>SJYW01011405.1:9654-39992 GCA_006410735.1 Raphicerus campestris
TTTTTTTTTTTTTTCCACCAGACTTGCTAGAGGCTTGTCAATTTTATCAATGTTTCTAAGAACCAGCTAGTTTCATTGCTTTTCTCTGTTACTTTAATTTTGTTTTGTTTCAACGTTGCTGATTTCTCCTCTTTAATATCACCTTTCTTGAGCTTGGCTTAAGTTCATTTTATCTCCCATTTTGTAGGTTCTTGAAGTAGGAAATTAGGCTATTTCTGTCCTTTACTAATGTTTTTATTTAATGCTATAAATATTTATCCCCAAATTGCTTGTGTCTCTCAGATTATTATTTTTGTTCCTTTTCCAATGTCTTTGGTAATGTATCTTTATTATGGTAAAATCTATACAGTGTAAATGAACCATTTAAAACTGTGTAGTTAATTGGCATTTAGTACTTTTATAATATTTTGAAGCCATCACCTCTAGTTTCAAAGTATTTTTCATCAATATATATATTTATATATAATATTCTTTAAGGTATAAATGTGATTTGACACAAATATATATTGCAAAATGATTACCACAATAAGTTTTATTACAAAACTATCACTTTACACAACTGCTATTTTATTTGTAGTGAGAACATTAAACATCTATTCTCTTAGCAACTTTTAAGGATGTGATGTTGTTGTTGTTTAGTCTCTAAGTCATGTTTGACTCTTTGTGACCCATGGACTGTAGCCCACCAGGCTCCTCTGTCCATGAGATTTTTCCAGGCAAGAATACTGGAGTGGGTTGCCATTTCCTTCTCCAGGGGATCTTCCTGACCCAGAGATGGAACCCATGTCTACTGCATTGGCAGGTGGATTCTTTACTGCTGAGCCACCCGGGAAGCCCATGGAAATTCTTTACTGCTGAGCCACCCAAGAAGGATGTGATACATTATTGTTAACCATAATCTTTATTCTGTATATTAGATGTCCAGAAGTTATTCATCTTATATCTAGAAGTTTGTGCCTTTTGGCCAACATCTCCTCATCTTCTTCTCCTTCTCAGCCCCTGGCATCCACCATTTAACTCTCTGTTTCTATAAGTTTTGATCCTTTAAAATTCCATATATAAATGGGGTCATTCAGTATTTGTCTTTCTCTCTCTGGCATATTTCACTTAGTATAATGTCCTCAAAAACTTAGTTGGTGACCCATGAAAAGATAGAAACATAATTAAAATATTAGCACTGTTTTATACTCATTAAATGGTCAAAAGATACATAAATACTATAATAAATGTAACATTTTATCTTGAAAAAGAAAATTCCTCAAAGCCCAAAGAATTTACTGCTTAGTCTACCACTGGGGAGGGTTTTATTATGTTGATTCCTATGGTTCTTATATTTTTTTAAATATTGCAAAGTTATGATGAGCTTTTATGAGAATAAAAATAAAAAACAGGTTTTTCTTCTGACAGTCATTCTAACTGAGATATTTTTTGATATGTTATAGGAATAATGAATAGCATAAAATAAAGTTATCCTAAAAAGAAATCTCAGACCTTAGATAATATTGTCATTTATTCAAGGCACTTGGCCAGTCATAATGTAAAGAAAAATAACTACTTTTCTGGTACTAGGATGTCATGCATTAAGAATAAAAATAATTTGGATCATAAAGCATTTTCCCCTACAAATTAACTCTGTAGAGGCTGGGGGGAAAATAGAGAAACTTAAGTAGTTTCATTTTAAGCAGATCTTCATAAAATGGGATTCTTCCAAAGTAAACGTTTATAGCACCATTTTGAGGGCAATGTGATATTGAAATCTGTTTGAATGTGTATTCATTCAACCCGTGTGTGCCTATGTTCAGCAACCAACTAGAGAATTAATATCTATCCCTTCTATAGCGATAAAGATCAAATTCTTCACAATACCATAAACACTTCCTAAGTAAATTATGGTTATGATAATAAATCCACGTCTTGAAGGGTTTAAACACAAGAGCATAAAGGACTTAATAATGAAAGTTAATGGATTACAATCCATTTAAACTGTATTCTCAGAAAGACTATGTTTCATTGGGGAGTTTTGCTAGCTTAATAAATGAGAATCATCTGTCCTGACTGTAAAATCAGCCTGGTTAATCTCACAAACAAGGTCAGCTCAATGATTAAACACAGAAGGTATTTGAAGGGCACTTTAGACCTAGATCATGCCCTTGACACAAGGGCATTTTTCCTTTATTAGAAAATAGCCATTTACCTCAGCTTTGTGTTTAAATTACTCATTTGAGAAAAGAAGTAACTTTTCACATTGTTAGATGAAAACTATTTATAATGGTAACACGTCAAATCATTCCTTCATCCACTTCCTGTCAGTGGGTCTCAAAATCAGAAGCAACCTTAAGGAAGGAATTTAAATGTTGTGTGAAACACAGAATTTGGTCTTTGGCTATGAGAGTCCATCAGGCTCCTTTTTGGAATGAGTCCACATAAACTCCAAGACATCCTTTTTGTTCTGTAAAGACCCTTCCCTCACTGCTGTAGAATGTTCTGTGTTCATTCACCTGCACTAACTGAGCAGTACCCTGAAACAGGTGCCCAGCTCTGCTCCTCGTGTGTGTCTAAAGATGCACTTGGGAAAGATTTAGAAATTAATGTTGTGAGTCAGAAATACATCAGCTGGGCAGATGGACATGGTTTCACTCAACGGATGGAATGGAGGGAGGAAACGTGACACTCTAATCATCTCTTCATTCAGATGAGATGCCTATTATCCTGTTTGGGCATTGGCCACCTGACCTTGTATGTAAATATCAGATCATTTCTTACCGCTCTTCACCCAGCCCTTTTCTGCCTCACTGTTGTAAGTGACACAAGTGTGACATACTTGGAGTTATATGTATTCCCTTGCCATGCTCCATTTCCCTGGGGACAGAAATCTCAGTGGAGTTGTCTCATCCTCATTAGTCTAGACCTGTTCCTCAGGCAGAAAGTTGGATCCTGTTGCTCTCAGAGAACTTTCTCCTTGTCAAGCTTCTTCTAGGACTTCCCAGTGCACATTCCTTGTCTGCAGAACCCAGTAGAGTCTTAAGTTTCTCATCTTACTACCTCCTCTCTTTTGTCCTTCAACATGGGACTGATTTTTCTTGGACCACGACAGCAATTACAAATAGATTAACTTTGTTTTTTGAGACCATTATAATGCCTTGCCAATAACAGCTGAAAACTTCCTAATTTATAAACGTGGTGTCTTCTCAGTTTACATTTAGAATCAAACCATGTAGGGATAAAATATCAGAATATAAAATGTTCCCTGCCTTCTAATCAGTTGAATGTCTCTTTTAGGGCAAAGAGCCTAGAAAGGCCTCAATGCTTTAATTTAGGAAAATTGGATAAGCACAGAAACAAAAGTAAAAACTATAGAAGATAGATATTGATACATGACAAAGCTAGGCAGCATATTAAAAAGCAGAGGCATTACTTTGCCAACAAACATCCATATAATCAAAGCCATAGTTTTTCCAGTAGTCATGTACAAATGTGAGGGTTGGACCATAAAGAAGGTTGAGTTCCAAACAATTGATCCTTTGAGCTCTGGTGTTGGAGAAGACTCTTGAGAGTCTCCTTGGACTACAAGAAGATAAAATGAGTCAATCCTAAAAGAAATCAACCATGAATATTCATTAGAAGGACTGATGCTGATGCTGAAGCTCCAGTGTTTTGGCCACCTGATGTGAAATGTTTGCTATGACCAGTGCATTCTCTTGGCAGAATTCTATTAGCCTTTGCTGCTTTATTCTGTATTCCAAGGCCAAATTTGCCTGTTACTTCAGGTGTTTCTTGACTTCCTACTTCCAGTCCCCTATAATTAAAAGGGCATCTCTTTTGAGTGTTAGTTCTAGAAGGTCTTGTAGATATTCATAGAACTGTTTAACTTTAGCTTCTTCAGCATTACTGGTCAGGGCATAGACTTGGATTACTGTGATATTGAATGGTTTGTCTTGGAAATGAACAGAGATCATTCTGTCATTTTTGAGATAGTATCCAAGTACTGTATTTTGGACTCTTAGGTTGACCATGATGGCTACTTCATTTCTTCTAAGGGATTCCTGCCCACAGTAGTAGATATAATGGTTACCTGAGTTAAATTCACCCATTCCAATCCATCTTATTTCGCTGATTCCTAGAATGTCAATGTTCACTCTTGCCATCTCCTGTTTGACCGCTTCCAACTTGCATTGATTCATGGACCTAATATTCCAGGTTCCTATGCAATGTTGCTCTTTACAGCATCAAATCTTGCTTCTATCACCAGTCTCATCCACAACTGGGTGTTGTGTTTGCTTTGGCTCCATCCCTTCATTCTTTCTGGAGTTATTTCTCCACTGATCTCCAGTAGCATATTGGGCAGCTAATGACCTGGGGAGTTCATCTTTCAATGTCCTATCTTTTTACCTTTTCATACTGTTCATGGGGTTCTAGAGGTAAGAATACTGAAGTGGTTTGCCATTCCCTTCTCCAGTGGACCACATTCTGTCAGACCTCTCCACCATGAACTGTCTGTCTTGGGTGGCCCCACAAGGCATGGCTCAGTTTCATTGAGTTAGAGAAGGCTGTGGTTCATGTGATCAGATTGGCTAGTTGTCTGTGGTTGTGGTTTCAGTCTGTCTCCCCTACGATGCCTTCTTTCAGTGCCTACCATCTTACTTGGGTTTCTCTTACCTTGGACGCAGGGTATCTCTTCACAGCTTCTTCCAACAACACAAGAGAAGACTCTACACATGGACATTACCAGATGGTTAAAACAGAAATCAGACTAATTATATCCTTTGCAGCCAAAGATGCAGAAGCTCTATACAGTCAACTAAAATAGGACTGGGAATGGACTGTGGCTCAGATCCTGAACACCTTGTTGCCAAATTCAGAATTAAATTGAAGAAAGTGGGGAAAACCACTAGACCATTCAGGTATGACCTAACTCAAATCCCTTATGACTATACAGTGGAAGTGAGAAATAGATTTAAGAGACTAGATCTGATAGACAGAGTGCCTGATGAACTACAAACAGAGGTTTGTGACATTGTACAGGAGACAGGGATCAAGACCATTGCCAGGAAAAATAAATGCAAAAAAGCAAAATGGCTGTCTCAGGAGGCCTTACAAATAGCTGTAAAAAGAATAGAAGCCAAAGGCAAATGAGGAAAGGAAACATATACCCATTTGATGCAGAGTTCCAAAGAATAGCAAGGAGAGATGAGAAAACCTTCCTCAGCTATCAGTGAAAAGAAATAGAGGAAAACAATTGAGTGGTAAAAACTAGAGATCTCTTCAAGAAAATTTGAGATAAAGGGAACATTTCATGCAAAGATGGGCCCAATAAAGGGCAGAGATGGTATGGACCTAAGAGAAGCAGAAGACAGTAAGAAGAGATGGCAAGAACACACAGAAGAACTGTACAAAAAAGATCTTCACAACCCAGATAATCATGAAAGTGTGATCACTCACACTCACCTAGAGCCATATATCCTGGAATGTGAAGTCAGGTGGGCCTTAGGAAGCATCATTACGAACAATGCTAGTGGAAGTGATGGAATTCCAGTTGAGCTGTTTCAAATCCTGAAAGGTGATGCTGTGAAAGTGCTGCACTCAATATGCCAGCAAATTTAGAAAACAGCAGTGCCCACAGGACTTGAAAAGGTCAGTTTTCATTCCAATCCCAAAGAAAGTTAATGCCAGAGAATGCTCAAACTACCACACAATTGCACTCATTTCACACACTGCTAAAGCAATGCTCAAAATTCTCCAACCAAGCTTCAGCAATACGTGAACTGTGAACTTCCAGATGTTCTAGCTAGTTTTAGAAAAAGCAGAGGAACCAGAGATCAAACTGCCAACATCTGCTGGATCATTGAAAAGCAAGAGAGTTCCAGAAAAACTTCTATTTTGGCTTTACTGACTATGCCAAAGCCTTTAACAGTGTGGATCACAATAAACTGTGGAAAATTCTGAAAGAGATGAGAATACCAGACCACCTGACCTGCCTCCTGAGAAACCTATATACAGGTCAGGAAGCAACAGTTAAAATTGGACGTGGAACAACAAACTGGTTCAAACAGGAAAAGGAGAACGTCAAGGCTGTATATTGTCACCCTGCTTATTTAACTTACATGCAGGGTACATCATGAGCTGAAACGCTTAGCTGGAGGAAGCAGAAGCTGGATTAAGATTGCTGGGAGAAATATCAATAACCTCACATATGCAGATGACACCACTATTATGGAAGAACATGAAGAACTAAAGAGCCTCTTGATGAAAGTGAAAGTGAAGTGAAAGTGAAGTCACTTAGTTGTGTCCGACTCTTTGCGTCCCCATGAACTATAGCCTACCAGGCTCCTCCATCCATGCAAGAATACTGGAGTGGGTTGCTATTTCCTTCTCCAGATGAAAGTGAAAGAGGACAGTGAAAAAGTTGGCTGAAAGCTCAACATTCAGAAACCTAAGATTATGGCATTAGGTCCCTTCATTTCATGGCAAATAGGTGGGGAAACAGTGGCTGACTTTATTTTTTCTGGGCTCCAAAATCACTGCAGATTGTGATTGCAGCTATGAAATTAAAAGATGCTTAGTCCTTGGAAGGAAAGTTATTACCAACCTAGACAGCATATTCAAAAGCAGAGCCATTACTTTGCCTACAAATTTCTGTCTAGTCAAGGCAATGATTTTCCAGTAGTCATGTATAGATGTGAGAGTTGGGCTGTGAAAAAGGCTGAGTGCTGAAGAATTGATGCTTTTGAACTGTGGTGTTGGAGAAGACTCTTGTGAGTCCATTGGACTGCAAAGAGATCCAACCAGTCCATTCTGAAGGAGATCAACCTTGGTCAAACATCCTAAAATGTGAGAGACAGGTGACTTTCTTGTAATAATGTTAAATAACATTAGTCCATACTTCACAAAGGAATATGGAACATGAAGCAAATGTTGATTAAACCCACATAGAGATTTCATTCATATCTAATTTTCCTTTTTAGATAATAATTCAAACAAAAGGCAACTAATTTTTAGGACAGTAATTTACTGAAATTAAAAACAAGTGGCTATATATATGTATATATATATATATTTTTTTTTTTTATCAATAAGGGCTTTTGATTTAGACTGGTAGAAACTTGTACATGTGACACCCATTAAAGTTAGATACTCAATAGTGGTTGTGTACGAGTATTTAGGTTTACTGATTTTTTGATGTAACAGGTAACAATCAATTCCTGTAAAAAACTCAATATTTTTCACTTTAAGTGTTCATTTAAGTGACAGCAAAATTGATAGGAAATATTGACTAAGATGGTAAAGAATCTGTTTGAATGCAGGAGACTTGGATTCAATTCCTGGGTCAGGAAGATCTCCTGGAGAAGGGAATAGCTACCCACTCCAGTATTCTTGCCTGGAGAATTTCCTGGACAGAGGAGCCTAGAGGGAGACAGTCCATCAGGTTACAGAGTCAGATATGACTGAGCAACTAATGCTTTCACTTCACTTCACATGAGCTAGACACCAGGCCAGGTTCTAGCATTATAAGAATGTGTGTGTGTGTGTGTGTGTGTGTGTGTGTGTGTGTGTGTGTGTGTGTTAGTCAGTCATGTCTGATGCTTTGACGCCACTGAGTGACTAAAACTTTAATTTTTCAAGGTAAAAATACTGTGATATCACAGTTAAAATAGTAGCAAAAAAGTGCTTGATTTTATTCATTACATAAAGTGTTTAAGTCTTATGAGAGTCTTTTGAGAGGTGCACTATTATTATCTTCAGTTATAAGAACTGAGGCACTGAAGGGTTGTATAGCTTCCCAAGTAAGTGATGAGTCAGGATTTACAACCAGGCAACCTGGCTATAAAGTCCATGAACTTACCTCCCTCCTTCTACATCCCAGAAATCCCATTTCATTTAGACCACATTGAACAAGAGATAATTAGCCTGACCACAGAGGCAGTAGGTCCTCAAAGTGGTGGGTCTCAAAATTTCAGAACAAGTTCAGTTCAGTTCAGTCACTCAGTTGTGTCCGACTCTTTGCAACCCCATGAGCTGCAACCAGGCCTCCCTGTCCAACACCAACTCCAGGAGCCCACCCAAACTCATGTCCATTTAAGAACAAAGGCAAGAGTTATTGTTTTGACTCAAATTATTGAATATTTTTAATAAGTCATGTTTATTTGGACTGATGAAAATGTTAATTTGTTCAATTGATTAAAGTCTTCACATTAAAGTCTCCTGCATTACTTAGGTATGGATACTTAAGTAACATTTTTTTCTATGGTCCTATATAAAGGTTTTTGCTCTTCTTAGTGACTAGCTGTGGTCAGTCTGTACCTGAGTACCTGATATCATGGGCAAGTGTGAAGTGTGTGTGAGTGTGTGTGCACGCACACACTCAATCATTCAATCGTGTCTGACTCTTTGTGATCCCATGGACTATAGGCTGCCAGTCTCCAGAATTCTCCAGGCAACAATACTGGAGTGGCTACCATTTCTGACTCCAAGGGCTCTTCCTGACCCAGAGATCGAACCCACGCCTCCTGCATCTCCTGCATTGGCAAGCAGATCCTTTACCACTGAGCCACCAGGGAAGCCCCAATAGTGTCTTAGGGAAAAATGAAAAGTATACATTACTTTCCTAAAGAAACCCACAAATCATATTATCCAATAGCACAGAATTTTCAGAAAATGTGGTTTGTGGTAGATAGGAAAACTTGGAGTCAAGTAGACTGGAATGAGTGTTTGCAGTATGACCTTGGGAAAGTTAATTGACTTCTCTGATTCTTAGTTTCCTAATTGCAAAATACAAATAGAAATGCCTACGCATATTGCCTGAAGATTAAATGAGATAACATACAAATTCACTTTGAACAGTGGTGGTGGTTACTTAATATTAGAGGTTATCCCTGTTTGAGCAAAATCATTAGAATGGCACATAGGAAAATATCAAGTTTTTGCCACCAGTCCTTTAGAGTCAACCACTGAGATGTCTACAAGGATGAAAATTTATTGTTGTAACTCATGAGTCGCAGAATAGGATGATATTGGTAGCCAAACTTCCAGGGCTTGAGTTCTATATCTACCTCTTATCAACTGGTGATTCTGGCCAAGTTGCTTTATCTTTTCATGTTGAGTTTACTCATTTGTAAAGGCTCCTTCATCCATGGAATTCTCTAGGCATGAATACTGTAGTGGGTTGTCATTCTCTTCTCCAGGGGATCTTCCTGACCCAGGAATCACACCTGGGTGTCCTGCATTGCAGGGGAATTCTTTACCATCTGGGCCACCAGTGAAGTCCCTGTAAAATGTGTGTAATAATAATACCCTCAATACCTTCTTTGAAACTAGATTATGTGATTATTTACACATTTCTTAGAACAGTGACTTACACATAATTAGCACTATGTGCATGCATGCTAAATCGCTTCAGTTGTGGGTGTGTGCTAAGTCGCTTCCAACTCTTTGGGACTCTATGAACTGTAGCTCACTAGGCTCCTGTGTCCATGGGGTTCTCCAGGCAAGAATAATAGAGTGGGTTGCCGTGCCCAACCCAGGGATCAAACGCACTTCTCTTACATCTCCTGCATTAACAGGTGTGTTCTTTACCACTAGCGCCACTTAGGAAGCCCTTAGCACTAGGTAGGTATTTATTAAACAAATATCTTCATAATGTATTGCTGATTTAAACTCTAATAATGGATTCAACTGGATAGTAATTTTAGTCACATATATTTCCAGTATTTTTTGATTTCTTATTTGAATAGATACATAATTATTCCATATCTTGTAGAGGTAATCAGAGGTGGAAGCTTTTGGATATTTAGCAAATACTATTTTAGAAGGTTGATTAGCTTCACAGTATTTGCCTGAAGCTAAGTTGTTTATAAGACTACATTCTATGTGAGTATTAGGTTTATTTTTTTTAATTGAAATTGTGGTGTCCTTTGTGTATTTAAAGTGAAATAAGCTAAGCGAAATTTTGAATTCATTGTATAGTCCCAAGATGTCTGACTTCATATAGCCCCCTTGTAAGAGTTTAAGTTCATGAGGGAAGAAAGGAAGAAGCCTGAATGAAAGTGCTGTTACCTCGATGTCAGGATTGTGATTATTAACAGCAAAATGATAAAGTACTATGGAAATAAGCAATCAGGAGTCCAAATCTGTAATTCTCTCCAGTCCTTAAGTGTTCTGTTGCTTTAATCTGCAATCCATTGCCAACCAATAAAATTACTCCCCAAATATGAACTTCATTCTCCACGCTGGATTCAGAGTTTCCAGACTTATTTCTGATTGCAGTATGTGATTAGATGCTGACTGAATGCATCTCTCAGACAAGTGATGAGACACCTTGTCAAGGTTATAGTCAGACACTCCATCTCATACAATTTAGACTTGGAAGGTGGCGGCTGCATTTATTTCTGTTAAGTGAACATTAGAGGTAAATGGCAGGGTTCATTTTCCAACTTAACACTTCTGTGAGGGTGAATAATGGATAGCTAAAAGCAATAGTGGTATCTTAACAAAAGCCAAAATAGGAACAGTGAATTTAGCTTGCTCCATCTGTCTAAAATAATATCTCTTATTTTTACCTACTATTGCCATCTCCATGGTACCCCATTCATTACTTATTTTGGCAAATCTTAAACTTTTGAGATCAACTAAAGGATTATTAAGAAGAATTTCTGTGGAATATAGACCATCCATATCAACCCCTAATACATTTTGTCAGAGGTAATATCCAACCTGAAAGTGAAACCTAAAAATAAATCTTTTTTTCAAATATAGTTATGAAAGGAAACTTAAAAAGAGAGAGCTTTCTTCATGAAACTGGATGTTAAGTCCAGAAAAAGAGAATTTTATGGAAATACAGTTAAACTTCAAAAACACAGACCATGCTTGGTTTCTGGGCAGGAAATCAGAAAGAAGCATCACAATAACCACTTCTGATACCTACACCATTAAGGTGGGGTAAGGCTCTTTCCCATTTCTTACAGAATGATAAATATTGACTTTCAAAACTTTGATAGAGTAAAACGCAAAATATTTTTCCCTGGAAGCTCTTTGTGGATATTCTGTTGATTTGGGCTGAAGATGAGAGGGGAGAAGGATAGTTAGCTATGACTAACCCATTGTCTCAGAGGAGACAATGGCACTCCACTTCAGTACTCTTGCCTGGAAACTCCCATGGATGGAGGAGCCTGGTGAGCTGCAGTCCATGGGGTTGCTAAGAGTTGGACACGACTGAGCGACTTCACTTTCACTTTTCACTTTCACCCATTGGGGAAGGAAATGGCAACCCACTCCAGTGTTCTTGCCTGGAGAATCCCAGGGGTGGGGGAGCCTGATGGTCTGCTGTCTATGGGGTCGCATAGAGTTGGACACAACTGAAGTGACTTAGCAGCAACAGCAGCAACAGCAACAGCAGCAGCAGCAACCCATTGTCTTTAGTGCTCTGGAAAATATGAGTTTTTAAACTACTTGTTCCCCTTGGCCATTCTTGCCTCTTGGTTTAGCTATTAATCTCATTATCAAAGTCACACTAAATTCTCTAGCTGCTAAGGTTTGTTAGAAAGCACAGGAAGAGAAAGGTTAGTGGTCCCCATTCTTTGATTGCTGAATGCCTGGGGTCCTTCTATATGGCAAGATGATGCATTGTTCCCTGTGTGTGTGTGTGTGTGTGTGTGTGTGTGTGTTTTTACCATAATCTTACTGTTATACAATCCAGTATATAATTTCACAATCTTTCTCATTATCAGCACATTTCAATAAAGTTCAAATTTGTATAGCCTTGAAGCCATTAACATTTTGTAGCATATTCTGGGTGGCATATTTTTCATTCAGAAAAACGTCTTCAGAGGAATGTTCTTCTGATATATTACACTCCTTGGTTTATCATTTAAAACTTGAGACATCCACCAGCATATACATCTTATTTAAAGTGTCAAAAGGGGGCAAAAAATTGCAGTGACTTGAAGAGCCTTGTTACTTAAACTTCAGGGATCACTGCATCCATTTTGCCTTTTCAGTGTTAAACATTTTCTTCCCCTGTTTTTTTCTCTATTTATTTTCTTTACATGAAGATTAAAAGAAGGGACAAAATGGGTGAACATCTTTAAAGTACAGCATTTAAACCCAAATTTGGGGGGAAATAACAAAAAATAATTATTTGTCCCTGCATATATAAGGCAACATAAAAATATTAATATTTATAATCTTTGTGGATTATATATCTATGCAAAAAAATAATAATATGATCTTCAGTTAGGTGAGTCTTAAAAAATTGTAATGTCTTACTTGTGTAGAGAGACTCAGAACTACTGAAGTCTGAAGGGAGATTCTCTGAGTTTGAAAATAAGAGTGTTGATTCTTTTTGTCACTCTTTAAAAATTCATCATAGGACAAATCACTAAGGAACATAAATATTCTTAAACTGAGTAGAGGCTCTATGTCACTGCTTATTGTGTATGCACCTGCGTGTGGTTGGCACAGAATGGAAGGTCATCTTCAAGCTGTGATGGGAAGAGCTCTTCTGAATGACTCTTCTGTTCCTTGTTTTGATAGTGTTAATTTCACCATTTGAGATTTATTTTTTTCAGTCCTTCTCAAATGCCATCGGACTCTGATTCACCTAGAAAGGTTGTTAACAGTAAAAATATCCAAGACCTGTATGCAGAACAGTCTCTTTGCAAATGCAATTGACCCTTGAACAACACAGATTTGAACTGGGTCGGTCTATTTATGCATGAAGTATTTTTAGTCGTAGATACTACAATGCTATACTATCCATGGTTGGTTGAAGCAGTGGATGCTGAACCGTGGGTGCAGAGGAACCACCTATACAGAGAACTGCATCTACTCAGAGGGTCATTGGTAAATTATACACCTGCGAGGTGGGTGAGCTTACCTTAACCTCTGCTTTGTTCACATCTGAAGTCTGGAATAGACCTTTGACTTTTGCAAATTTATATACTTCTCGTATGATGCTCATAGTTTGGAAAATGCTGAGTTCAGATGATTCTTTACAGGATTCATATTAAATATAAATGACCTCTGGAGATAAAATTGTTATACTTTTATGTGATTGATTGAAGTACTTTTTCTAATTTATTTATCCTCATAGGATGACTCACACTGAACAAGATCAATGGTGTGCTAATAAAGTGGATAAAGTGGGAGGTAGGTGTTCAGTTTGGGGATTGGTAGGAGGAGGCTTTAATTTGTAGCATTTGCCAATTTCTATGGTGTAAATCCTCTTACCATAGCCAATTTTAAGCTATTAATGGATTAACAACCATCTTGTGAGATTTCTGAATATTGAACAATCACCTCTTTTGAATCCATGAGATGTGGCTCTTACATACAACTGAGACTGCAGGTAACTATTTCTGAGAAAGAGGGAAAGTAGGCTCTGAAAATATGGCCCAGGGCCAAGAAGGTGAGGCTGAGATATGATGCTCTTCTAAGGATAACCAGGGAAGGATTATGGTCAAAGTAAGCAAACAAAAAGACAGAAGGGAGATTCTCTGGGATTTCACTTGGGACACAGTTCTCTGGACTCTGTAAAGAAAAAATGTAGGAGTTAAGAAGTTAAGGAGTTAAGAAGGAAAAGCTCCAGGAAGATGGTTGAGGTCAAGTGTCAGGTTTATGATAATGCGTGCTCGTATGCTAAGTTACTAGGTGAGTTTAGTTGTCACTCAGTGGTGTCCAGCTCTTTGCGATCCCATGGACTATGGCATGCCAGGCCTCCCTGTTCATCACCAACTCCTGGAGAATACTCAAACTCATGTCCATTAAGTCAGTGATGCCATCCATCCATATCATCCTCTGTCATCCCCTTCTCCTCCCACCTTCAGTTTTGTCCAGCATCAGAGTCTTTTCAAATGAGTCAGCTCTTTGCATTAGGTGGCCAAAGTATTGGAGTTTCAGTTTCAACATCGGTCCTTCCAATGAACACACAGGACTGATATCCTTTAGGATGGACTGGTTGGATCTCCTTGCAGTCCAAAAGACTCTCAAGAGTCTTCTCCAACACCACAGTTCAAAAACATCATGTCCTTGCTGTTCAGCTTTCTTTACAGTCCAACTCTCACATCCATACATGACTACTGGAAAAACCATAGCCTTGATTAGATGGACTTGTTGGCAAAGTAATGTCTCTGCTATCTAATATACTGTCTAGGTTGTTCATAACTTCCCTTTCAAGGAGTAAACGTCTTTTAATTTCATGGCTGCGATCACCACCTGCAGTGATTTGGGAGCACAGAAAAAGTCTGACACTGTTTCCACTGTTTTCCCATCTGTTTGCCCTGAAGTGATGGCACCAGATGCCATGATCTTAGTTTTCTGAATGTTGAGCTTTCAGCCAAATTTCACTCTCTTATTTCACTTTCATCAAGAGGCTCTTTAGTTCTTCTTCACTTTCTGCCATAATAATGGTGTCATCTGCATATCTGAGGTTATTGATATTTCTCCTGGCAATCTTGGTTCCAGCTTGTGGTTCATCCAACTCAGAATTTCTCATGATATACTCCGCATGTAATTTAAATAAGCAGGGTGACAATATACAGCCTTGAGGTACTCCTTTTCCTATTTGGAACCAGTCTGTGTTCCATGTCCAGTTCTAACTGTTGCTTCCTGATGTGCATATACATTTCTTAAGAGGCAGGTCAGGTGGTCTGATATTCCCATCTCTTTCAGAATTTTCCCCAGTTTATTGTGATTCACACAGTTAAAGGCTTTGGCATAGTCAATAGAGCAGAAATAGATGGTTTTCTGGAACTCTCTTGCTTTTCAATGATCCAGTGGATTTTGGCAATTTAATCTCTGGTTCCTATGCCTTTTCTAAAACCAGCTTAAACATCTGGAAGTTCACGGTTCACATATTGTTGAAGCCTGGCTTGGAGAATTTTGAGCATTACTTTACTAGCATGTGAGATAAGTGCAATTGTGCAGTAGTTTAAGCATTCTTTGGCATTGCCTTTCTTTGGGACTGGAATGAAGACTGACATTTTCCAATCCTGTGGCCACTGCTGAGTTTTCCAAATTTGCTGTCATATTGAGTGCAGGACTTTCACAGCATTGTCTTCTAGGATTTGAAACANTCTTTGGGACCGGAATGAAGACTGACATTTTCCAATCCTGTGGCCACTGCTGAGTTTTCCAAATTTGCTGTCATATTGAGTGCAGGACTTTCACAGCATTGTCTTCTAGGATTTGAAACAGCTCAACTAGAATTCCATCACCTCTACTAGCTTTGTTCATGGTGATGCTTCCTAAGGCTCACTTGAGTCCACCAAAAGTGGACAGGTCATGGTGGAGAGTTCTGAAAAAATGGGTCCACTGAAGAAGGGAATGGCAAAATACATCAGTATTCCTGCCTCGAGAACCCCATGAACAGTATGAAGAGGCAAAAAGATAGTATGAAAATGCAGAACCCATGAACAGTATAAAAATGTAAAACCCATGAACAGTATGAAAAGGCAAAACCCATGAACAGTATGAAAAGGCAAAAAGATAAGTCATGAAAGATGATCTCCCCAGCTTGGTAGGTGCCCAATATGCTACTAGAGATCATTGGAGAATTAACTCCAGAAAGAATTAAGAGACTGAGCCAAAGCAAAAACAAACAAACAAACAAACCCAGTTGTGGATGTGACTGGTGATAGAAGCAAGGGCCAATGCTTTAAAGAGCAATATTGTATAGCAACCTGGAATGTTAGGTCCATGAATCAATGGGTGAATTTAACTCAGATGACCATTATATCTATTACTTTGGGCAAGAATCTGTTATAAGAAATGAATTAGCCATCATAGTGAACAAGAGAGTGTAAAATACAGTACTTGGATGCAATCTCTAAATGACAGAATGATCTCTGTTTCCAAGGCAAACCATTCAATATCACAGTAATCCAAGTCTATGCCTCAACTACTAATGCTGAAGAAGCTGAAGATGTATGGTTCTATGAAGACCCACAAGACCTTCTTAAATTAACACCCAAAAAAGATGTACTTTTCATCATAGGGTACTGGAATGCCAAACTAGGAAGAAACTAGGAAGAAACGCCTGGCATAACAGGCAAGTTTGGCCTTGGAGTACAGAATGAAGCAGGGCAAAGGCTAATAGCATTCTGCCAAGAGAATGCACTGGTCACACCAAACATTCTCTTTCAAAAAAAGAGAAGACTCTACGCATATACATCATCAGATGGTCAACACTGAAATCAGATTGATTATATTCTTTGCAGCCAAAGATGGAGAAACTCTATACAGTCAGCAAAAACAAAACTGGGAGCTGACCGTGGCTTAGATCATGAACTCCTTATTGCTAAATTCAGACTTAAATTGAAGAAAGTAGGGAGAACCACTAGACCCTTCAGGTATGACCTAGATAAAATCCCTAATGATTGATTATACCTTGAAAGTCGCTAAGTTGTGTTCAACTCTTTATAACCCCATGGACTATAGCCTGCCAGGCCCCTGTGTCCATGGGATTCTTCAGGCATGAATACTGGAGTAAGCTACCATGCCTTTCTCCAGGGGAATATCTCCACCTAGGGATCAAACCTGTGTTCTCATTATGTTTCCTGCGTTGGCAGGAGGGTTCTTTATCTTGAGCACCACCAGGGAAGCCCAATGATACTGTTTTCAGTTCAGTTCAGTCGCTCAGTCATGTCCGACTCTTTGTGACCCCATGAATCACAGCATGCTAGCCCTCCCTTTCCATCACCAACTCTCGGAGTTCACTCATACTCACGTCCATCGAGTCAGTGATGCCATCCAGCCATTTCATCCTCTGCTGTCCCCTTCTTCTCCTGCCCCCAATCCCTCCCAGCATCAGAGTCTTTTCCAATGAGTCAAGTCTTCACATGAGGTGGCCAAAGTACTGGAGTTTCAACTTTAGCATCATTCCTTCCAAAGAAATCCCAGGGCTAATCTCCTTCAGAATGGACTGGTTGGATCTCCTTGCAGTCCAAGGGACTCTCAAGAGTCTTCTCCAACACCACAATTCAAAAGCATCAATTCTTTGGTGCTCAGCCTTCTTCACAGTCCAAGTCTCACATCCATACATGACCACCGGAAAAACCATAGTCTTGACTAGATGGACCTTTGTTGGCAAAGTAATGTCTAGGCTGGTCATAACTTTTCTTCCAAGAAGTAAGCATCTTTTAATTTCATGGCTTCAGCCATGATACTGTGTAGGCAGCCAAAACAAGAGGCATCTTAGAGAAGAATTGATGAGCATTAACTAGCAACTTAATGAGTACCCACAAAATTAAACAGTAGATCAATCAAAATGACAGGGAGTAAAGAGATGAAACCTCTCAGTTAGGGAGAGGCAAGGAATGAGAAGACCTTTTGTGGGTATGTTGGGAAGCCAATTCAGGACAAATATCAGAGTCCAGGTACTAGTCCTTGCCACATTATTGAAGCATTAGGAGCAAAGGAGAACTAATAGAGTGAAACCATGTGAATAATTCAGTTCAATTCAGTTCAATTTATTCACTCAGTTGTGTCCAACTCTGTGACCCCGAGCACTGCAGCATGCTAAGCTTTCCTGTCCTTCACCATCTCCCAGAGCTGGTGTATAGATAATGAACATCACTGAAATAAAGTGGTGAGACTAAAGTGAAGACTCTCTAAACCAGGGGTCTCCAACATCTGGAGTCTAATGCCTGATGATCTCAAGTGGAGCTGATGATAGAAATAAAGTGCACAATAAATGTAATGCATTGAATCAAACCATCCTCCACCCTAGTCGCTGGAAAATCTTCTTCCACAAAACCAGTCCCAGGTGCCAAAAAGGTTGGGGACTGCTGCTCTAAACTATCTATGCCTTGTCCAATATTACTATGGATGGTAACATCCTGATGTACACTATGGAAAGTTCTTCATTTCCAGTGTTCTCATTTGGAAGTCACTTTCCAATCTAATATTGTTTATTTAATATGTAAGATTATTTTTTCCAGTATGATACTATAGAAGTATTCCAGCTTCCTGAAATATCACTGACTTACAACTTCTCTGGCAAAAGTCAGGAACTGTCAATTCACATGTTATCCTTATGCTCACAGTGGCAGACCCTTAGAGTGGCTGTGAGCTTTTGTTTTGTCATTTAAGAGTCACTAGTAAAACAGGAAAGATTATTTCCTTATTTCCCAGCCCTTCAAATAAGAAGAGTCATCCTTCTTATCCAAGCAGGAAAATGAATGGTCAGTGATTCAGGAACATCTTAAGAGCACTGTAGGGGTGTATGAGGGCTTCACCAGTGGCTCAGTGGTAAGGAATTCATCTGCAGTGAAGGAGACAGGAGTTCAATCCCTGGATCAGGAAGATCCCCTAGAGGTGGAAATGGCAACTCACTCCACTATTCTTGCCTAGGAAATCCCATGGACAGAAGAGACTGGCAGGTTGCAGTCCATTGGGTTTCAAAGAGTCAGACATGATTTCACAATTGAGCACTCACACAAGGGCATATAAACACTTTGGAAGGACAACATATTTGCTTTTTCTCAAATAACACTAGATATATCTATATAAAAAACTAATCAGCTTGTTAAGATAAAAATATTTCAAAAAATGATATAACTGTTCATAAAGACAAAACCTTCCATCATAAATTATAAGGAAAAGGAAAAAGAACTGATTTGTACCCACAGAAACAAATGCCAGATAAATGATCTTATTATAAATGTATATTCAATTTATTATTTAATTTTGTTCAAATGATTCCTCACCCTGACACTCTTCTTACAAGCTGAAGGATTTACTAAAAAATGGTGCTCTCCTGTATTGGTTTTATACGTGAGCTGCATGCCCAAACCAAATTGCTTCATGAAAGGTAATAAAGAAAATTGATATCACAAAATAAAATGGGATATGTTACTTACAATTACCAACCTTGTAGGTCCCAGATCAAAAATCAATTAAAAAAAAAAAAACTTCCTTGAGATACTAAGGCAGATTATTTTACATCATGTTTTCCCAGATCATAGATTTTTTTTCCAGAGCTCTGACCTTTTCTTTAATTTGGACCCTAACTAATTTAAATTGTACAATTTAATACAAGACCTTTAAACTTATTAAATACAATTTAACACATTTAAATCTATTAAAGGGTTGAAGTATAATGCAATACTTATTTTATATAATGATTTAAAATAATCAGAAGCATAATAATGCAAAATTGAATTTTTTTTTGCTGGATCATTGATAATTAGTAAGAAAATAACAATTAAAGAGGTAAAAGTTGTGATCCAAGAAAGGAATATGATTACATCTATCAAAAAGATTGAGATAATTTGATCCTGAGCTTC
The DNA here is from genome assembly GCA_006410735.1 of Raphicerus campestris. NCBI lineage: Eukaryota > Metazoa > Chordata > Mammalia > Artiodactyla > Bovidae > Raphicerus > Raphicerus campestris. The sequence goes on from SJYW01011405.1 coordinate 28,932, forward strand.
CTAGAACCAGAGAAGAGAGAAAACATTGATTTTTATGGTTGTCATCAGAAATGACAAAGCAAATCCAATTTTTCAGGAAATGAAATATTATATGATTCTATGTTATTTTATATAGGGATCTGAGTACTGTCACATTCAAGGCTCTCAGTCACTTAGAGTAAATGTAGTATGTATTTATCATGGTGATTCCACAAGAGAAAAATCCAACGTAATTCATGAAACAAAGGACATTGTATTTAATCAGTGGACCTTAGTACTTTGCAGAAGTCGAATTTCATAGTAAGAATCAAAATTCCATTGGAAAATAATCTAGTTTTTCATTCTTCATGAGTTCTCCTATTTAAAGAATAATCTATTGGTGTTAGTATATGAGAACCCATGATAGAAAATTAAATGAATGATAAATGAGCTTTTAACCTTCTTCCCAGATTGTCCTACATAAAATCTTCCTATTTATCCAGAAGAGCTGTGAAAAAGTTTTCCAAAACCATTAGAACTGACATTTAAACATACTAGTGAAATCTTATGCATGTTAAAGAAAATAATGCTTCAATCATTTATTTTAAAAGAAAAACGTCAGATGAAATGTAGGTAAGACACCTATGTTATGTCTCCATTACAAATGTTATTTTTTTCACATAAATACATTAAAGAGGTGATTTTTGTATTTATAACATAATTGCCACTTTAATTTCTTCAATAATATAATTTTAAAATAGAATAAAAAATAAGACAGATTCAGTTGTTTTGCAGATAGCATTTGCAATTGTTTAAGATACAGAGTTTCTCTGAAAAAAATAACACAAGGAGAAAACAACTATAAATTATTGTTCTGGTGTGTTGTAGTGTGTAAATACTTTTTAAATGTATTGTTCATTTGTTGGTACTTAATTATTTGAAAGATGAATACAGAATTCCCAACTATAAAACAAGAATAAAACGATTCCCATTTCTACAAAATTTGGAACTTAGAGAAAAATCTATGAATTTCTGAGAGAAGAGATGGACTTTCATCAGTGTGGAAGCCTTTTTCTAAAAATCTCTTTGGGTCTATTCTGAATAGAGGAAACAATAATCATAGCTCAAATTTGGAGTGATAAGCAACAGTTAGGGTTTTTATAGGATTGAATAGTTTAAATGCAAGTCATTAATAAATGAAAACCAATGCCAAAAAATAACAATATGTGGATACAATAGCAACAGCACAACAGAGGAGTTCTTTTAGGAAGAAAGAATTCTGTGCACAGGCACTAAATCAGCAATGATTGTTACCTCTCAAGAATGTCTCAGTACTTCTTTTCAATTTTAACTTCCTGGGCAACAGCCTATGTTGAAAAGTAAAAGAGCAAGTCTAAAAATTTATTTTAGAACAAACAATAAAAGTCCTCAAACTGTGAATTTCAACTAAGTTTAAAAAATTCACCTGAGTAAAACTGTGTTAAAATTTAGTATTACTCTACTGAGTATCATTTCAATTCAGTTCAGTCGCTCAGTCATGTCCGAATCTTTGCGACCCCATTAATTGCAGCACGCCAGGCCTCCCTGTCCATTACCATCACCCGGAGTTCACTCAGACTCACGTTCATTGAGTCGGTGATGCCATCCAGCCATCTCATCCTCTGTTGTTCCCTTCTTCTCCTGCCCCCAATCCCTGCCAGCGTCAGAGTCTTTTCCAATGAGTCAACTCTTAGAATGAGGTGGCCAGAGTACTGGAGTTTCAGCTTTAGCATCATTCCTTCCAAAGAAATCCCAGGGCTGATCTCCTTCAGACTGTTAAACGTCTTCTCCAACACCACAGTTCAAAAGTATCAATTCTTCGGTGCTCAGCTTTCTTCACAGTCCAACTGTCACATCCATACTGGGTATATTTGAGATAAAAGGTGTATAGTTGTATTTTGAGGTNTTAAACGTCTTCTCCAACACCACAGTTCAAAAGTATCAATTCTTCGGTGCTCAGCTTTCTTCACAGTCCAACTGTCACATCCATACTGGGTATATTTGAGATAAAAGGTGTATAGTTGTATTTTGAGGTAAACCTTATCCACTCACAGCCAATTAGGAGAAATGGGATTGTAATTTTGCTTTTAAAATGTCCAGTGAAGTGATTATGGACTCTTATTTGTCAATATCTCAGTCTAGGAGACTTTTTACCTTCGTATGATGAACAATGGACTTTGTTTTCTTAAGGGTCCTGTTTGGGGGACCTGGATCCACTGAGAGATGGACCAGAGGAGAAGATGAAGAATACCAAGTGTTGATTATTGGGTTCCTCTGTTCAGAGATGACATTGACAACTTGCGTCTGCTTCTAAACAAGTATTTCTGGCAAAGAGAAAACAATTTTAGAGTTGTCTTGCTTAATTTTGTCCCACAAACTCAAAACTGTTAGGCTGAGTTCAGTGGAAATTAGAACAACAATAACAATAAAGAATTTGATTTTGAACCATTGTCTTGTTTTAATCTGAGTACTTGGCTTCCAAAAGTATGTTAAACATTTTAGCTGTTTACCATCCGGGGGAGATAACATAATCTAAAACACTATGCTTTGCTTAAAGTTGAATAAAGTGTTTATGAAATTTAAGAACATGAATCTTTATTTTTTCTTGTTAAATGTTAGATAGAACTAGCCATTTGTCCTTAAAATTAATTTTATATATTTAAAATTGGATCATTGACTTTTTTCATGTGTTTGCTCTTCAACTTTACATATGATAGCATAAGTTGTCAACATAACTATCTATTATCAACTTCGATTGAATAAAAGTAAGAGACATAAAATAGAAGATGAAAAGCAGTGTTAAAGTTAGCAATGGATTTCCTATGATTTTTTTCTGAGATTATACTATAATTGTTTAAATGGTACTGATGTCTTTGTCATTTTTTGTTTGCCTCAATTTTTCTGGTACCTTTTTTGAGACCTCTTACTTCCAAAGCTAATTCCCTTTACCCATATGTAAAGAAACACATGCACTGGATGATATAACAAACTAAAAGGAATGAGAATTATGGAGGGTACTTGTGTAATATCTTAATCATTTATCCACCCCAACTTTTAGTTGCCTAAAGCAGTCATTTAGTTTGCTGCAAATCCGTTTTGTCAGATTGCTGTGGAGAAGCTCATTTCAGTTGTATGAGACATCAGCTGGGCTTCTCAACTGCAACTGGAGGATCCATTTTCAAGATGGCTTACTCACAAAACTGGTGAATTGCTGCTCACTTTAACTGGGAGGCCATTCAGGGATTCAGGCTGAGGACTATTTCCTGTCCACATAGGCTTCTCCATGGTACTGACTACTTTTCAACACATAGGTTTAAAAAGTGAGTGTTTTATGAATAAATATATGTTACTTGTTTTTATCTTTCTGACATATTTCACTCTGTATGACAGACTCTAAGTCAATCTACATCTTTACAAATGACCCAGTTTCATTCTTTTTTAATGGTTGAGTAAATATTCCATTGTATATATGTACCACATATTCTTATTTATTTATTTATTATATATTTCTTTACTTTACAATATTCTATTGGTTTTGCCACACATTAACATGAATCTGCCACTGGTGTACACATGTTCCCAATCCCGAAGCCCNTGTCAATGGATATTTAGGGTGTTTCCATATCCTGGCTACTGTAAATAGTGCTACATCTAGTTCCTCAGCAGGAATAGTAATACAGATGTAGAGAACAGATGTTATGGATATGGCAGGGAAGAGGAGGGAGAGATGAACTGGGAGATTAGGTTTGACATAAATACAGTACCATGTATAAAATAGATAGCTAGTGGGAACCTGCACAAGTAACTTCAGCTTGGTGCTCTGTGATGACCTATAAGAATGGGATGAGAAGTGGGGTGAGAGGGAGGTTCAAGAGGGAGGGAATATATGTATACGTATAGCTGATTCACTTTGTTGTGCAGCAGAAACTAACACAACATTGTATTGCAATTATACTCCAATTAAAAATAATAATAATGAGTGTTCCAGGAGACAGGAAGTGGGAGATGCCAGTTTCTTATAGATCTGGAAATTAGAACAGGCCATCTTTCACCATATGGATATTGACCAAGCAGCTATAGTCCATGCCAATTCAAGGAAAAGGAACACTGATCCTACCTCTCAGTGAGAAAAGTGTAAACAAATGTGGCCTCCTTAAATCCACAATGGATGTATTACATATTTTTATATCTCAGAATATTAATATGCTTCTGCCTGTGTACAAAGTTATAGTCAGTGCCCATCAACACAGTGAGATATTTCTCATATTCAAGTTAATTTTCTTGGTAGCACCTAGTCATTAAATTTTAAAGCTAAAATTTTTCTTTGTCTAATTCCTTTATTTTAACAATGAGAAGGAAGTAGAAAGGAAATTTGAGAGTTCAATGCAGAGTCAATAACAAAATTCGGATGGAATGCAGATTTCTGATTTCTTCTCCCATCTTTGGTTTACGCATTGGCTTCAGCAAATTCCTTTGCTATATACACAGGAAGTCTGGGTAGTCTCAACATCATCACAAGATAAACTTATAAGATTGGCTAGTAGATATCTAGTGACTAAAGTACCTTGAAAGGAATAAAGAATAAAGTACATACTTTTGAAAGGTGGACAATATCTTAGAAAGATTGAAAATAAATGTAAATATTTTATGCTTAGGTTGTGGGTATAGGTGGGACATGAAAGCAATGATATAGAAGTAGGAAAAAAATATAGATACTGGGGGATTTAAATTTACAGAAGAGAGAAGTAAAAAATGAATTTTGATGGAAAGCTTTAGGTTTTACCGCAAGGAAGAAAATAAAGGATTTAACTGGCCTTCAGTTCAATTCAGTTCACTTCAGTTGCTCAGTCGTGTCCGACTCTTTGCGACTCCATGGATTGCAGCACACCAGGCCTCCTTGTCCATCACAAACACCCGGAGTTCACTCAAAATCACTTCCATCTAGTCGGTGATGCCATCCAGCCATCTCATCTTCTGTTGTCCTCTTCTCCTCCTGCCCCCAATCCCTCCCAGAATCAGAGTCTTTTCCAATGAGTCAGATCTTCCATGAGGTGGCCAAAGTACTGGAGTTTCAGCTTTAGCATCATTCCTTCCAAAGAACACCCAGAACTGATCTCCTTTAGAATGGACTTGTTGGATCTCCTTGCAGTCCAAGGGACTCTCAAGAGTCTTCTCCAACACCACAGTTCAAAAGCATCAATTCTTCAACACTCAGTTTTCTTCACAGTCCAACTCTCACATCCATACATGACTACTGGAAAAACCATAGCCTTGACTAGATGGACTGATCTTAATTTAGCTTAATTCAGGCACTAATAGAATAAAAGTGTAATTAGGATATTTTGATCTGTAAATATATAAAAAGTCAGCTCTTTTGCATGTGAAAATATAAAGATGATCTGCACTGTGTTTTGTTGGAAGATAATAAGGTATTTTAAATATCACACAAGCCCATCTAAATGGCTTTTACTATTCAATTCTAGAAGATTTTAAAAATCACTTGAAATTGACTAAGCTATCTTTGGTTCCCTAACATAATAAAGCTTACAAAATAGCTTTCACTGTGCTGCAGTATACTGTGATTTAAATTGACTGATTTTTTTTTTTTTTAGTTAAGTCAGGTAAACGATGACCCAAACCACAGTATGGCCTTAGATGAACCTATTCTAAGAACAAGCAACTTATGTGTAAACTTGTTTTAGTGGATAAAACACTGGAGAAGCTGTTTATTGACCTTGTTCTCTACTGACAGATTTTGTATGTTGTGGTATATTTGGGTGGATGTACAGAATTGACCAGCTTGGTCCAACTGACCAGTCACATCCTAACTAGGGATGTACAGCCCAGTTTAATTTTAATTTAAATATAGATAGCTAGGGACATACAGCCTAGTTTAATTTTAATTTAAATGTAGATATCAGCTTTTTTTTTTTTTTTTTTTGAAAAGTAGAGGTTGTTTGTCACCGTGTTATGCTAAGCCAGGAAGAGTCAACCACAATATTCAACTACTTTTCTCTGGATATCATGAAAATAACCTGTATTAAACATGCTATCTGTAACAGTGGCATAATATGAAAAGATTTTAATAATAATATTTAAAAATAGCTACTGATATATGGCAGACTGTTAGCTGAAAGTAATAGACACTGACTAGATAATTTAAGCAAAAGTTGAATTTGTTCAAAGAAATTCTGACAATGTCAGAAAAATGCAAACTCACAGCATTTGATGGTGGTCAGTGATAAAGCCTCGAAACCTTGTCATAGAGCCAGTGCAGTGTTGATATCAGGCTTCCCTAGTGCCTTAAAAAATCCACCTGCAATCAGGGAACTCTAGATCTGGGTGAGGGCTGTCCTTAGACTTGTGGAATAAGTGTGGATCTTACATGAGCAAGCTTGCCTGATGGCTCAGCTGGTAAAGAGTCTGTCTGCAATTCAGGAAACCTGGGTTTGATCCCTGGGTTGGGGAGATCCCTTGGAGAAGGAAAAGGCTACCTGCTTCAGTATTCTGGCCTGAAGAATTCCATGGAATTTATAGTCCATGGGGTCGCAAAGAGTCAGGCATGACTGAGCAACTTTCACTGACTGGCTGATTACATGAGCAAAGAAAGGATATGTTGTGGGGGAGAAAGGGCTTTGAACTTGAGAGTAAGAAAATTGGGTTCAGGGATTCTGAGGTGGCACTAGTGATAAAGAACTCATCTGCCAATGCAAGAGGCATGAGAGATGCTGGTTCAATTCCTGGGTCCGGAAGATCCCCCAGAAGCGGGCATGTCAACCCACTCCAGTATTCTAACCTGGAGAATCTCATGAACAGAGAAGCCTGGCAAGCTACAGTCCATGGGGGTAGCAAAGAGTTGGACAGCAGTAAGTGACTTAGCCTGCATGCATGTACCCAGAACTGCTAACCAACTATTTGATCTTGGCTCAATGCTTACTTTTCTATTCCCTGATTTCCTTCAATGGAAAATAATAGCATTACATTGGAGAATTTCTGAGGAATAAAAGCATGTTGTATTCATCAAGAAACAGTGGCAAACTGTACTTTGATACACATGCTTTCAATGTTTTCCATTAATTCATTCAGTAATTTTATTATTCCCTCTACATCTTCTGTCATTCTGATAATATATTATGCAGTGAGAATACAAAGTTGAGTAATAAAATAGAGTAGATATGTTAGAAAGCAAGTGAAAACTGCACAATAAAAGCATGATTCAAATGTAAGGTAAAATGTGGCCTGATTTTAACAATTGATAGACTCTTAGGAAAGGGAATGTATGTGCCATTTACTCTAGGATTTTCCACAAGGGACCAGGAGCTGCAACACCAGAGACTTTGAGAAGGATGTATGATTCAATAACGTAGATGGTCTTGACAAAGCAACATGTATGGAAGTAGGATAACAACTATCTTTTTGATCCTAACTTTTACAGACATCTATTATAAACAATGTGGCATCTATGATTAACTCTAATACTTTGGCAGCCTGATGAAAAGAACTGACTCATTGGAAAAGACCCTGATGCTGGGAAAGATTGAAGGCGGGAGGAGAAGGGATCGACAGAGGATGAGATGGTTTGATGGCATCAGTGACTAATGGACATAAGTTTGAGCAAACTCCAGGAGCTGGTGATGGATAGGGAGGTTTGGAGTGCTGCAGTCCATGGGGTCGCAAAGAGTTGGACATGACTGAGTAACTGAATTGAACTGACTGATGATTAACAAGGGCCTTCCCTGGTGGCTCAGCAGTAAAGAAACCACCTACAATGCAGGAGATATAGGTTCAATCCCTAGGTTGGAAATATCCCCTGGAGAAGGAAATGGGAACCCACTCCAGCATTCTTGCCTGGTAAATCCCAGGAGTCTGGCAGGCTACAGTCTATGGAGTCATAAGAGTCAGACATGATTTAGCAACTAAACCACCACCACCATGGTTAACAGAGACCTGATTTCCATGACAGAGCAAACGTTAATCCTTAAGAAATTCACTGCTGCTACTGTGGTTGCTAAGTCACTTCAGTCACGTCTGACTCTGTGCGACCCCAGGGATGGCAGCCCACCAGGCTCTCCCGTTCCTGGGGTTCTCCAGGCAAGAACACTGGAGTGGGTTGCCATTGCCTTCTCCGAAGAAATTCATTAGCAAATACAAATTGTTTCAAAGTAGTAAATGCAGATTATTTCTTGAAAGGTAGTAGAAGAAATAGAGGTAATCATTTTATGCAGAGTAGAATGAAATTGCTGATTAGAGTCACAGAAAAAGTGAAATGGGTGTATCATTTTAGGTAACTAAGAAAATTTCTAAAACAAATGACGTAAGAAATACTGGTTAAAGGAAGTGATTCATAGAAGGTGTTGAATGAGATGCTTGATTTTTTGAAATACAAGGAAATGATTTTTTGTAGCTAAATTAAAAAAAAAAAATTACTTAGAGGATGATTGCTTTACAATGTTGTATTGGTTTCTGCCATACAGCTATATGAATCAGCCATTAGTGTATTTATATTATATATATCTCCTCCCTTTTGAACCTCCCTCCCACCCCACCATTCACCACTCTAGGGAGATGATTAAATCTAAAACATAAATGGCTTAAAGGAATAGGAAATAGAAGGAAGGATGGAGAAGAGTTATGCTGGAGACTGCTGCTTTTCATCTTGTTTTTCAATCTTTTAGAATTGGGGCATGTGCTTTTCACTCAATAGAATATTTTGTATATATACATAGTGTGTATACATTCTCTGTATAGACTTTATCTACCTATCTATTTATCATCTATCAGCTATCTATCTATGGGTAACAGGTAGAATTTCTCAGGGAAGGTAATACTTGAGCTGAATGTCAAAGAAAGAAGAGTTATATTAGACAAAGAAGGATCAGAGGCATTTCTATCTAACTATAGGACTTGAATATATTACTCATGTCTTCTGATTAAAATATGAAGTTTATTTAATGGTTTATTTAAAGATATGCTAACTTGAAACAAGTCATTCCTTCTTAAGCATGGCTGTGTTTTCCTTAAATATAAAGGTAAGCATAAAATTTGAATCAATATTCTGCTATGGGAGAAGAAAGAAAGCAAGGCAGAACCTGACACTCTTGTTGAGGAAATAATCTCACTGATATTGTAACATTTGCAAGAGGTGAGGAAGCATTTGAATCCTTGACAATCTAAATTTGGGAGTTTTGAAAATGAAGATTTAAGAGCTCTTGATGGAAGCACTTTTCAGTGTCACATGAGGTTAGAGTTTCTTCATGAGTGATTTAGAAAGGAAATACGAGTATTTGCAACACCCAGAGTCCAGCTCAAAGATAAAGAGACTGATAGAACCTGACATTATTTTTCAGTGTCCTGTCCCATTGGCGTGGATCAAGACTGTCACTCCAGTGAGAAAACCAGCACAAGTGTCTGTTTGTGCACAATCAAATTAATCCTGGGATCATTAATGTGCCCTTACAATCAGGGGCAACTTGACATTGGGCAAAGTTGTAAGAAAAAGTGAGGTGAAGTTAAAATTTTATTCTTGGCTTTCCTAGCTTTTTAATAGGAAGAATAGTTGAGATATTTCCAAAAAAAANAAGGAAGGATGGAGAAGAGTTATGCTGGAGACTGCTGCTTTTCATCTTGTTTTTCAATCTTTTAGAATTGGGGCATGTGCTTTTCACTCAATAGAATATTTTGTATATATACATAGTGTGTATACATTCTCTGTATAGACTTTATCTACCTATCTATTTATCATCTATCAGCTATCTATCTATGGGTAACAGGTAGAATTTCTCAGGGAAGGTAATACTTGAGCTGAATGTCAAAGAAAGAAGAGTTATATTAGACAAAGAAGGATCAGAGGCATTTCTATCTAACTATAGGACTTGAATATATTACTCATGTCTTCTGATTAAAATATGAAGTTTATATAATGGTTTATTTAAAGATATGCTAACTTGAGACAAGTCATTCCTTCTTAAGCATGGCTGTGTTTTCCTTAAATATAAAGGTAAGCATAAAATTTGAATCAATATTCTGCTATGGGAGAAGAAAGAAAGCAAGGCAGAACCTGACACTCTTGTTGAGGAAATAATCTCACTGATATTGTAACATTTGCAAGAGGTGAGGAAGCATTTGAATCCTTGACAATCTAAATTTGGGAGTTTTGAAAATGAAGATTTAAGAGCTCTTGATGGAAGCACTTTTCAGTGTCACATGAGGTTAGAGTTTCTTCATGAGTGATTTAGAAAGGAAATACGAGTATTTGCAACACCCAGAGTCCAGCTCAGAGATAAAGAGACTGATAGAACCTGACATTATTTTTCAGTGTCCTGTCCCATTGGCGTGGATCAAGACTGTCACTCCAGTGAGAAAACCAGCAGAAGTGTCTGTTTGTGCACAATCAAATTAATCCTTGGATCATTAATGTGCCCTTACAATCAGGGGCAACTTGACATTGGGCAAAGTTGTAAGAAAAAGTGAGGTGAAGTTAAAATTTTATTCTTGGCTTTCCTAGCTTTTTAATAGGAAGAATAGTTGAGATATTTCCAAAAAAAGTTATTTACCATAGAAAAATCACCCTGGGGAAAAAATCTCAAACTACAAAAACAATCTGGGAGTATTTAGCAAATCTTAAATGTTGAAAAATATTGATAGCACTCTTGTACTCAAATCTAAGCTATACTGATAATAAGGAGCAGCAGTGAAAGCATTCTAGTTTAGATATAGATGTTTATTAGGTCTTGTTTAACAAACGTGCTAGAAATATGAATTAGTCATCACATTACAATTCTATATATATCCATTTTTAACCATTAGAGAAAGTACAATCAAAAAAAGAAAAGGCCGAAACAGAAAAAAAGCAAGGAAGAAAGCTGGATAAAATTTCAGAATATAGTGGTATGAATAAAGCTAAGTGTGTTAATAATCACACTAATACAAAATGCTGTATTTTTTAATAAGTTCTTATTTGATTTTTTTGAGGAGCTGACTTTTTACTGAAGTACAGTTGATTTATAAGGTGTTATTTTCAGGTGTACAGGAAAGTGATTCAGTTATATATATATATATATGTAT
>SJYW01011405.1:40152-68388 GCA_006410735.1 Raphicerus campestris
TGTGTGTGTGTGTGTGTGTGTGTGTGTGTGTGTGTGTGCTTTCTTTTCAGATTCTTTTTCATTATAGTTTTAGGTTATTACAAGATAGTGAATATTGTTCCTTGTACTATACAGTAGGTCCTTGTTGGTTATGTATTTTATATATATTAGTGTGTATCTGCTAATCTCAAATTTCTAATTTATCCCTATGTGCCTTTCCCTTTGGTAACCATGTCTATTTTTTATGTCTGTGAGTCTGTTTCTGTTTTATAAATACATTCATTTGTATCAGTATTTTAGATTCCACATACTTGTGATATTTTTTGTCTAATTTATTTCACTTAGTTTGATAATCTCTAGATCCATCCATGTTGCTGCAAATGGCATTATTTTATTTACTCCTTTTTGTGGCTGAGTAATATTCTATTGTTTATATGTGTATACAATAACCTCAGATATGCAGATGACACCACCCTTATGGAAGAAAGTAAAGAGGAATTTTAAAACCTCTTGATGAACATGAAAGAGGAGAGTGAAAAAGTTGGCTTAAAGCTCAACAATCAGAAAATGAAGATCATGGCATCCGTCCCATCACTTCATGAGAAATAGATGGGAAACAGTGGAAACAGTGTCAGACTTTATTTTTGGGGACTCCAAAATCACTACAGATGGTGACTGCAGCCATGNCCACACCATCTCCCCGGATCATCCCGTACACCAGCCCCAAGCATCCTGTATCCTGTATTGAACATAGACTGGCGCTTCAAAATATTTTTAATCTGCACTTGTTTGAATCCTTAGATGTAGAAACCACTGATATGGAACGTGGGCTGTGTAATGTTTAACTTTGTGGTTTTGTAATTGAAAACATGAGATATGTATGTTTGTTCATTTCTCTGTGTGCTTATGCTGCTGCTGCTGCTGCTAAGTTGCTTCATCATGCCCGACTCTGTGGGACCCCATAGACGACAGCGCNTTTGTAATTGAAAACATGAGATATGTATGTTTGTTCATTTCTCTGTGTGCTTATGCTGCTGCTGCTGCTGCTAAGTTGCTTCATCATGCCCGACTCTGTGGGACCCCATAGACGACAGCGCACCAGGCTCCCCTGTCCTTGGGATTCTCCAGGCAAGAACACTGGAGTGGGTTGTCATTTCCTTCTCCAATGCATGAAAGTGAAAATTGAAAATGAAGTCACTTAGTCGTGTCCAACTCTTCATGATCCCATGGACTGCAGCCTACCAGGCTCCTCTGTTCATGGGATTTTCCAGGTAAGAATACTGGAGTAGGGTGCCATTGCCTTCTCTACTGTGTGCTTATAGGTGAAGAATATTAAAAGAGAAAAGAAGATGGCAAAAGGGAAGGTCATTTTCATTCTTTCTTGTCTTCAAGAGAGAAGATCTTTGGGAAGATAATCACAGTTACCAGAGAGAGTCAATTTTCTTCCCTGTACCTTTCTCTTTAATTTTTATATAGGCAGTTCTTTGTCTCAGTTGCCTTGTTTTCATGAATTGTTCAAGACTTAACTCAGGCAAGATAGGATAGGTCAGTAGGATTCTCGAGAACTTTTTGTCAGTCTGTAAAGTAAGTCTAGGCATTCTCCTTTTCCTCCTCCTCACCAAGAAATCTAATGTCTAAAATGTGCTAGTTTTCAGAGATGAAATACTAGGGGGTTTCAAGATGATAATAGAAAGGTAATAACTACCATTCTTGGATGACCTCCAAAACAGGGTTGTAGAATGTTTCTGCTGGCTTTATTAAGACTTATACCTATTAATCCTTGCTGTGGGCTGTTACAGCATTATCACTGATAACATAGCTAAGTATCCTTCCACCCCCATCAGAAACAGTGCTCTTGTTCTACAATTACAGCATATGCTTATTCACATCAAAGCTGCTGCTGCCAAGTCGCTTCAGCTGTGTCCAACTCTGTGCGACCCCATAGATGGCAGCCCATGAGGCTCCCCTGTACCTGGGATTCTCCAGGCAAGAACACTGGAGTGGGTTGCCATTTCCTGCTCCAAAGCATAAAAGTGAAAAGTGAAAGTGAAGTCGCTCAGTCATGTCCGACTCTTAGCGACCCCACGGACTGCGGCCCATCAGGCTCCTCTGTCCATGGGATTTTCCAGGCAAGAGTGCTGGAGTGGGGTGCCATTGCCTTCTCCACTAGATAACAAAAAAGCAGTCATTTAAATGGCCAATAATGACTATNGCTCCCCTGTACCTGGGATTCTCCAGGCAAGAACACTGGAGTGGGTTGCCATTTCCTGCTCCAAAGCATAAAAGTGAAAATTGAAAGTGAAGTCGCTCAGTCATGTCCGACTCTTAGCGACCCCATGGACTGCGGCCCATCAGGCTCCTCTGTCCATGGGATTTTCCAGGCAAGAGTGCTGGAGTGGGATGCCATTGCCTTCTCCACTAGATAACAAAAAGGCAGTCATTTAAATGGCCAATAATGACTAATTTAAATAGGTAATTAGAAATACAACCATATAAGTAATAGACTAATATCTCTCAAAATATCACTGAAGTAAATTTATTGATATTCATGCTGTGTAGTAGAAGGAAAAGCATTTCCTATAGACCAATTTGTGAAATTACCACAGTTTATAATTTTTGCCAAAGATAACAGCTGAGTGGTATTTGTACAGTAAGAAAGTGAGCCTGAAAGTAATATCATCTGTGTGGATTGGTAGGTTAGAAAATCTGTAGATGCCAAGGAAACTTTATTGTGTCTATTGTTTCCCCAAAATGGTTGCATCTTTCTACCACCATATCTGACACATCAAATCCAATATATATTTTAATCAGTAAATAATTTTGTAAAGCAAATAGTTCAGTGCCTACCAAGAGATACGTGGTTAATAAATGAGAAATATTGTTACTCAATATATATCAAGAAACAGAATTAGAATAACAAGTTGAAACTATCAAAAATAATTGTTGGGCTCTGTGGTTTGTATATGTTGGGCTCTGTAGCTTACCTGGGTGGCTCAGCAGTAAAGAATCTACCTGCAATGCAAATGTGGGAGATGAGGGTTTGATGCCTAAGTCAGGAAGATCTGCTGGAGGAGGGCATGGTAACCCACTCCAATATTCTTGTCTTGGAGAATCTCAAGGACAGAAGAGCCTAGCAGGCTATAGTCCCTAGGGTTGCAAAGAGTCGGACATGACTGAAGCGACGGAGCACTCATGCATAACATGTATATAGAACCTATAGCAATTTCATGAGGTCAAATAACTGAAAGGACCCATGAGACGTTATAAGGCTTTAATAAAGACAAATAATACAACAAGAGAAAGAAAGCTTAAGAAAATATCATAGAGGTCCAAGACTTTCAGGTACAGCTCCTGGGGCCAGTCTCAGGAACCCTGGAAATGCTTTATTTTTCAATCATAAGTCTGCAAGAAATATAAAATTTACCTTAGGCCCAGGGGAGCCAAGGTAAACACAGATCAATCCAGACCGTGTAACTGTACAAATCAGGTACAAATCATCCCCCTACAGCTTATCAATAAAAAGTGTGAACACACAGGTACATGGTACTTTCTGAGAGGTGTCAGGTCAGTCTTTAAAATTCACATTTTGAATCACTAGGTNCTCCTCACCAAGAAATCTAATGTCTAAAATGTGCTAGTTTTCAGAGATGAAATACTAGGGGGTTTCAAGATGATAATAGAAAGGTAATAACTACCATTCTTGGATGACCTCCAAAACAGGGTTGTAGAATGTTTCTGCTGGCTTTATTAAGACTTATACCTATTAATCCTTGCTGTGGGCTTGTTACAGCATTATCACTGATAACATAGCTAAGTATCCTTCCACCCCCATCAGAAACAGTGCTCTTGTTCTACAATTACAGCATATGCTTATTCACATCAAAGCTGCTGCTGCCAAGTCGCTTCAGCTGTGTCCAACTCTGTGCGACCCCATAGATGGCAGCCCATGAGGCTCCCCTGTACCTGGGATTCTCCAGGCAAGAACACTGGAGTGGGTTGCCATTTCCTGCTCCAAAGCATAAAAGTGAAAATTGAAAGTGAAGTCGCTCAGTCATGTCCGACTCTTAGCGACCCCATGGACTGCGGCCCATCAGGCTCCTCTGTCCATGGGATTTTCCAGGCAAGAGTGCTGGAGTGGGATGCCATTGCCTTCTCCACTAGATAACAAAAAGGCAGTCATTTAAATGGCCAATAATGACTAATTTAAATAGGTAATTAGAAATACAACCATATAAGTAATAGACTAATATCTCTCAAAATATCACTGAAGTAAATTTATTGATATTCACGCTGCGTAGTAGAAGGAAAAGCATTTCCTATAGACCAATTTGTGAAATTACCACAGTTTATAATTTTTGCCAAAGATAACAGCTGAGTGGTATTTGTACAGTAAGAAAGTGAGCCTGAAAGTAATATCATCTGTGTGGATTGGTAGGTTAGAAAATCTGTAGATGCCAAGGAAACTTTATTGTGTCTATTGTTTCCCCAAAATGGTTGCATCTTTCTACCACCATATCTGACACATCAAATCCAATATATATTTTAATCAGTAAATAATTTTGTAAAGCAAATAGTTCAGTGCCTACCAAGAGATACATGGTTAATAAATGAGAAATATTGTTACTCAATATATATCAAGAAACAGAATTAGAATAACAAGTTGAAACTATCAAAAATAATTGTTGGGCTCTGTGGTTTGTATATGTTGGGCTCTGTAGCTTACCTGGGTGGCTCAGCAGTAAAGAATCTACCTGCAATGCAAATGTGGGAGATGAGGGTTTGATGCCTAAGTCAGGAAGATCTGCTGGAGGAGGGCATGGTAACCCACTCCAATATTCTTGTCTTGGAGAATCTCAAGGACAGAAGAGCCTAGCAGGCTATAGTCCCTAGGGTTGCAAAGAGTCGGACATGACTGAAGCGACGGAGCACTCATGCATAACATGTATATGGAACCTATAGCAATTTCATGAGGTCAAATAACTGAAAGGACCCATGAGACGTTATAAGGCTTTAATAAAGACAAATAATACAACAAGAGAAAGAAAGCTTAAGAAAATATCATAGAGGTCCAAGACTTTCAGGTACAGCTCCTGGGGCCAGTCTCAGGAACCCTGGAAATGCTTTATTTTTCAATCATAAGTCTGCAAGAAATATAAAATTTACCTTAGGCCCAGGGGAGCCAAGGTAAACACAGATCAATCCAGACCGTGTAACTGTACAAATCAGGTACAACTCATCTCCCTACAGCTTATCAATAAAAAGTGTGAACACACAGGTACATGGTACTTTCTGAGAGGTGTCAGTCTTTAAAATTCACATTTTGAATCACTAGGTGATAACTTTCCTCCCCATCTTGGCCAAGGGTTAGTGCCATAGTCCTGGATTTTGGTGGAGATATGCACAGAGCTACCCCAGCTACCAGCCTATTAACCTATCCTTACTCAGCACTTTCATGAAGATTGGGAAAAGGCCCTCTCCTAGTGTAATCTGAAAGAGGTAGATAAGGCTTTCTCCTCTAGGAAACATAGGTCCATAGCTTGAAAATAAAGGTAGGCTGTCGACTGGTCTCTACTTGTACTGAATGCTGGCTGCTTCTCTGAGCACACAAACTGTAGAGTGGTTTATAACAGACGTATGTGGAAGAACTACCATCTGGATATCCAGCACTTTCACTGATGTGACCTATGCGTCAGAGGACAGATCTGGCCTGGCGTGCTGCAGTCCATGGGGTCACAGAGCCGGACATGACTGAGTGACTGAACGGAACTGATTGCAATGCCAGCTACTCCATGTTCAGAGACAGAATGTGTGACTTTTGGAATGCTTGTGAAGATAAGGCTAAGTCTTGATTTTGTGACAACTTGATACCAGGCAGATTAAAAGCAGTAGCTGAAATGTGGAAGAAGCAGAGCTCTATCCAAGTACTAGAACTCTGGTTTAAAGTGAGCATTTAGTCCCAGCTAAAGGCTCATGCCAAAATATCACAGCAGATGGGACAGAAGGTAAGCATGGGAATAGGAAATATAACACTTTGATGCTTGCTTATCCATCCTATAGAACTTGCTGTTTATAATCTGGCCTAACTAAAATGACACTGAGAAGCAAAATAGCACAGCAATTAAGAGTCAAATTCTGCTGCCCGAGGTCTGATTTAAATCCTGGCTCTGTGACTTATCATCCGTGTGACTTGTGTTATTAGTGTTAAACCTATTCTTTGCTTTAGTTTCCCCATCTGTAAAATGAGAATAATAATAGCATCTATTTCAAAGTGTTTCAGAAGCAAGTGACATAATAAAAATGTAAGTTCTTAGCACAGTGTCTGGCACAATATAAAATATGAGCATTATGTATTAGCCACGATTCTTGGTATTCCCAGAGGTTGGAGTGGAGTTAAACTACAACAGCTACCAAGGCTTTTAAGGGCTGGCTGCCTCCACTGTAATGGGGCTTGTAATTGATCAGAACAAAATCTTTCTTCCTTTCATTAGTTCCCATATCCTGCTGACCAATTTGTATAAGCAATTCCCTTTCAATACTGAGTTTCCTGACACCCTGCAGTGCTGCGTTTTCCTGATGCCCTGCTGACATCTCTGGCTCCTATGGACTCTGCCTTTTCATGGATTTCATGCAGTAGATTGATCTCATGGAACTGATCCATTTTGCTTATTTTCTTGGCTATATCTACTAGACTTTTAAGTTTCATGCAGGCAGGTGTCACATCTAATTTATTTACCACTGGCTTCCCTGGTGGCTCAGATGTTAAATAATCTGCCTGAAATACAGGAGCCACAAGAGATGCAAATTCGATCCCTGGGTGGGGAAGATCCTTTGGAGAAGGGAATGGCAACTCACTCCAGTATCCTTGCCTGGGAAATCCCGTGGACAGAGGAGCCTGGCAGGCTATAGTCCATGGGGGGTCTCAAAGAATCAGACATGACTCAGTGATTAATACTTTCACATAATAACTAACAGAACACCTGGAACACAATAGAACCACAATTAATGGTTTATTTACGGAAGGAAGGAAGATTTACTTTTACCGTGGAGACCTGGTATCTGATGCTTCTCCATTAGTAATAAGGGCTTCCCTAGGAGCTCATTTGGTAAAGAATTTGCCTGCAATGCAGGAGACCCAGATTCTATCCCTGGGATGATCTCCAGGGAAGATCCCCTGAAGAAGAAAATGGCAACCCACTCTAGTACTCTTGCCTGGAGAATATCATGGACAGAGGAGCCTGACTATCTACAGTTCATGGGATTGCAAAGAGTCAGACATGACTGTGTGACTAACTTTCTAACTTTCATTGGTAATAAACTCTGGCTCCTTTCTTTGATGCATGGTTCAATCCCTTTGTTAACTATATTTTCATTTCTTTAAAAAATATTTATTTTTAATTCACTTCTTTAAATTAGTATGTTACTTATGAAAATTCAGTCTCTGGAACTCAACCTAGTAGAGTTTCCTGGTTTGGGACCTGTAAGTGGGATCTAGACATGAGGAGTATTGAGATGTCAGTAGGATAATCAAGGAAGTCATTGCACCAATGACTTCAGAATGCATTGAATATTTATTTTAAAAATATACTTGTTACCTCATTTCAGTACACTGACTTTGTGTATTGTGCTTAAGCCAATGCACATAAGTAATAAACAAGAAAAAGTAGTCATTGTGGAAAACAATCATGTGGTGTATGTGGGTGTGTGCTCAGTCATATCTGATTCTTTGCAACCCCATGGACCTTAGTTCACCAGACTCCTCTGTCCATGGGGCTTCCCAGGAAGGAATACTGGAGTGGACTGCCATTTCCTTCTCCAGGGTATCTTCCCCAGCCAGGGATTGAACCTGTGTCTCCTGTATCTCCTACATTGGAAGATGAGTTCTTTACCACTGAGCCACATGGGAAGCCATGCAAACAATCATGTCGCCCAGTAATGTGCTATGTAGTTGATTATACCTTCAAATTATATCTAAATGATTTAAAGACGTTTTTCATATTTTATTCTTGTTAAGCATATCTTACCATGAAAAAAATCCATCTTAGTAGTAGCTGTAAGCTTAAGTTACTCATACCTCATAATAGTATGTATGCCTCATAATAACATGTAACTGAGAGTGTTCTCAGGGATTATTTGGTAGATGTGGAAACTGCCCCTAGCAAGATGATCACTTGACCTGTCATATTTTGAACATAGATATAAAGTGTCTTCCCTCCATTATGTTAAAATGCTTCCTATAGACCTGTCAAAATAAAGGGAAAGTCATTTCCCTTTGGAATCTATAGTGTAAATCTCCATCAAGATCCATGTCACCTTATATGGTGATAACTGGCCACAGATCTTGGCAAAGAGGTTTTGCTTTCTTCCCATGGGGTGTATGTTCATGCTTTGTGCTTCAACCACTACTGATTCATATATGGTCCATTTCTTTTTTTTCTTCAAAGTAAGGACACAACAATTATTTCCCCTGACCTTGTATGATGTTAAATTAACTGTAGCTTTGAATTTAAAAATTGCTTTATCAGCAGGATGAATCGTGTACTTATTTCATCAGGCACTTGTAGTAGTGAAGATTGAGAAGTCTTTAATAACTTGGAATTTTCTTTTTATTGTGTTATTGAACAAATTATAGAGCTAATGAGATTTACCCTAAATGAAACACCTCTGTATCACCTGCTGTTTTATGGGTCTTAGGGAAAAATTGTTGGTAATTTTTCTCTTTCTGCAATTAGACAAAGTTTTATTTTTAAACAATATTTTCTCTGAATGTAAATTATAAGCTCACATTATTTCTTCATGGGAAATACATTTGATATAGTATATGAAATGCATAGTTTACATCAAAGGTTTCCTTGTACTCTTGAGTATTTAATCAAAATAATGCAGTAACATGAAGAAGGCTTGACACTGGGAATCTTGAGTTCAAATCAAGTTCTGCTAGTTTTAGTTTTTAAATTAGTCAGATCACTTAGTAATTAAGCCTCAGTTGTCTCAGATGAAAATGTCAATATTTCTGTGAACTATGTCAGAGTAAATAAACATAGAGCACCTAAACCAATTTTTAGAACATTATAAAAACTCAGTAAATAGGAATGGTGTTGAAGTTGTTATTAATGTTGAAAACTGCATCCTCAACTCTACATTTTATATAGAAAAAATTTAAAAGTTGATCTCGGAGGCAATGAAGAATTCTGTAGGATTATTAGAAAATACAGGAAACTACCTTCGATCCTTCATTTCAGACTATTATAAGACATGAAGGTTTAATAAGAGAGGAAAATTAGAATTAGAAGGAAAGTAGATTTGCCAAGTGAAGAAGGAAAGGGCAACCCACTCCAGTGTTGTTGCCTGGAGAATCCCAGGGACAGGGGAGCCTGGTGGGCTGCCGTCCATGGGGTCACACAGAGTTGGACATGACTGAAGTGACTTAGCAGCAGCAGCAGCATATTCGCCAAGAATAGTAAATCAGAAACTATCATCAATGCTTTTATATGGACTTAATAGGAAGAGTATCTTTCTAAATTTGGCTGGGCAATAGTTTGCGGCAAACGGAAAAGAAAAGGAGATTAAAATAACAGATGAGCATCGGTCATAATTCACATGGAGAAATAATTTTATTTGAAGTTTATGCATTTATTTTTCTGTTCTCTCATACTTATCCAAGCCATTTTGGTTCCATGTTGTTAAAATACCACTGTCGCTCTGAAAGAAACTTATACCAGATAAAGAGGCTCGCAAATCCAAATCAAATCTTAAAAGAGATGGCTCTCTTTCTATGCTAGGCACAGACTTTTTTTTTTTCAGTTTCTAAACAATAAAGGAAACTACTTTCTTATTACTTTGATATATATTTTTGTGGCACTATGTGAAGTACCCAAGTTGGTGCTGAAATCTAGATAAATGATTCAATAAAGATACACAAGAATATAATAGAGGTTCATATGGTCTGAAAAAGATAAGACACACTACATTAACCTTCTCCATAAGAAATAAGACAAACATACACATCTATCTAAATATCTCTGCAACTGTGAACTCAAAGCATTTATATTATTGCCTGAAAAAATCCGTTACTGTTGCAATATCCCCCTTGCTGAGACTTTTCTATCCAATGCAAACTGCCAGGTTTAAGCAGTCCTTGGTCAAGCAGCCATAAAGCAGAAGAAAATAAGTCTGTGAGTTAAAAACCTGTTGTTTGGTACAAAAAATAAAATCCAGCATATTCTAAAGTAATTGTGGTTTTATCCCATGAAACACCTCCCAACACCAGAGACTGGGAGTAGCAATTCATCAAAATGAATATCACCATATAACAGGCATGCCTGAGATTTTCCTTAGAATGATTCCTCCTGAATCCCTCCCTCCCTGGGTGTGTTTGTCTCTGTTGCTCAATATTTTAAATTCCCTTAGAGAAATAATAATTTTATCTTCTAAAATTCAAAAAATACTTAACACACAAATAGCCCTAGAGAAGATGCACGATAGATCTTTTAAACATTTATTCAACAATCAGACATTTAGCCACTTCTGTATGGCTTCCCCAATGGCCCAGAAGGTAAAGAATCTGTCTGCCAATGCAAGAGACACAGGAGACATTGGTTTGATCCCTGGGTCAGGAAGATCCCCTGGAGGAGGAAATAGCCACCCACTTCAATATTCTTGCCTGGAAAATCCTATGGACAGAGAAGCCTGGTGGGCTATTGTCCATGGGCTTGCAAAGAGTAGGACATGACTGATCACACACACCTATGGCCAGGAACTAATCAAGTCCTGATGGTAAAGATATAAATAAGACTAAAAGTGCAAAAGCATCCGAAGACTAATGGCAGATATAAAGAGGTAAATGAGTCGACACAGAGAGATGGGGCTACTTTTCCAATAGAAGTAAGGAGAAGATGGTTATTCTAGTCTAAAGTAGGGGGACTTTTCCAATTTGGGATGCCAAGGAATGTTTCTTGAAAGATGTGACTTCTAGCTGGAGACCTGGAAGAAGAGAGCTATTTGAAAATAGAGGGGATGGATTGGAAGAGTAGCTCACAGAGAGATTTTAAAGAAATAAAATTCTGGCAGTCCGTGCTTTGTGAGAACTTTAAGTATGTTTAGTGTGACTGGGATATGTAGTATAGTTAGGAAAGGGGGACAGCGACAGAGAGAGGTGGGAGGAGGAATCCAAATTTGTCACACACATAGACTGGAGTTGCTTGAAGTACCATCCTTAAACTAGCATTTTTAGTGTACCTTAGAATCTGGGAATAAATGAAGACTGATTCAGGGGCTCTGGGGTGGAGCTTCAGTTCAGTTCAGTNCCAGGGTGATGCCGTCCCCTTCTCCTCCTGCCCCCAATCCCTCCCAGAATCAGAGTATTTTCCAATGAGTCAACTCTTCACATGAGGTGGCCAAAGTACTGGAGTTTCAGCTTTAGCATCATTCCTTCCAAAGAACACCCAGGGCTGATCTCCTTCAGAATGGTCTGGTTGGATCTCCTGGCAGTCCAAAGGACTCTCAAGAGTCTTCTCCAACACCACAGTTCAAAAGCATCAGTTCTTCATAAGTGCCTACAATTCTGAGAAATAGCCTCAAGAAATGGAAACAAGCCAACACTGGAACTCAAGAATAACTGTAGTTAAAACAATCAAGATGATGCTGGTCAGGCAAACTTCAAGACGACTGTCAGAGCTGACTGTGATATTTCTGCATGTAGTCTCCCCTGTCTATAAAAGCTCTTGCCCCCTGATTGTCAGGGGGTGGGGAGAGAGTCAGTCTTTGAACAGACACTTGTCCCTCTACCAGTTATTGGCATCCAAAATAAAGCGAAGTTTCCACCAACTTGGCCTCTAATTTTTTCTTTTTTAGTAGCAAGTATCCAGACTCAACTTTCCTTTACACTATTCAATTCAGTTCAGGTCAGTGGCTCAGTCATGTCTGACTCTTTTCCCCCCCATGGACTGCAGCACACCCGGCCTCCCTGTCCATCACTAATTCCTGCAGTTTACTCAAGCTCATCTCCACTGAGTCAGTGATGCCATCCAACCATCTGATCCTCTATCATCTCCTTCTCCTCTTGCCTTCAATCTTTCCCAGCATCAGGGTCTTTTCAAATAAGTCAGCTCTTTCACATCAGGTGGCCAAAGTATTAGAGTTTCAGTTTCAACATCAGTCCTTCCACTGAATATTCAGAACTAATCTCCTTTAGGATGGACTGGTTGGATCTCCTTGCAGTCCAAGGGACTCTCAAGAGTCTTCTCCAACACCACAGTTCAAAACTGTCAATTCTTTGGGGCTCAGCTTTCTTCACAGTCCAACTCTCACATCCATATATGACCACAGGGAAAACCATAGCCTTGACTAGACGGACCTTTGTTGGCAAAGTAATGTCTCTGCTGTTTCATATGCTGTCTAGGTTGGTCATAACTTTTCTTCCAAAGTGTCTTTTAATTTCATGGCTGCAGTCACCATCTGCAGTGATTTTGGACCCCCCCCCCAAATAGTCTGTCACTATTTCCACTGTTTCCTCATCTGTTTGCCATGAAGTGGTTGGACTGGATGCCATGATCTTTATTTTCTGAATGTTGAGCTTTAAGCCAATTTTCCACTCTCCTCTTTCACTTTCATCAAGAGTCGCTTTATTTCTTCTTCACTTTCCACTATTAACCAGCCAAAATAACATATTTAGTAAATAATGAAGAATCACATTAATATTCTTCTTCACCCTAAATTTAATTTTGTTGGTTTTTAGATGTGGGGTTTATTCTATGTCTGATAATTTGGCAAGCTTCAAACCTGCCACTCTCTCTCAATGCTAGGATTCAAGTGAGAAGTCTGTTTTGTGGAGGCTCACATATAAGGTAAGGCTGAAGGATGAGAAGATATCTTTTATTCCTCCATTTATATCTCTTCACTGAATAGGTCAGACTTTGATGCCAGGAGTGACTTCATAGAAAACCAGGGTGGTCCTTGACCTTGGATCGTTGCCCTCTCATCCATGATTCCCTTGTCACGGTGGCTTGTGTTAGGACTGGGATGGCCAGAAGTTTGGAGAGGATCTGAGATGATGGTAGGCAGGAAGAAAGTTCCAAAGATCTCAAGAAAAATCTGACTCATTCTTGTCATTTTTTTCTAAGTGGTATGGATTGAAGTAGTACTCACTCAACCCTGAAAAACTGACCACACAAGAAAGTTCTGAAACATTCTTTCTCTTTACTGCAATTGGATTAGAAGTAAGATTTTCAGCATCTGAGCTGAAGTTCCAGAACTCCAGGGATTCTTAGATTTTGAAGAGTGGAAGTTATTACTGGGCAAGGAAGCAAAGAATGCAGCAGGTAGTGTCCATGGTTGCTAGAGACACTGCTTTCCCACTGACATCACACATTGAATATTCGAGAATGTGAGGCTGTTGCTATTTTAACATCACCACCCAATTCTGTTGTGGTGCAGCTTGCTGCATCCTGGTGACCAGCTAGCAACATCAATCTATTTTACCTCATTTCGTTTGACACATCATTGAAGAATATTGTGGGCTAATTTTAAACAATCTGGCACCCTGTCTTTGCACGGAATGTGTCCATGCTAAGAATATCTTCAGTCTGTTGAAAATTTTACTGTTCCTGAGCATGCAGCTAATTTTGATTAAAGATGACACATGCTTTAATTTCACCTCTATATATGTGACTAGACGGGACCCAACCTTTCTTATGGAAATACTGGGACTTTTTCTTTGGAAAGGGGGTACCTTACAGAAACTAGAGAAATACTGGGGAAACTCTGAGGCTTCTAGTTTGTCTTGAGGCAGTTCAGAGTGACCGTTTCATGTGGCAGGAATCTGTCTAAAATGAGTGACTCAGGTGGAGGAGTTGTAATTTATTTTTTAACCTCAGTCCCTCAGTGTTATTTGGCAGTTTTCTGTTGGTAAATCTCTATTCAGCCCTGAGTCATTTCATAACAGCAGATCTGAGGGACTGTCAGGACTAAATTGTCAGGGTTAAGCATCACGGTGAGCTTTGGTAATACTCCCATCTGTGGTAGCCGCAAGGTAAGAGTGCAGTTGACTCACAGAGTCGTCAGACCTAGTGCAACTGTACTGATGGGCTAGGACATGACAGACTGGGTTAAGAACTACTTTTCCCATCTCCATTCCACCTGCACACACTCCTCCCAAACCTATTGTCTATGTTATTTAGAGGAAATCTGTATCTCCTTAGTCATTATCTTACTAGGGATGTTTAGGGGGGCAAAGAACAGAAAAGAAATATACTTTATTCTCTAAATCTAGGACTTATCCCCAGACCTCTTTTCTTTCACAGACAATACCTTCCTTCAACCACATTTAATTCTAGTTTAATTTCTTAAAAAAAAAAAAAAAAAAGAGATGAATACCTTCCCCCATCTTCTCATCTCCTCTTAGCTCCTTATCTCATTGTAGCTATAGTTCCACTTTTACAACTTTATTGAACCTGTATAAACAATATCTTTATAAATGCTGAAACTAATGCACACTAGTAAGTTATTCAATCATTTCATCTCTTGCATTATTTAGCAATGTTGTTTATTCCACTAGGTTAGAGAAAGCAAACTAATCAAACAACAAATCTTTTCTGGAACTTCCCTGGTGGTCCAGTAGTTAGGACTTTGCCTTCCAAATGCAAGGGGTGTGGGTTGGATCCCTAGTCTGGGAGCCAAGATCCAACATGTCTCAGGGCCAAAAAACTAAAATAAAAAACTTAAGCAATATCGTAACAAATTCAATCAAGACTTTTATAATTGTCCACACAGGGAAAAAAAAAAGCTTTTTTTTTGAATCTATCATTTGTAGTTGAATTTCTAATTCCCTTCTCTTGGCTGTGACTTCTTGTGGCATTTCTTTCTGACATTACATTTTCAATGTTGATGTTTCTCAGAGTTCCACACTTCTTATTTCCTCCCTTCTTTCACTCTATCAAATTCCCTGGGTAATCTACCAGTAGCTATGGCTTCAAGTTTTACTGATGTGAACATTTTGCCAAGCCATCAATATTTACTTACAACAATTAGATTCTTTTTCACAACACTTAGATGTTTCAGAATGGAACTGGCCAGTGAATGGCACTCAATATGGGACTCATTCTTATAAAAAAACTGATGCATTTGCAGTCATCAATATATCCTTACTAATCTGACTTTAAAAGAACTAATTTTTTTAAATATTTTCCTTAATAATCATGGTTGCCATTCAGTTGAAGTTTCCAATGTCTGCCATAAAGTCTTCAGCACCATATTAAAATCTCAATGAATATGTGTTGAATGAAACTGAAAAGGATGGATAATAAAATATAAAAAAATGTGAACCCAAGTTAAATTACAGCAATAATGGCAGCTTGATTTGGAGTGAACTGGTCGCAGGGACAAGCACACTGGTAGCAAGTAGCTGTGTAAGCTTGGAGAATTTTCTTAACCCAAGTATCATTTTCTTCATCCATAAGAGGGGGAGGATTGGACAGCATGATCCCTATTATCTCTTCCAACACTAAATAGTGATGTCTTATCCCAGAGACGGGAGACACCTAATTTCAGACTATCCTTGGAATGAGAGAAGCATAATGTTACAAATCTTGTATAAGATCAGTTCAGTTCAGTCACTCAGTCGTGTCTGACTCTTTGTGACCCCATGAATCGCAGCACGCCAGGCCTCCCTGTCCATCACCAACTCCCAGAGTTCACTCAGACTCGCATCCATCGATTCAGTGATGCCATCCAGCCATCTCATCTTCTGGCGTCCCCTTCTTCTCCTGCCCCTAATCCCTCCCAGCATCAAAGTCTTTTCCAATGAGTCAACTCTTTGCATGAGGTGGCCAAAGTATTGGAGTTTCAGCTTTAGCATCATTCCTGCCAAAGAAATCCCAGGGTTGATCTCCTTCCGAATGGATTGGTTGGATCTCCTTGCAGTCCAAGGGACTCTCAAGAGTCTTCTCCAACACCAGCTATATGCCCATATTATAGGGATTCCATGGTGGTCCAGGTTAAAATCTGCCTTCCATTGCAGGGGACACAGGTTTGATCCCCGGTTGGGGAACTAAGATCCCACAGGCCCTGGGACAACTAAGACTTCAGGTGACAACTAGAGAAGGCTGTGCACCACAAGGAAGATCCAGTGCAGCCCTCTCAAAATAAAAATGAAAACAAATTTTTAAAGATATATGGCCACATATTTTCTTCTTTACTACCTCAGCTGAAGGGGTAATCACAGAGATGACCTTGTCAGAAACTGATATGACCCTCCTGATAAGATATTTTCATTATTTCACTTTCTAACTGGCTGGTCCCCAAAGAGTCTGGGTGTTTGTTTTGCATGCACAACACAGATGCAGAGGTACACACAAGAAGCTCTATGTCTGCCTTCCCAGGGAGCAGTTGAGTAAAAAGTAAATGATGTGTCTAAACAGCAAACAAATTCTTTCTAAATATAGGAACTTAATTACTTCTCTCATCATAATACATGGGGGAGGAAGGGTATCTTTAGGTATTGAAATCCAAGCTAAGTTTTTGAATTAGACAAGTATTTCCTACTTTAGCCAACTTTAAACAGCCACAACTTTAATTTTTCTAGAAAAATGCTTGAAATATAGATAAAGAGACTGCATGTGCATATATTATTATGTGACAATGGGGAGTTTTTAAGTACTATCTTAAATAAGCAGCAAGATGAAACAGATGAATATATATGGCAATAAGCTTAGGAGAACAAACATCCTGCAGGTGCTGCCTTTTTTATTTATTTAAGAATTAAATTATGTGTTCAGTCTTGTATGTATCCCTGATAATCTTGTTCACCTCTAGCTTTGACTGTCAATAACATAATCTCTCAACTCGTCAGCACAGGCCTTAGCTCTGAACAGAAACACGGGAAGAAAGAAACAAGTTCAGATTTCACTGTGTTTCACGTCCTAACAAAGCAAAACCTAAATCATCTAGCCTTCATTCTCTACCTCCACCTCTCTGAAATGTTTCCACTTGGAATCAACCATTAAAGCCAAACCAAAATAGCCATTGTATCACCTCGTGTAATGTTATTAATATTTTCAAGAAAAATGTTCTTTTCACAAATTTCTCATTTTGCTTCTCAAGATAAGGGATGAATATAACATAATAATATAAAACCTAAAATACCATTGCCTTTTCATTACAAATATATATGTTCATAATAAAAAAATACAGATAAAAGAAAAAATTTCACCTGTTTTGTCTGTCCAAATCCCAGCAAGAAACAGATTGACATATGAAAGGGTTTATTTAATGGAAAGGAGTTTAACAGTGGGATGATTTATAGGGGTGTGCACTGGGTTAAAGGAACCCCAAAGCAGCCCTTAAACATACAGAGCCTGAGGTCCCTGGGATTACAATTCCTCTGCTTTCAAAGGCACAGAGAAGGAATAGTATTATGAAACTGGACTAGAATTATAACCTTGAGAGAGTGGCCATCGAATAGGAAATGAATTAATCCACAGAACTGAAAACTACAGCCAGGATGGGAGGAGGCAGGAGACTACATCACTCACCCTTTCTTTTCTCCACTGTTCATCTGTAAGATTTCCTCTTGTTGGCTGAACCAAAAGTAGGCAAGAGAACCTGAGAGATGGAGTCCATAGGGAACAACACCCGAAGACCAGTCAGGCCAGGGAATTGAAGAGAACAGACATGGAGGAGCAGAGAATTACCAACATATCAGTGATCCTATGACCTAGAATTGACCACTGTTAAGATGCTGGTATAAATCTATATTTCAATCTACCTCTGATAATAGTCATAGCAGTTTTATTTCCCACTTCTGAATATTCCAGTTGCTGTTCACAACTGTCCTTCTTGGAGTATTCTCTACATGTAGGGTAGGCTTTATTGAATTACATCTTATAGATCAAGGAGAAAGACATGGTCCTGGAATCCAGATAATCTTTATTCAATTTCTTTTGCCTTCTCAAAAATAACTTAACAAAATTGTGGTTCACTGTACTATCTAACCCAGTTCTAAATATTTTATTTAGATTAGCTAATTGACTGGCATGATGGAAAAGACAAATCTCATAGTTTATATTTTTTAAAAGAAAGGAATACAGGTCTGCTTTTTATTTCAACCATGATACTCATGGGGATAGTTGCATTCTACTTGTTTTTAATGGTCAATCTACTTGTTTTTAATGGTCAAATGCTACCACACAATCTCTAAGATTTGGGGAGTGAACTCCCACATTGCTCTCAGCACACCCAGTCCTTCAGCACTATCTCTGGTCTAGAGGACAGCTTCACTTGGTTTATTAACAATGCTGGTGACTATCTGGATAGCACATCCATTAGGAGTTTGGTAAGTAGAGTGTCCTCTGGGCCTCCCACTGTAGTCAGCTAGTTAGGGCTTCCCTGGTGGCTCAGTCGGTAAAGAATTTGCCTGCAATGCAAGGAGACCTTTGATCTCTGGGGTGGAGAAGATCCCCTGGAGAAGGAAATAGCAGCCCACTCCAGTATTGCTTGGACAATCCCATGGAAAGAGGAGCCTGGTGAGCTATGGTCCATGGGGTCAGGAAAGAGTCAGACATGGCTTAATGACTAAACCACAAGTTAGTGTTCTGGTTTCCAAAGTACATCCACTCTAGAATGCTTATTTCTCTGAGACATTGGATCCTTTCCTCTACTCTTTCCCACAATAGTCTGTCATCTCTACTTCTCTTAGTGTTTGCCATCTTTTTATCCAACCTTGTAAAAACCATCGGGATGTATGAACAGCATCTCCCAAGGGAGTGTTTATAGGTTATAGCTCCAGGATTAAAAATATTGTCTTAGATGTGAATGCTCCCGTATTGATATTCTCTCTCAGCATCCACCCCCACAAACACTCTCCACATCTTTGCCCCTTCATGTAGCCCAGGTTCTACTGTTCCTTCCACAGGCTGTCTCATGTTTCTTCCTTAGCAAGCCCTGGACTCATGAGCAGGGCAGAATTATGTTGTGATTTGACCTGTTTAGTGATCTGATATGTAAGAAGGTAGACAACAGTAGGTCTAAAGGGAGAATGTATTATCTAACAAAATGTTTTACATCATATTTAAGCAAAGAGAGAACATTAGAGCATTCAAATGAGAGAGGAATAGGCTAGTGATGACGTAAAGTATTCAGAAATATCTTGGAATTCAAGATTTCCGACTTCTCCAACCCAGATGTAACTACTTCAAGTTTCCAGGATTTAGTCCTTCACAATCAGGCCCCTGAATCAGCATGTCCGATCTCATATCAGATCTGGTAAGACTGACAGCTATCCACTAGTGCTGTTATGCAAATTTAACAAAACCCAGTGCCCTCTCTAACCAGATTTCTTCCTCTGGGAATATACTGCCTGGCAAATAGCTAAGTTTCTTTGTGTGAATTAGAAAGGATTTCCTGTGTTCTAGATTGATGTAGCTTCATGCTAGGGAGTGTACTTGGCAAGTAGAGTATAGTCTAAATTTGAGTCCCCACTTGCTCCCTCAGTTTGATGCTGTTGCATCAAACCAGTCCATTCTGAAGGAGATCAGCCCTTGGCATTCTTTGGAAGGAATGATGCTAAAGCTGAAACTCCAGTACTTTGGCCACCTCATGCGAAGAGTTGACTCATTGGAAGAGACTCTGATGCTGGGAGGGATTGGGGGCAGGAGGAGAAGGGGACGACCAAAGATGAGATGGCTGGATGGCCTCATGGACTCGATGGATGTGAGTCTGAGTGAACTCCAGGAGTTGGTGATGAACAGGGAGGGAGGCCTGGTGTGCTGCGATTCATGGGGTCACAAAGAGTCGGACATGACTTAGCGACTGAACAGAACTGAACTGAACTGTGCAGTGAAAAACATACCTCAACTGTTTTAAAGACAGTCATTCAAATGGTTTGTTTAGAGAGATCCTGAAGAATTGCAAACCATCCTGTCACATAGCCCATATTTTTCAAGACTGAATGAATATTAAATTTATTGCTTCACATTAATATTTATTGTTGCTATCCATTAGTGGTTTTTAATTGTCCTTCTTACCTATTACCACTTTGCTTCCTCCCCCTACCCTGATGTACTGGTTATTCTCTTTAGTGTAACTTGACCATTTCTTTTTTTTAAATTAATTGTTATTAAGTATAGTTGCTTTACAATGTTCTTTTTTTTTTTTTTAACTGTACAATAAAATGAATCAGGCATACATATAAATACATCCCCTCATAGGCAGGACATGGAAGCAACTTAAATGTCCATCAATAGATGAATGGATAAAGAAGATGTGGTACATATATACAATAGAATATTACTCAGCCTATTACCATTTTAATTCTAATTACATTGTCATTTGAGTTGGCTGAATACATAATGCTTACAAAAGGCTGATGTTGACTATGAAAGAAGAAAGTTTTGGTGCAAGAAATAATGCTTAGAAATATAGGAGAAGGAAGGACATAACAAAGGGTAACCCTGGAATATTTTGGTGCAATGAATGAGAGATCAAAAATGAGACTTAGGAGCTGGCCTAAGGTGCAGAGTCTAGAAAGTAATATCGACACTTTAGCTTTCTGAAATAAAATCTCTCACTTGTTTGAGGTGATATTGCTTAATCAATCCTGTTTAAATATGTGGAGGAAAACCATAACTGGTTTACGTAAAGGTGTGTCTCAGGGACAGCTCAAAAGATGGAAGAGGAAGAGAGAAGCATTTCCTTTCTTATTTAGCATTATGTCAATTTCCCTTAAATATTTCCAATCAAATTCTAGGACTTACTTAATAACTGTGATCTCACTTATCACTGATTTGAGGTATGTTTTTATGNAATCACTGCAGATGGTGACTGCAGCCATGAAATTAAAAGACGCTTACTCCTTGGAAGAAAAGTTATGACCAACCTATAGACAGCATATTGAAAAGCAGAGACGTTACTTTGCCAACAAAGGTCCATCTAGTTAATGCTATGGTTTTTCCAGTGGTCATGTATGGATGTGAGAGCTGGACTATGAAGAAAGCTGAGCACGGAAGAATTGATGCTTTTGAACTGTGGTGTTGGAGAAGACTCTTAAGAGTCCCGTGGACTGCAAGGAGATCCAACCAATNTGGATGTGAGAGCTGGACTATGAAGAAAGCTGAGCACGGAAGAATTGATGCTTTTGAACTGTGGTGTTGGAGAAGACTCTTAAGAGTCCCGTGGACTGCAAGGAGATCCAACCAATCCATCCTAAAGGAGATCAGTCCTGGGTGTTCACTGGAAGGAATGATGCTGAAGCTGAAACTCCAGTACTTTGGCCACCTCATGCGAAGAGTTGACTCATATGAAAAGACCCTGATGTTGGGAGGGATTGGGGGCAGGAGGAGAAGGGGACGACAGAGGATGAGATGGCTGGATGGCATCACCGACTTGATGGGCATGAGTCTGAGTGAACTCCAGGAGTTGGTGATGGACAGGGAGGCCTGGCGTGCTGCGACTCATGGGGTCGCAAAGAGTCGGACATGACTGAGCGACTGAACTGAACTGAAGGTATACAGCAACGTGATTCAGTTATATGTATTTTTCATATTATATTATATTACAGGTAATTACAAGATAATGAATGTAATTCCCTGTGTTATACAGTAAATCCTTGTTGCTTGTATATTTGATGTATAGAAGTTTGTATCTGTTAATTCCATGCTTCTAATTTGTTTCTCCTTCCCTCCTTTTGGTAACCATAGTTTGCTTTCTGTGTCTATGAGTCTGTTTGTTTTGTATATAGATTCATTTGTATTGTTTTTTAGATTCCATGTATAAATGATATCACACAGTATTTGTCTGACTTACTTCACTATAACATTCCCTAGGC
This sequence comes from Raphicerus campestris, assembly GCA_006410735.1. Taxonomy (NCBI): domain Eukaryota; kingdom Metazoa; phylum Chordata; class Mammalia; order Artiodactyla; family Bovidae; genus Raphicerus; species Raphicerus campestris. The sequence continues at coordinate 61,946 of SJYW01011405.1, forward strand.
CCATCCATGTTCTGCAAATGGCAATATTTCATTTGTTATGCTGAGTAACATTCCACTGTATATATGCACATATATACATACCAGGGGCTTCCCAGGTGGCGCTAATAGTAAAGAACTTGCCTGCCAATGCAGGAGACATAAGAGACACGGGTTTGATCCCCAGGTTTGGAAGATCCCCTGGAAGAGGGCATGGCCACCCATTCCAGTATTCTCGCCTGGAGAATGTCATGGACAGAGGAGCCTGGCAGGCTCCAGTCCATGGCGTTGCAAAGAATCAGACACGATTTCCCTGGTGCCTGGAACGGCGGCTGGGGTGCGTAGTGTCCACTTGTCTCGCTCGCTTTGGCCCCGTAGCGGCAGAAGGCCACCGCTGGCCTGGCATGTGTGCCGAGTCATTTCTGACTCTTTGCAACCCCATGGACTGTAGCCCACCAGGCTCCTCTGTCCATGGGATTCTCCAGGAAAGAATACTGGAGCAGATCACCATGCTCTCCTCCAGGGAATCCTGACCCAGGTATCGAACCCATGTCTTCTGTGTCTCCTGCAATGGCAGGCGGGTTCTTTACTACTGGCGCCGTGTGGGAGGCCCAGCAGAACTTGTCAAAGCCCGGAGCAAGGGACCTGGGCAGAAGTACCACACGAGCTGGCTGGATCCTTGGGTTTGCTGGGAAAAGGAAAGAATGCAGTCTATTCCTTTTTGTAGAGCCTTTGTAATTCAACTTTTAATTGAAGCATAATACAGAAAAATGCACCTACGTGTACAGCTTAATGAACTTTCACAAGATGAACTGACCTGTGGAACCAGCATCCTGGTCAAGACACAGAGTATTACCAGCATCCCAGAACCTCCCCCGCCAGGCCCCTTCCGGTCATTCCCTTCCACAGCCCCCAGGAGACTCACCACTACCATGACTTCTAAAACCACAGATTACATTTGCCTGTTCTTCAGACGTGTTCATCCTGTGGATCATACAGCGTGTGTCCTTTGTTCACCAGCAGTGGGTTCATTCTCACTGAGATGTGGCACACTTCTTACTCAGTTGCTCAGTTGTGTCACCCGCAGCACGCCAGGCCTCCCTGTCCGTCACCAACTCCCAGGGTTTATTCAAACTCATGTCCATCGAGTCGGTGATGCCATCTAAATTTCTCATCCTCTGTCATCCCCTTCTTTTGTTAGCTTCAATCTTTCCCAGCATCAGAGTCTTTTCCAATGAGTCAACTCTTCTCATGAGGTGGCCAAAGTACTGGAGTTTCAGCCTCAGCATCAGACCTTCCAATGAACACCCAGGACTGGTCTACTTTAGAATGGACTGGTTGGATCTCCTTGCAGTCCAAGGGACTCTCAAGAGTCTTTCCCAACACCACAGTTCAAAAGCATCAATTCTTCGGCGCTCAGCTTTCTTCACAGTCCAACTCTCACATCCATACATGACCACTGGAAAAACAATAGCCTTGACTAGACGGAGCTTTGTTGGCAAAGTAATGTCTCTGCTTTTGAATATGCTGTCTAGGTTGGTCATAACTTTCCTTCCAAGGAATAAGCATATTATAACTTCATGGCTGCAGTCACCATCTACAGTGATTTTGGAGCCCCCCAAAATAAAGTCTGACACTGTTTCCACTGTTTCCCCATCTATTTCCCACGAAGTGATGGGACCAGATGCCATGATCTTCGTTTTCTGAATGTTGACTTTTAAGCCAACTTTTTCACTGTCCTCACCTCATTGCTTTTATCTCACACTATTGCTGACGGACGTCGGAATCCTTTCCAGCACAGGGTTTTTGCAAATGGTGCCGTGGAGAACACCAGTATGTGTGTTTCGGGCACACACATCCTGCTGCTGTTTGGCACACAGCTACAATTGTAGGAAATATCCTTGCTCAGCTTTAGTAGATACTGCTAAGCAGCAGTGATCTGACCAGGGTTCTTGGCCTTCCCCAGTCAACAGAAATTGATAAGGCCAGGCCAAGACATTCAGGCAAAGCTTTACTGGGGTTCCTGTGGTTGCAGGAGGGAGTGAAGACAAGCAATAGGTCCCTTTGCGTGCTTCCGGAGGCCGGGTGAGCTGGCTCCTCATGGGGCGAGTGTGGGGGTGTGTTCAGGGGTCAGCAGGACGGCGGCTTCATTGTTTTGCCCACCTCTTTATGGCGTTGAGTGCAGGGGCCACGTGAAGTGCCCTGCTTTTGCTCCCAACAAAATTTTTGCTCCCAGCTCTTTCGAAGTGGCAACTGGGTCTTTCGTCTTTTTTCTACTTTTTGCCCAGAATTTGCCGCAGCTGCACATGCACGGAGTCGTGTTTAGCCCCGTGTAGTTTCTCTGCATCTGGTTGGTTGAGACCTTTGTGCAGATGCAAGCAGTTCAGCGCTCCAGCACAGGGCCCCAGGTCCCAGCCTGTCTCGGTCTTACTGATTGGCATTCCCGGCAGGGCCGTGTGAGTTCCCGGCTGCCCCGCACCCTCTTCAGCACTTGGTACAGCCTGCCTTTTTCATTCCAGCCTTCCCAGTGGCATCAAACGGGGACTTTAATTTGCATTGCCCTGAGTAATGCAAATGAGAGCCTTTTTGTATGGTTTTGTTTTGTCTGCCCATTTGGGTATCCTTTCTGGGAAAGAGACGGTTCACATTGTTTCTCTGGGCAGGTTCTTAACTGAGCAGGCTCGTGAAGCCTTGACTCCCTCCAAAAAGACAGTCTTAGAGGAAGATCGCCCCGCCATGCCTACCACGTGCAGGCCACATTCCCTGGGGACAACCAGCCCATCTCTGGAATGGGAAGTCCTTTGGTTCTGGAGGCAAACATACTGGGTTTGAATCCCAATTCTGCCTCTGACCAGTGCAATGACCCTGGGCTTGGTTTTACCATGGATTAGATGGCAGTAATCATACCTACCTCAAAGAGAACTCCCTGAATCCTTTCCTATATGTAGATTACCCAACACACAGGGCTTCAGAAACTAGGGGTTGGAGTTCGATTCATTCAGCAGATCTCGTGAGGACATTTAAAATTATTGTATAGGGATTTCCCTGGGGGTCCAGTGGGTCCAGTGCAGGGGTACAGGTCCAGTCCCCACTCAGAGAACTAAAACCCCAGGTGCCACATGGCACGGCCAGTAAAATGGACCGCACAGGAGCAGCCTCCCTGGTGGCTCAGGGGGGAAGAGCCGCCTGCACTGCAGGAGGCCTGGGTGTGGCCCCTGGCTGGGGAAGATCCCCTGAAGAAGAGAACGGCTATCCGCTCCAGTGTTCTTGCCTGGAGAATCCCACGGACAGAGGATCCTGGCGGGCTACAGCCCACAGGGCCGCACAGAGTCGGACACAACTGAGTGACTAACACATTTTCAAGGTACAGAAGAAATATTTAATGATATTAAAAGAAGTTTGGGATGTATCATTAAAGAAACATTACTAGGTAAGAAAGTAGTAGTCTCAGCATATGCTCCTTCTTAAAGACAATAAATCGAGAAAGAATTGGAAGGAAACACATCTCTTCATGTTCATCACGGTTACCTCCACTGACGAGATTGTGGGTGGTTTTAATTTTCTTTTTTATGCTTTCCTTAATATGCTACAAATTATGCAATAAACAGGTATCAATCTGTAACTGGAGGAAAAACAAACAAGAAAAGTTATGTTTCCCAAAAAAGGCTATTTCCTTTAAAAAGATCACCCCAAAGAAAGCCATAATTGTACTCTTGGAGAGATAATCTTGGTGACAAATCTCCTAAATGCCCGACTTGCTCTCTCAACATGTGGACATTTCTTTTTGCAGTAGAATTTATCAGTTAATATTTTCTGAATGCTGATTATATGCCAGACTCTCTGTGTTAAGAAATTTATGTGTGGACTCATCTGTACTTTATACAAGAAGCAAGTAAGGCTCAGGGACAGGGAGGGACTCTCCCAGGGTCAGACAGCTGGTGTGTGGAGGGGTCATGCCTCAGACAGGTGACCCCTGAGTCCCTCTCAGGTCACCGCTGGGCTGTGGGCACGCTCCCCCCCGCCCCCACCCCTGCCACACGGGTCCACCACCACCTCCGGCACCTTCCTTGGGGATGGAGTCAGGAGGCAGGCGCAGTCCTCTGCAGGGAGAGTCTGGGATGGGCTCCCACTCTGCCTGCCTGGAACTCACTCCCTCAAAGCCTGCAGTGCCTGCCAGCGCTACAGACTTCCCGAGGGAGGACAAGGACGCCCCTACTGCCGACAGCCCACGGAGGCTGCCGCATGGCTCAGGCGGGCCCAGCGTACTCCAGGAGTGCCCAGAGTGAGCAGAAGGGAACTCAGCCAGCCTGGAGGCCTCCCAGCCCCTGGCCACCCCTTTCTTACCTCTGAAGCCTGTTCCCAGAGCAGACTGGATGGCTGCCATAAATCACTAAGTAAGTAAATGCACACAGCGTCTCTGTTTCCTTTTGGATTAAGTGAATTTCTAAAGGCTTGGTGTTTCGGCTTCGTTCACCTTGACTGCCAGTCACAGCGAGTCCCTGCGTTGTGCCCGTCTGTAACAGGACCTGGAACAGAGGCCTCCACGGTGCCCTTTTGGAGGGGCTATGGACACGTGAGCAGGGGTGCTCAGGTCTGCCCTCTCGGGCCCCATCTAAGGTCACGACAGCCTTTTCTTTGCAGAGAGGAATGAAATGAGTCCTCGGTCCTTTTACCCAAAGAGCAATGTTTTCCTGTTTTCCTTTTTTTTTTAATTTAATAACAAGAGAGAGAAAAAAGGAAAAAGCAAAAGCCTTTAAACATTCCTAATCTGATTTAAACCCTTGGGAGACATAGTCCCAAGCTGGAGAGCTCTCGCTGGCCCACAGAAACAGCTGCTTTCCTCGTGGAGGATCTGCCATAGGTGGCAGCTAATTGGGCCCAGCACCTCACCCCCATCAGCTCCATGGGCAAGGGTCTGTGGTTACTTTCTAGCAGGGGAGGCTTAGAGAGTCAGACGGTCTGCCCCTGGAGGAGGCCAGTAAGGAGCAGCGCTGTTCCCTTGGCCCCCTCCCCCAGGCTCCAGTGGGTGGAGGGCGACCTGGGGAGCTGCTGTTTGTCGGCCCGTCATGTCAGAGGAGGCCTGGGGTCTGCTGCTGCGTGCTGGCTCTAAAGCAAGCTTCCCAGTGCTCACACCTGAACCCCTCCACCGTGGCGCAGGTCTGGGCCACGTGACTCACGTTGCTAGCAGGATGTCAGGAGTGTGAATGAAGCAGAGGCTGGACACGCGCTTGTGCGTTAGGGTTGGTTCTCCTGGAGTGTCTCCCACGGAGGCCTGAGCTACTCTGAAAAGCATTCTGGCCTCCACTGCTGGAGAGGCTTCTTAGAGAGAGGGAGGCGAGGCTGGTCCCAGCCATGGCAGTGGACAGTCCAGACGTGTGCGGGAGATACCAGCTTGGTGGGCTGGCCCAGGAGACACGCGCAGCCAAGGGGCCACGCCGCTGAGCCCAGCCTCAGTGCAGATGACGGGAATGACGGCTGGAGCCACCGCACTGGGGGCGCTTTCATAGGCAACAGTAGATTCTGTTGGCCCACAAACAGCAAGAAAGGACAGATACGCCCAGAAACAATGAACACTGTCCCCCTTTAGTATTTTAATCTGTATTGCTCACGGTTCCACCATGACCAGAAACGTCTTTCTTATTGTGAAACTTTGCTGACTCATCGTTGGAGAAAACATGTTTCCAGCTAGTGCTGGAACTCTGGGGGCCTCAAGTGTCACTCCTAGCATATAGAGTAGAAAAGACCAGTCCACGTGGGGAGACGTGGTCTCAGTCAAAACTAAACTAAAATGGAGCATAATCTGGAGAAACTTCTCCCAGGAGGGAGAACCTTATCATCAGAGGCCACGGGGGTTCTTTCTCCCCATGGATGTGTCGGTCCCGAGCAGAGCTGCATGGTACGAGACTCACACCTGGTCTGGTCCAAGGCTTCAGCTCCTTCTAGAAAGTTAAGCAGTGACCAAGGAGAATCTCCTTCTGCTCTGACTTCCGTCTCCCGGTTAGAAGCTGGGAGTCTTGAGAGTTCTTGGGAACGGACATAGCTGGTGTTTCCAGGGAATTTTTTTTAACACCTAGCACCACTAACCCCTACTCATGATGGACATATTTCTGATGTTTGGTTTCTTTGTAGAATCAAACTCCCTATGGCAGAGGGAAGGCAGGATTTCAGGTGGACTGTGAGGTTGTTATGCAGCCCCTGAATGGGCCACGGAGGACCCGAGGCATGGACAGGGAGGAACAGAGGCGAGCCCACCGCTCCCGGAGGGGCAGAGTCAGCGTCGGGGCCGCTGCGCGGCCGCTGCTCCGGGGTGGCAGCTGTCTGCAGAAAGACCCCCTACGCTGTCCCCTGGTGTCTCAGTTTCTAAAGAGAAACTCCTGTCACGCCAAGAGCTTCGCTCGTGCCCTCGGCCTGGCCGGGAGTGTCCTCCTGCCTCTCCGGAAGGCCTTTCTGCTCCTCAGAACGGGTTC
>SJYW01011405.1:69396-106342 GCA_006410735.1 Raphicerus campestris
AGAATTGATGCTTTTGAACTGTGGTGTTGGAGAAGGCTCTTAAGAGTCCCGTGGACTGCAAGGAGATCCAACCAGTCCATCCTAAAGGAGATCAGTCCTGGGTGTTCACTGGAAGGAATGATGCTGAAGCTGAAACTCCAGTACTTTGGCCACCTCATGCGAAGAGTTGACTCATATGAAAAGACCCTGATGTTGGGAGGGATTGGGGGCAGGAGGAGAAGGGGACGACAGAGGATGAGATGGCTGGATGGCATCACCGACTCGATGGGCATGAATCTGAGTGAACTCCAGGAGTTGGTGATGGACAGGGAGGTCTGGCGTGCTGTGATTCATGGGGTCGCAAAGAGTCGGACATGACTGAGCGACTGAACTGAACTGAAGGTATACAGCAACGTGATTCAGTTATACGTATTTTTCATATTATATTATATTACAGGTAATTACAAGATAATGAATGTAATTCCCTGTGTTATACAGTAAATCCTTGTTGCTTGTATATTTGATGTATAGAAGTTTGTATCTGTTAATTCCATGCTTCTAATTTGTTTCTCCTTCCCTCCTTTTGGTAACCATAGTTTGCTTTCTGTGTCTATGAGTCTGTTTGTTTTGTATATAGATTCATTTGTATTGTTTTTTAGATTCCATGTATAAATGATATCACACAGTATTTGTCTGACTTACTTCACTATAACATTCCCTAGGCCCATCCATGTTCTGCAAATGGCAATATTTCATTTGTTATGCTGAGTAACATTCCACTGTATATATGCACATATATACATACCAGGGGCTTCCCAGGTGGCGCTAATAGTAAAGAACTTGCCTGCCAATGCAGGAGACATAAGAGACACGGGTTTGATCCCCAGGTTTGGAAGATCCCCTGGAAGAGGGCATGGCCACCCATTCCAGTATTCTCGCCTGGAGAATGTCATGGACAGAGGAGCCTGGCAGGCTCCAGTCCATGGCGTTGCAAAGAATCAGACACGATTTCCCTGGTGCCTGGAACGGCGGCTGGGGTGCGTAGTGTCCACTTGTCTCGCTCGCTTTGGCCCCGTAGCGGCAGAAGGCCACCGCTGGCCTGGCATGTGTGTCGAGTCATTTCTGACTCTTTGCAACCCCATGGACTGTAGCCCACCAGGCTCCTCTGTCCATGGGATTCTCCAGGAAAGAATACTGGAGCAGATCACCATGCTCTCCTCCAGGGAATCCTGACCCAGGTATCGAACCCATGTCTTCTGTGTCTCCTGCAATGGCAGGCGGGTTCTTTACTACTGGCGCCGTGTGGGAGGCCCAGCAGAACTTGTCAAAGCCCGGAGCAAGGGACCTGGGCAGAAGTACCACACGAGCTGGCTGGATCCTTGGGTTTGCTGGGAAAAGGAAAGAATGCAGTCTATTCCTTTTTGTAGAGCCTTTGTAATTCAACTTTTAATTGAAGCATAATACAGAAAAATGCACCTACGTGTACAGCTTAATGAACTTTCACAAGATGAACTGACCTGTGGAACCAGCATCCTGGTCAAGACACAGAGTATTACCAGCATCCCAGAACCTCCCCCGCCAGGCCCCTTCCGGTCATTCCCTTCCACAGCCCCCAGGAGACTCACCACTACCATGACTTCTAAAACCACAGATTACATTTGCCTGTTCTTCAGACGTGTTCATCCTGTGGATCATACAGCGTGTGTCCTTTGTTCACCAGCAGTGGGTTCATTCTCACTGAGATGTGGCACACTTCTTACTCAGTTGCTCAGTTGTGTCACCCGCAGCACGCCAGGCCTCCCTGTCCGTCACCAACTCCCAGGGTTTATTCAAACTCATGTCCATCGAGTCGGTGATGCCATCTAAATTTCTCATCCTCTGTCATCCCCTTCTTTTGTTAGCTTCAATCTTTCCCAGCATCAGGGTCTTTTCCAATGAGTCAACTCTTCTCATGAGGTGGCCAAAGTACTGGAGTTTCAGCCTCAGCATCAGACCTTCCAATGAACACCCAGGACTGGTCTACTTTAGAATGGACTGGTTGGATCTCCTTGCAGTCCAAGGGACTCTCAAGAGTCTTTCCCAACACCACAGTTCAAAAGCATCAATTCTTCGGCGCTCAGCTTTCTTCACAGTCCAACTCTCACATCCATACATGACCACTGGAAAAACAATAGCCTTGACTAGACGGAGCTTTGTTGGCAAAGTAATGTCTCTGCTTTTGAATATGCTGTCTAGGTTGGTCATAACTTTCCTTCCAAGGAATAAGCATATTATAACTTCATGGCTGCAGTCACCATCTACAGTGATTTTGGAGCCCCCCAAAATAAAGTCTGACACTGTTTCCACTGTTTCCCCATCTATTTCCCACGAAGTGATGGGACCAGATGCCATGATCTTCGTTTTCTGAATGTTGACTTTTAAGCCAACTTTTTCACTGTCCTCACCTCATTGCTTTTATCTCACACTATTGCTGACGGACGTCGGAATCCTTTCCAGCACAGGGTTTTTGCAAATGGTGCCGTGGAGAACACCAGTATGTGTGTTTCGGGCACACACATCCTGCTGCTGTTTGGCACACAGCTACAATTGTAGGAAATATCCTTGCTCAGCTTTAGTAGATACTGCTAAGCAGCAGTGATCTGACCAGGGTTCTTGGCCTTCCCCAGTCAACAGAAATTGATAAGGCCAGGCCAAGACATTCAGGCAAAGCTTTACTGGGGTTCCTGTGGTTGCAGGAGGGAGTGAAGACAAGCAATAGGTCCCTTTGCGTGCTTCCGGAGGCCGGGTGAGCTGGCTCCTCATGGGGCGAGTGTGGGGGTGTGTTCAGGGGTCAGCAGGACGGCGGCTTCATTGTTTTGCCCACCTCTTTATGGCGTTGAGTGCAGGGGCCACGTGAAGTGCCCTGCTTTTGCTCCCAACAAAATTTTTGCTCCCAGCTCTTTCGAAGTGGCAACTGGGTCTTTCGTCTTTTTTCTACTTTTTGCCCAGAATTTGCCGCAGCTGCACATGCACGGAGTCGTGTTTAGCCCCGTGTAGTTTCTCTGCATCTGGTTGGTTGAGACCTTTGTGCAGATGCAAGCAGTTCAGCGCTCCAGCACAGGGCCCCAGGTCCCAGCCTGTCTCGGTCTTACTGATTGGCATTCCCGGCAGGGCCGTGTGAGTTCCCGGCTGCCCCGCACCCTCTTCAGCACTTGGTACAGCCTGCCTTTTTCATTCCAGCCTTCCCAGTGGCATCAAACGGGGACTTTAATTTGCATTGCCCTGAGTAATGCAAATGAGAGCCTTTTTGTATGGTTTTGTTTTGTCTGCCCATTTGGGTATCCTTTCTGGGAAAGAGACGGTTCACATTGTTTCTCTGGGCAGGTTCTTAACTGAGCAGGCTCGTGAAGCCTTGACTCCCTCCAAAAAGACAGTCTTAGAGGAAGATCGCCCCGCCATGCCTACCACGTGCAGGCCACATTCCCTGGGGACAACCAGCCCATCTCTGGAATGGGAAGTCCTTTGGTTCTGGAGGCAAACATACTGGGTTTGAATCCCAATTCTGCCTCTGACCAGTGCAATGACCCTGGGCTTGGTTTTACCATGGATTAGATGGCAGTAATCATACCTACCTCAAAGAGAACTCCCTGAATCCTTTCCTATATGTAGATTACCCAACACACAGGGCTTCAGAAACTAGGGGTTGGAGTTCGATTCATTCAGCAGATCTCGTGAGGACATTTAAAATTATTGTATAGGGATTTCCCTGGGGGTCCAGTGGGTCCAGTGCAGGGGTACAGGTCCAGTCCCCACTCAGAGAACTAAAACCCCAGGTGCCACATGGCACGGCCAGTAAAATGGACCGCACAGGAGCAGCCTCCCTGGTGGCTCAGGGGGGAAGAGCCGCCTGCACTGCAGGAGGCCTGGGTGTGGCCCCTGGCTGGGGAAGATCCCCTGAAGAAGAGAACGGCTATCCGCTCCAGTGTTCTTGCCTGGAGAATCCCACGGACAGAGGATCCTGGCGGGCTACAGCCCACAGGGCCGCACAGAGTCGGACACAACTGAGTGACTAACACATTTTCAAGGTACAGAAGAAATATTTAATGATATTAAAAGAAGTTTGGGATGTATCATTAAAGAAACATTACTAGGTAAGAAAGTAGTAGTCTCAGCATATGCTCCTTCTTAAAGACAATAAATCGAGAAAGAATTGGAAGGAAACACATCTCTTCATGTTCATCACGGTTACCTCCACTGACGAGATTGTGGGTGGTTTTAATTTTCTTTTTTATGCTTTCCTTAATATGCTACAAATTATGCAATAAACAGGTATCAATCTGTAACTGGAGGAAAAACAAACAAGAAAAGTTATGTTTCCCAAAAAAGGCTATTTCCTTTAAAAAGATCACCCCAAAGAAAGCCATAATTGTACTCTTGGAGAGATAATCTTGGTGACAAATCTCCTAAATGCCCGACTTGCTCTCTCAACATGTGGACATTTCTTTTTGCAGTAGAATTTATCAGTTAATATTTTCTGAATGCTGATTATATGCCAGACTCTCTGTGTTAAGAAATTTATGTGTGGACTCATCTGTACTTTATACAAGAAGCAAGTAAGGCTCAGGGACAGGGAGGGACTCTCCCAGGGTCAGACAGCTGGTGTGTGGAGGGGTCATGCCTCAGACAGGTGACCCCTGAGTCCCTCTCAGGTCACCGCTGGGCTGTGGGCACGCTCCCCCCCGCCCCCACCCCTGCCACACGGGTCCACCACCACCTCCGGCACCTTCCTTGGGGATGGAGTCAGGAGGCAGGCGCAGTCCTCTGCAGGGAGAGTCTGGGATGGGCTCCCACTCTGCCTGCCTGGAACTCNGTTTCCCTGTCCTTCACCATCTCCTGGAGCAGCATGCTCCAACTCATGTCCATTGAGTTGATGATGCCATCCAAATATCTCATCCTCTGTCATCCCCTTCTCCTCCTGCTTTCAATCTTCAATATGAAAAAGAAATAACTCTAAATAATTCATATTAGAAAATCTAATTCTTCAGTAGACAAGATCTTGGCAAAATATGTTATAAAGAAAGAGATAAGAAAAAGAGTTTAGTATGTATGTTCTTTTACCAATTTTTTTCTCACTAAAGATACAAATATCCTCAATTTTACACAGACAAGTTGAGTCTTCTTGTGGACAGCCAGAGGTTAAAAAATGACACTGGCTGGTTTGGATTTATCTCCCTCCCCCTGGATTTTTGGTGCTATAGAAAATCATAGGAATTTCATCCTGGATTATACAGTCACTCTTTGACTGATATGTCACATGTTATTTGTTTCTCTAAATAGTGGAGACCAATTCAAGCGCTTTCACTTTCCTTCAGTTGCCCCATTACTTGGGTTTTATTGGAAGCCCTGATTTTTGGAAACAGGATAGAAGAAGGAGACACAACAAAATTATCTTTACAAAGTGAAACCATTTAAAAGGGAGCAGATACCGCGTCATGGTTCAATAATCATTTTTACTATATGTGCTAATGAAGCAAGAATTCAAAATCATTTTTAAGTATGCTCTCCAGACATAGCTCATGTAGTATGCATAATGTAAGATACAAAAAAGAATAACTGAAATATTTCCATTATTTCCACCACTTCCTTAAAGGCAATGACAGAACCTTAATCTTACTATACAGCCAACATAACAATGACATCTCTTATCCCCAAAGTGTAACACTTTGTATTTTGCAAAATACAGAGTGAGGATATGAATTTCCATTTCATAAACATATTGAATCAAAGAACCTGCTAGGGACAGAAGTATCTTAGATTGCTTCACCTTTTGTGGAAGTAGAAGTTGAGTACTGGGCAGATAAAGTAATTTGTCTAAGATTTGTTTTGTTGTTGTTGTTGTTATATTTTAAGATAATCTTTTAAAATAATATCTTCATGGCATAATTCACCTTTCATAACAGCTGTACAGTGACAAACAAAACCTATAATCCAGCAGACGTAAGGTGTATTCTAATTCAACCTAGCCTGGTGTGAATTGAAAGTCAAATTTCCCTCTTTTTTTTGCTAACTAAATAAATAACCTACAACAAATAAATGAACAAAAAACACCATAAAGATGTGTGGGTTTTTTTCCTTATAGAAATTTATTTTTATTCCTTTAAAAATTTTATTTATTCATATAGAAGAGACTAAATGAAATATATAATGCTACTAAATAAGTTATTCATGTCATCTCAACTTGTGGATATTTCACAAAAAATTGATAAATACCATTCAAGTTTTTCTTGTCAAATTTCTCTTCAAATTCAAAAGAAATAATATCATAACTTTCCTTAAAAATAAAACACCTTACCTTTCCCCCCAAAATAAAAGTCATCCAGGAGCATCCACAGGTTTTCTTTAAAAATGCATGGGAAAAGAAAGTGGAATTCATCATTTATCCAATTACAAACTACTTGCTTCATGATACAGGATATTTTCTAGCACAAAGAGTACATGTTTTAAAGATTTGAGTGACATAATCATTTTGGAATGAGCTGAGCTATCTGTCCCAGTGGATTCTCTCATGGGGTTCAGGATATCAGCAACTGAGCATCCTTTTATCTTGTTCTGTTTATGATATACATCAATTCTTCTTAAATGCATACATAGTTTTCTTAACTCCAAATTGGAACAGATGTTTTAAGTCTCACTATTGTTTCACTAAATGGTTTCAACAGTTCTGTAGAGATAAAATAAAATTATTCTTGAGGAGAAAAAAATTACCCTGATATTAGGAATCTGCAACTTACCCATTAGGTTCATATGATCATTGAACAAATATGACAGCTACTCAAGGCTCCATAAGAGATCGCAGAGGTAGTGAGAAGAGCCTCTGAAAGCATCACTGAACATGAATTAGAATCTCTTCTTTATAGCTAAAAGCTGTTCTTTTATGTGATCATATGCTTTCTTCCCTCCAAAATTCAAATGAATGTGGACTTTGAAAGCCAGTTAATGAGCCATTAACAAACTCTGCAAGAGTGTGTCCTCCACTAGCAATCAGAAGTTTCTTCTTTCCCTTATTAGGTATATTGTTTTCATATTATTAGAGATATTCACTTGATTAACTGATCATTATTGCCATGCTGGATAATATAAATTTACAAAGAAATAGCTGAAGCCTTTAGCTTTTAAGACAGTAACAAAAATTGCACTCAGCCATAGCACAATAAGTAGTTTTGTGTGATGTGTGTATGTTTATTTATTTAAGATTTTTGCCACCTCAATGTTGTATTTTTTCTAGACACGTTTATTAGTCCCCACTGCTGCTGCTGCTAAGTCGCTTCAGTCCCAACTCTGTGCGACCCCATAGACAGCAGCCCACCAGGCTCCCCCGTCCCTGGGATTCTCCAGGCAAGAACACTGGAGTGGGTTGCCAGTTCCTTCTCCAATGCAGGAAAGTGAAAAGTGAAAGTGAAGTTGCTCAGTCGTGTCCAATTCTTCGCAACCCCATGGACTGCAGCCTACCAGGCTCCTCCATCCATGGGATTCTCCAGGGGAGGTTACTGGAGTGGGTTGCCATTGCCATCTCCAATAAGAGTGTATATGACCAGTCATATCTTTGTACCAAAGGACTACTGGATCATCTCTGAAGAGGCTTAAAATTGTTGCTAAGTTAGGGGTGAAGGTCATACCATGAGATGTTCATATACTATATGGGAGGACAAAGAACCTTTCAACATGGCTAGGTCTTCACTTTTAAAACCTATTTTATTCATAGATCAACTGGTTTTGGCCTGGCAAGTTTCAGACTTAAAAGGAAAAGGCTTAAAGGATATAGAGTAGGTAAAATGTAAGTGTGTGCAAATATGTTTTAGAGTTTAGGTTGAGGACAGACATTATGTGCAATTCTTGGAAGGGATTCTTGGCCCTGGTGGGTAGGGCTGAGCAAGAGTTAGCAGGAAGGGCAAGGGAGTATTTTAAAGAATGAAAGTAAATTTAGAGATATTAAAGTAGTTCTGGAATGACCTAAAGGCAGCTTTTAGCAAATGTGAGACTAATGTTTGTGAAATACTGATCGGTATATTTTCCATATCTTTTTTTTTTTTTTAATTGGGATATATAGTTGCAATGTGGTTAGTTTCTGCTGTACAACAAAGTGAATCAGCCATATGTACACATATGTTCTTCCTCTTGGATTTCCTTTCACCACCCTCATCCCACCCATCCGGTCATCACAGAGCACTGAGCTGAGCTCCCTGCACTATATAGCAGGCTCTCACTAGCTATCTGTTTTACACACAGCAGTGCATCTTCATCCATCCCATTTCCCAGTTCATCCCATCTCCCTGATACACACACCTTGCCCACAGGTCCACTCTCTACGTCTGCATCTCTATTCTTGCTCTGTGAATAGGGTCATCATTTCCATTTTAATAGATTCCACACACGTGCATTAATATACAATATTTGCTTGTCTCTTTCTGACTTCACTCCATGTGATGGACTCCTCATTTGAACATATAGGCAATTTTTGTTTTCTCATCACCTCAGTCTATGTATATAAGAAAAGAATGCAAAGTATATGAAAACCTCTTCCTTGTTTCTGGGTTTTAAAAGCCTAGAGTCTTGAGGGACAGATGAGGAAGGAATGAATCCATTTAAAAAATTAAAAGTTGGAGAAAATTCTTATCTGTAGAAGTGAGTCCTTTGCCACTCCTTTAGTTAGAAGAATAGCAATAATGAAAATTGCTCATCTGCAGTGAAGGAAATTAAAAAGGACCTGGAAGGAGGGAAAATGTGATAGTTCTCAGAAGTCAACATGGATTCAGAACGTGGGGCAGTGCCTACAAGGGAGATAAACCCAGAAGCACCAACACAGAAGCCTGGCACAGGTTGGAAGCACCATTAGGGCAGGTGGGGAATGTACAAGTGAAATAAGGAGCAGGAGAGATAACTGGCAGAAGCAGGAATCTGATGCGCATTCTTACCTAAACTCAATCACACCTTCATCCACTGTTTCCGTGAAATACGAGGTCATGGATTTGGTTACTTTTAACTGGAAAGCTGGAATAACCCAGTTTCTTCAACATGACAAGTATTACACAACAACTTCTACACTGAAATATTTCAGACATATGATTCTTTTACAGTCATTTTTTATTGCTATAAAACTTCATAAAATCCACACAGAAAAATAGCAGAATGTCTCAAAAGCTAGTGAACAAGAGGTGAGAATTTGAAGGACGAATTCATGCATAACTGAAGCTCAGTGCCGGCAGCTTCAATATTTGACATTTATATTTTTAACAATCTTGTATTTAATTCCATAAATCACTTCAATATATGGGCACATGTTCAAATATGCTTTTAAGTATTTCTCATAAGTCACAATTACTTACTAATAGGAAAATGACCATAAAACACTCTTTTGTCAGGGTTGCCTCCATTTTTATCTCAAGTTATTTCTTGTTTCCATACATTCTGATTGTTTCTGATCTGGAAGCTTCTTCTCAAGTCATGACTACCTTCAGCAGGCAGGAAAGATAGAGTTTGGGCGAGACATCAGAAGTCTGCATAATGCCTGTTTGAATTGGCCTTTGTTAATATTCTCTGAATTCTTATTTCCTGCTGTTCATCCAGTTGCTGGTATTGATCACTTTAGTTGCAATCCAAATACAGTGAAAACTTTTCTTTGTTTGTTTTAAAGGATACAGTTGTGGTAAAACATGAACAAACTTTGTTATCATGAGATTTTAGTTTTTGAATAAAACCTTGTTATTCAATGGAAAGGCAGACATTGTTCACTATTAATTGATTATGGCCTAATAACACTACTGAGTCAATGTCACCATCAGATTCTTAAGTTTAGTATCATTTCTGATGGCTAATTGACTGGTTCCTGGATGCCTTATGGACATTTTCTCACAAAATAAATTTTCATTTGCTTCTCTTTCCTTTTTTGAACATCAACATTTATTTATTGAAGAACTGATGATTTCTTGTTTTTCAGCGACCTTCGATTTCTCTCTGGGTGAGTAGTTTTAATTTTTCTTCAGATAATTTTTGAGGCAGCCTTCCCCCTTTCCAGAGCTTCTTGTTTCCACTTTGGTCTTCTTTGGCTCTAGCTTGGTGTGGGCAGTTGTAAATATGAGTCTTCTGTGGTTACTGTCCTCATCAAGGTGGTGGTGAGATGGATAGAAAGCTTGACTTAGAAAACAATTTGTTCTAATGGCTGCAATACTTGCTTGGGAAAAATTTAAGTTGACATCTTACAGCTTTCTGCTTTGTCCTCTCCCCACTGGGTCCCAATTAGTTCAAAGTACTTTTTTTTTGGTAACTTTGCTTATAAGACATCAGGGAAATGATGTTAGCTTCCTGCTAGCAATAATAACATTTCAATACAGATATAACCAGAATGAACCAGTTTCCCTCAAAAAAAGGCTTTGTTTGCATGAGCTTTGCTTAATGCCGTCACAGTTTCTCTAGTTACTGCTTCATGCATGCTTATATTGTAATTTCAAAAAACCATATGTTAAGAAATTCACCAATGGCTTCACTATCTATCTACCACTTCTTTCAAATCCACTTCCACTGCACAATTCATTTTAATGAGTTCTTGCATTTTATTCTAGTGAAATTGGATAAATCCTTTCAGTTCCATATCTAAGTAACAAGTCCAAAGACAAAAACTATGAAATCTATCCTTCTCATCTCTGACTTTCCAATATGATTCTCCTGGGGCAGAGAAAACTTGGAAGGGATGTGGTACCTTGGGAGTGTTATATATATCCTAATTTTCGGAGGATGACCAAAGCAATGGACTGTGTAATGTTACAAGAGTTAGGGGCAGAGCTTTAAAACAGGTGGTTAAACCTGGTGGTTTAATGAAAGTTCAAATAATTTTCCTTAGATGCCTTGTGAATACCTATCAAATATGTTAAGATGCAAGTATGTTACTCAGTGATTCCACGTTATCCCAAGAGGATTATGCCCCAAGCAAGAGTAAAGACAGATGCTACTGGTTTATCTTGACTCTATTCATGCTGGAAAAAAAAAAAAAAAATTCTTCTTCATAGATTTTCATTTAATCACAAATTTCTACTAAGGGAGGTGTGTATACTGGAGTTATTAAGTAC
Source organism: Raphicerus campestris (assembly GCA_006410735.1). NCBI lineage: Eukaryota > Metazoa > Chordata > Mammalia > Artiodactyla > Bovidae > Raphicerus > Raphicerus campestris. The sequence goes on from SJYW01011405.1 coordinate 80,475, forward strand.
AAAATCTCTGGAATCTAACAACACTGTACTGAACCCCAGCACCTCCATCTAGTAAACTAGAGTGAGAGACTTCATCTTTTTAACATTAATTCTTACAGCCACACAGATGATATAAGGTCTGAATGAAATGCTATTTATTAGAAAGTATATTAAAAGTGGAAGTGATGGTGATTCCACTATCTAGATGAAAATGAGAACTAGTTCAGCAGTGGTATAGACATAACTGTGATACAGGTCACTTTTTATGGTTCCCTTCTCTTCTGCTATGAGCAACTTCTCTTTCCATTTACTCAACAATGACAATCCTGGTACACTCACACTGCTCCTGAGATGTCCAAGCCCCAGACTCTAATGAGTCGTTCATTTTTGATAATACCCAAAGCCCTAAATTTTCCTCTTTCCCCCCACCCCCTCAGATGTCCAATGTAATCCAAGCAAGATAAATGTGAGGAATGTGTTAAGTTTATTACAAGGTGTTGATGGATCAAAGTAGTATGTCATGTGCCAAGACAACTTTCTCATCTTAGCTTTGCCTCTCAGTGAGAATTTCAAACATTTGGGAGATGAATGGAGGATAATATGGGGCAGTTACTTTTCAGAAACATCCATTTATCCATGTATTTTTTAAAAATACATTGTTATTGGCTAACTAAGGTTTAGTGTTGGACTTCCCAGATGCCTCAGTGGTATAGAATCTGCCTGTCAATGCAGGAGGAGAGATTTCCATCCCTAGGTTGCAAAGATCCCCTGGAGAAGAAAATGGCAACCACTCCAGTATTCTTGTGTGGAAATATCCCATGGACAGAGGAGACTGGCTGGCTACAATCCATGGGGTCACAAAAAGTCAGCCCTGACTTAGCGATGAAACAATAATAAAAACAACAAAGGTTTAGAGTTACCAGTAGTACTACAATGTAGAATCAATGAAAACAACCTCGTACCTGTAATGCAGAGAGCCAATACTGAAAGGAGAAATAGGATCTTTTTAAGTGGATGAAACAGATTCTTAAAGGGAGATATAATCAAGTGGAACATCTAGTCCACTGAAAATAATCACTCAAATCATCATAATGTTGGTGATTATAAATGTAAATATGTAAATATAATATACTTTAACTAAGTATGTATAATTAAACTGGTCATATAATGACTCAATATTATATAGTGTTTAGATTTTAATTCATTACTCATTAAGAAAAGAATCTGAAAGAGACTGATTTTGAAATCTCTGGAAATATGGTCAGCCTATAAAATAAAACAATAAATTCTTCAAAATTTGCCCATTGGATGGATATCTTCATAACTCTTTAGGAAATAATTATCTTTTCTCTCAGCCAAATGCCTTGCAGACATCTTTAAGGTCTTATTAAAGCCAAGTTAAAAAGAAATGCATACACGCTGCACAAATTATGGGGAAAAGCTTGAGGTACTCATTCTATATTAAAATATCATTGTCACACTTTGTAAGTGTCAAGAACAGTTTATCTTTGTGATCCTTTTAAAATTACTCACACTCCTTAGGCAATGATATTTAAAAGAGGGTTTTGCTGAAAATAGAAGCCTTTAGATGAAAGAAGTTAATTTATATCAGGACTGCACCATTCCAAAAAGTAGCCATCTGGAATTTACATTGCTTTATCAATGATATCAGCCCTGCCTTAAGTAAAAACCTGACTTTGGGATTTTCATCTTCTAGCATCCAAGGTCCATAAAAAAGCTCAAAATACTTAACAGATACTTAAAATGGAAAAAACCTCAATCATCACCTAGTCTAATGCCCCGATTCAGACCAAGAGACATGGATGACTGCCCTCTATCACAAAGTTTGTATCAGGCCATATCTTCTATTTCTATTGTCTGTGCTCTTCAACTCACTGGACTTGATTCATCTCTTCATGTTACACTTTGTTGTCAGATGGTGTATTAAATTAAGAATATGCACATTATAACTTGCTGAATGATGTGGTAGAGGCCACCAACAAAGGGTGGATTGGAAGTGAATATCCCAGGGTCATTTTCACTTATGGTATAGTTTCAATACATTCATAAGCAAGCAGGTGATAGACAGAGGGTAGCAAGCATAATATAACTTACAAAGCGGTTGAGGGGGAGGTCACTGTTTCTGGACTCAATTCTAAATGCTTATTTAAAAAGAGAAAGCAGGGTGGGAAATTTTGGTGGGAAACCCAAGCTTAGGTCCTTATGTAAATGTTTAGACCCTGAGGGTGAGTAGGATTGTCATACCATAAGATGCTAGGGAACAACTTGAAGTAGCTGTTTAATCATCATACCATGTTAGAATCATAGAAAAATTATTGTAGATTATATTTAGACATGAAAGGAGGATTAGGAAAAACAACGGTGCTAATGTCTGAAGAAAGATCAGTTAAAAAGGAATTTATGGTCAAGATTATGTTATCTCTGTTTAACTTAATGCTTCACAGACCTATTGCTTTTCAATTTGCAAATAATCTGAGAAATTATTATTGTTTAGTCAGAGTTCTCAGGTTCTCTGGTGGCTCAGAGGTTAAAGCATCTGCCTGTAACGCCAGAGACCCAGGTTCGATCCCTGGGGCAGGAAGATCCACTGGAGAAGGAAATGGCAACCCACTCCAGTATTCTTCCCTGGAGAATCCCATGGAGGGAGGAGCCTGGTAGGCTATAGTCCATGGGGTTGCAAAGAGTCAGACATGACTGAGCAACTTCACTTTCATTTTCTGTATACCTATATATATGTGTACATACTCAGTTGTTCAGTCATGTTTTACCACAAATAAATTCATAAAATAATGATCTGTCCATGCTGAGCCCTGATAAAACAGAACATTTTTGAGTAAAATAAATGATTGTTTTAAGCCATGATTTTTGAGGCTGAAAGATGATGCTGTGAAAGTGCTGCACTCAATGTGCCAGCAAATTTGGAAAACTCAACAGTGGGCACAGGACTGGAGAAGGTCAGTTTTCATTCCAATCCCAAAGAAAGGCCATGCCAAAGAATGTTCAAATGACCTCACAATTGCACTCATCTCACATGCTATAAAGTAATGCTCAAAATTCCCAAACCAGGCTTCAGTAATATGTGAATGGTGAAATTCCAGATGTTCAAGCTGGTTTTAGAAAAGGCAGAGGAACTAGAGATCAAATTGCCAACAACTGCTGGATCATGGAAAAATCAAGAGAGTTCCAGAAAAAATCTATTTCTGCTTTATTGACTATGCCAAAGCTTTTGACTGTGTGGATCCCAAGAAACTGTGGAAAATTCTGAAAGAGATGGAAATACCAGACCACTTGANAAAAAAATCTAGAAATTATTTCTACCCCTTTGCTAAATGTTTCCTGTTGACCCCATACAGGCTCTAAAACTGTGAAACACATGAAAAGTCAGATCAATTCCAATTAGATAAGGTCTGTGATCACCTGTCTAAGGACAAGCAGCTTGGAGGGTTGAGCAAACAGCTATGTCTGGGAGAGTCATTTTTCCTTCCTTTAATCTTATCTGTTCAGTGCATATGGATCCCTATAGGAATTCAGTGTCTAACACAAGGAAGACAAAATACTTCCTTTAGGGATCCTTCATTTCCTGTTGCTATCAGCCCAATTCGATGGTTTTGTTCTTGTTTTTGTTGTTCAGTCGCTCAGTCTTGTCCAACTTTTTGCGACTCCATGGACTTTAGCCCATCAGGCTCCTCTGTCCATGGAATTCTCCAGGCAAGAATACCGGAGTGGATTACCATTTCCTTCTCCAGGGGATCTTCCCCACCTATGTCTCCTGCGACTGCTGCATTAGCAGGCAGATTCTTTCTCACTGAATTCAGAGATAGTATTTGTATTTTAATATTTGTTTTTATTTATTCATTTAACTGTACTGGGTCTTAGATGTTGGATGCAGGATCTTTAGTTGTAGCCACATACTTGCGGCAAATGGGATCTAGTTTGAACCCAGGACTCCTGTATCGGGAGCATGGAGTCTTAGCCAATAAACCACCAGGGAGGTTCCTTACTGGTGGTATTTTGAAATCAAAATGCTTTTTCTCTTAGGCCATATCCACTAGAGGGCCTCAGATCAAGGTGTATTTGGAGAAGGAAATGAAAATGCCATTATCTCTCCATTAAATAATTTTCTAGATTGTGTACATATTGTTTTGTATTTTTTGTCTNATTTTGAAATCAAAATGCTTTTTCTCTTAGGCCATATCCACTAGAGGGCCTCAGATCAAGGTGTATTTGGAGAAGGAAATGAAAATGCCATTATCTCTCCATTAAATAATTTTCTAGATTGTGTACATATTGTTTTGTATTTTTTGTCTGTGTATTTTTAGAGGATAAGGAGACTGAGGAGGGTTCACCTGTGTGAATGCATGGGAATATGGAATTCCTCTGGGGACCTGGGTAATTCCCCATGCTTCATCTTTAGCTATCTAAACATCTCCAAAGATATCCCTCACAGCATACCTTATGCTCAAAATTCTGCACAATGGTGTCCTCGAAGACTTTTTCAGAAACAAAGTATCTTCTTGGTAGGGTAGGTAGGACTGGCTTTATTTCCTTGAAAAAGAACCAAATATAGCTAAAACACAATAGATTGTTGCTTCTGCATTAGAGAAAACTCACAGTGCTATAGGTCACATAATTACTAAATAATCAATTTATTGTCTATATGATAGAGTTCAAATTCATGTTTATATTACATCCTTCTTTACAGAAATGTTTGAAGAATGACTACTCTTGTAGCTTACTTTAAAAGTACTTCGTCAGGTCATTAATCGCCTGGTTTTTATCCCTAAGGAAATATTTAACTATGTTAAATTTTTCCAATATATATTGTGGGTATATTGATTCAACACATTATTTTTCTAGGAAAAGTGTGGGTATGCATAGTATATGTATTTGAAATGAATTGAAAAAGACAGAGACCTGAGTATTTTACAGATTTTATGCAGGTATAAGCAATAACAGTTGGAAGTCAGAATAACATCTGACTTTTAGGAAATTTTCTTAAAGATGGGTTTGAGGACAATCTAGAAAATTTATATGAATTGTTGCTGCTGTCAAGAGTCTAAATATAAATGATAGCCTGTTGATGTGTACATTGATCATTTAAGATGCTAGATATCCCTAAGACATGATGGGTAACAGGAAAACAGAGCTTGAATCCAAATGGTAAAAACAGGTTTGAGAATTTCTGTACTTCATGGTAGTCATGGTAGCAGCAATTTAACTGAAAGATGAATAGGCAGATTTGAGATATTATGCAAAATGGTAAACACAAACTATGGTTTGATAATGAGAGTTGAATTGGGAGGAAATTTTACTAATGTCATTGATTCTTTCTGACATAGAGCTATAAACTTAGGAATCACATTAATTTTTGAATGATGTGAAATGAAAACTTGTGTTAATTTTTAGATTACTGATATTAGAGTCAAATCATGAGAACTGTGAACCATAAGCCTTGCTCACTTACCTATTTTTAGCACTTAGAAAAATAATCAATATGTAGTAATTTGTTAAAACATTGAGTTGAGTAGATGTTGAATAAGTGAGCAAATAACATCAAGGATATAGCACAGGGAACTTTTCAATATTCTGTAACAACCTAAATGGGAAAAGAACTTGAAAAGATACATGTATGTGTATAATGGAATCACTTTGCTGTACACCTGAAACTAACATAGTATTGTTAATCAACTATACTCCAAAATAAACTGTAATTCATTGTTCATAGATTCTTAGTCCGGAGAAGGCAATGGCACCCCATTCCAGTACTCTTGCCTGGAAAACCCCATGGATGGAGGAGCCTGGTAGGCTACAGTCCATGGGATCGCGAAGAGTCGGTCACGACTGAGCGACTTCACTTTCACTTTTCACTTTCACGCACTGGAGAAGGAAATGGCAGCTCACTCCAGTGATCTTGCCTGGAGAATCTCAGGGACGGGGGAACGTGGTGGGCTGCCTGCTATGGGGTCGCACAGAGTCGGACACCACTGAAGCAACTTAGCAGCAGCAGCAGCAGCAGATTCTTAGTCATGATTTAGAAACTTTAATAAAGATGCCAATTAATCCAATAAAATTGATAGAACAAACTTCTTATAAATCAGAAGAAAAATAAGCCTGGGACTCTCACTGGGATACCAAGGGGAAAAATGTAGTTAAATTCTTTTTAAAAAATAAATTTATTTATTTAAATTGGAGGCTAATTACTTTACAATATTGTATTGGTTTTGCCACACATCAACATGACTCCACCACAGGTATACACGTGTTCACCATCCTGAATCCCCCCATTGTCCTCCCTCCCCGTACCACCCCTCTGGGTCATCCCAGTGCACCAGCCCCAAGCATCCTGTATCCTGCATCGAACTTGGACTGGCGATTCATCTCCTATATGATATTATACATGTTTCAATACTATGCTCCCAAATCATCCTACTCTCTCCCTCTCCCACAGAGTCCAAAAGACTGTTGATTAAAAAACATATGATTCAGAGGCTGATTTCATATATTTATAAAGAACCATTTTCTGATCATCAGACTCTTTCAGAATGGAAACATTTTGAGAGAGAGTGATTGCTCAACATTTAACCAAGTCCAAGAAAAGACCCTGATGCTGGGAAAGATTGAGGGCAAAAGAATAAAGGGGTGACAGAGGATGAGAGGGTTAGATAGCATCACGAACTCAATGAATGTGAGCTCAAGCAACTCCAGGAGATAGTGATGGGTATGAAAGCCTGGTGTGTTGCAGTTCATGGGGTTGCAAAGAGTTGGACATGACTTAGCAACTCAACAACAACAATCATACTTGAATGCTACTCTTTTTCTCAGGAATGCCATAGAAAATATTCAACTATAATTCTTTTTATAATTTCCCCAAAGTTAGTAGGTTTTGATAACCCATTTTTTAAACTGATTGCTTGCTTTTAAANGCACTGGAGAAGGAAATGGCAACTCACTCCAGTGTTCTTGCCTGGAGAATCTCAGGGACGGGGGAACCTGGTGGGCTGCCTGCTATGGGGTCGCACAGAGTCGGACACCACTGAAGCAACTTAGCAGCAGCAGCAGCAGCAGATTCTTAGTCATGATTTAGAAACTTTAATAAAGATGCCAATTAATCCAATAAAATTGATAGAACAAACTTCTTATAAATCAGAAGAAAAATAAGCCTGGGACTCTCACTGGGATACCAAGGGGAAAAATGTAGTTAAATTCTTTTTAAAAAATAAATTTATTTATTTAAATTGGAGGCTAATTACTTTACAATATTGTATTGGTTTTGCCACACATCAACATGACTCCACCACAGGTATACACGTGTTCACCATCCTGAATCCCCCCATTGTCCTCCCTCCCCGTACCACCCCTCTGGGTCATCCCAGTGCACCAGCCCCAAGCATCCTGTATCCTGCATCGAACTTGGACTGGCGATTCATCTCCTATATGATATTATACATGTTTCAATACTATGCTCCCAAATCATCCTACTCTCTCCCTCTCCCACAGAGTCCAAAAGACTGTTGATTAAAAAACATATGATTCAGAGGCTGATTTCATATATTTATAAAGAACCATTTTCTGATCATCAGACTCTTTCAGAATGGAAACATTTTGAGAGAGAGTGATTGCTCAACATTTAACCAAGTCCAAGAAAAGACCCTGATGCTGGGAAAGATTGAGGGCAAAAGAATAAAGGGGTGACAGAGGATGAGAGGGTTAGATAGCATCACGAACTCAATGAATGTGAGCTCAAGCAACTCCAGGAGATAGTGATGGGTATGAAAGCCTGGTGTGTTGCAGTTCATGGGGTTGCAAAGAGTTGGACATGACTTAGCAACTCAACAACAACAATCATACTTGAATGCTACTCTTTTTCTCAGGAATGCCATAGAAAATATTCAACTATAATTCTTTTTATAATTTCCCCAAAGTTAGTAGGTTTTGATAACCCATTTTTTAAACTGATTGCTTGCTTTTAAAAAACTAAGAATAAAATAATATATCCTGAATTGTTGGAACATTTCCACAAGACAGCAGGACACTTGGAGCAGGACAATCTGTTTTTCATTCCAGGTTTTGCACCTAGTAATGCATGACTTTAAAATAAGTTGGTTAACTATTTGGTGGCTTAACTATTTGGAGATCTCAACATTTTTTATCTGTGTTAGATCTGCCTGCTTCATGAAGTTACTGTATGTTGCAAGTAGCATATTAGATGATAGAGAACTTTGTAAAGTCACACACTGATATTCAAGTGTACAGTTAGGTATGTGTTAGTATCAAATGCTGCTTTTCTCCATGTACATGTAAATGTCATTGTATATTTTTGTAAAAACTAGTGAAAAAGAGGGAAACGTTCTGGTGTGGTAAATGTAGGATGAGAGAGAATATCAATGCATCTAAAAGATATTAATTTGTGATGCCAAATATTTGAATTATCTTTTCAGTTTTTTAAAGCACATTCAAATCTATTATACAAAATATATTAACATATTCATTTAAAAAATAACAATACAGTTTTCAGGATTTACTAATTTCCAGACACTTCATAGTAATTGTTTTTCTTATTTCGTTTATATGACTTTATGTGTCAAATGATGTTATTCTCATTTTACAGATGTGATTATCCAGGGACCTACTATTTACCAGACAGCCTCACTCCATATGCCCTTTCCAGTGGAGGCATCACAAATATTAACTCACATTTGTATAACAATTTATGAAGCAATCATATTCATTATCCTAAGATTTTAAAATTTGTCTCTGTTGATATTTTAAATAGTTTACACAACTAATTCAAATTCAGTAGATATGTGTTAATATAAATATATACATATATATGTATTTATTTATAAACACTTGTTGTCTATAATGCAACAATAATGACCTTCAGTGATAGTTTTGATTAAACACACAGTTGTCTGAGTTGGTGACCCTCTTGTCTTTTTTCTTTCTTCCAGTAAACTTCCCCACTTATTCAACCACCTTCTCCTTTTGTTATTAGTTGTTGAGCTCAGTCCTGATCCCCTACCACAGGTTCTGACTAACCAGACCCTGTTTGGTCCTCTGACCAAATTCTATGCTGATATTAGGATCTCTGGTTTTCCATACTCCTTATCTACCAAATACTGGTGGGAATACAGAAAGAAGACTGAGAGCCTGGCAAGAATGACAGTGGATATCCAAGGCTAAAAGGAGACCCTGTGTGCATGCTCAATTTCTCAGTCATATCTGACTCTTTGCAAGCCCGTGGACTGTAGCCTGCCAGGCTCCTCTGTCCATGGAGCTTTCCAGGCAATAATACAGGAGTGGGTCACCATTTCCTCCTCCTGGGGATCTTTCTGACCCAAGGACTGAACATGTGTCTCTTATGTCTCCTGCACTGGGAGGTGGGTTCTTGACCACTGAGCCACTATGGAAACCCCAACAGGAGACCCTGGGGTATTTCAAAAGTAGCCTAGGCTACTTTCTAGACTAAAGAAAGTACATGGAGATATATAATCTAAAACAGGAGAAGGAAATTTGGAACAATTAGAAAAACAAAGGACCTCATGTAAAGGATTGGGGCATAATTTTTAGACTAGCTAAGAGCTGTGGACTCAGATATTTACAAACTCTGGCCAATGCTTAGATCTCCTTATAGACTGACAGTGTACATCTGGCTGCTGATGAGTTTAGAGTCAACTGCGAGGTTAATCTGGCTATGCACCTTTTTAAGGAGAAGGATAAAACTGTTCTGGTTTCAAATGGAAATAACAGAGGCTCAGAAGGAGCTGCTCTTCATGACAAAGAACCATACAGAGAAGGGAAAAGTTTTCAGGTCCATGTTGTTATCTCCAGTCTTACTGTGGTTATGGAAGCCACAAACGTGTGGATCTTGTGTAAATACGACCTGTCTCCAAGCCCTTTGTGACCTGATATGGAAGGACCAGAAGAATCTGGGCAAGTGACTGATCAGGCAAATGGAAAAGAATGCCATAAGGTACATTTCTCACATAACGGAGATGACAGTGAGGTGTACAATCTTTGGAGAATGACCTTGACTCAATAAGAAATATGAAGACCAGACTAGAAAACAGACTATGGGATATGAAGGCTCTCTAAGCTGCAGAGATGCAGCATCCTTAAAATCTCCTATTGCACCCAGAGGCAGAGCTAATACAACTACCAACTAAAACTTCATGCAATCCACCCACAAGACAATCACAGATGGTAACGCAATGTCTGAGAGGATCACAGATGGTAACACAGCATCTGAGATCGATGCCACCAAGGTGCCAAGGCAGAGGGAACATGCTGTAAACTGCGTGGTACTTTAGGAGCACATATGCAATAAAACAATTGGATGTCAAGCAAAAATAACCTTATTAAACATCAAAAAACCTTATATTGCAAAAAAGTTCCAAACATGACACATTTACAAAGTTCCATGCATGCATAAGAGGTCTTCTTATATGTGTGTAATCATATGTCCAAAACACAATAAATTAAATAACGAATGTCATAAATATCTATTGTGACAGTACAGGTGTAGATACTTAGTCAATATAAATTATTGAATCAGATATTAGTGCTTGTCTATTTTCTAACAGAGGACCATAAATTTCTGATACCCTTCCAGCTGAAGCTTCAGGGTACATAAACTAATAAAGAGACCCCCAAAGAGGAAAGGACACTATACAGGTCAAGGTTTTTTATTTACTCCCTAAATAGAGGTAAGGGCAAAGAATAATGATATTTAAGTTTCCCATGGCTCAGGAAAACTATTTGAAAGTGTCTGTGTGGTGCTAAGAATGACCTTCTTCCTAACAAGGTTTGGTGGAGCACAGGAAGTTGTTGAAGAATGACAAACTGTAAAGCATTGTGTTTTATTGGCTTATTCAGTCTCTGAATGCTACATTTATTATTTACAAAATTAGAGAGGTTAAAATAAATCACATTCAAGACATTCTTTAGCTATGAAAGCAGTTCTTTTGCCCCTTTCCTGTTTGCCCACTTCTTGCCTTAAAATAATTGAACTGTAGGAAGGAAATCATTAAGAAATTGAAACTGACTCCTGACTTACTCTCTGGAATGCATTCCATGCCTTGTCCAACCTGTTGATTTTTCCCAGATAAAAAGACTAGGTGTTGGGACTTCCCTGGTGGTTCAGTGGTTAGGAATCCACCTGCCAATGCAGGGGACAGGGATTTGATCCCTGGTTCAGGAAGATCCCACATGCTGCAAGGCAACTAAGCCCTGGTGCTACAACTACTGATTTCGTGCCCATGCTCCACCACAAGAGAAGCCACCGTAATAAGCCTATGCACTGTAACTTGAGAGTAACCCCTGCTCCTAGAGAAAAGCCCATATAGAAACAAAGACACTGCACAGCCAAAAAAAAAAAAAAAAAAAAACTAGGTCTCTACTCCCAACACTCCCCTCTCCAGGCAACTCTACAGGGAGATCTCATGAGCAAGATAACCTTAAAAGAGAGTCAGCAAGTAGGCATGCAACAAAGAATGGATGCAGAACCTAACCTCCTGTCAGTGATTCACTGATATTCTTTCTCCCAGTCCTCTCTTTTTCCATTTCAAAACCGTCATGGTCGAACAGAATCTTCAGAGGTGGTTTCTGGATATGAATCCACCATCTCCCCAAATTACTGGCTCTTCTGATTAAAGCCCTTTCCTTTCTACTGACACTTGCCTCTCTGATTATTGGCTTATGAGTGGCAAGCAGCCAAACCTGGGTACAGTCATTCTCAAAAATACTAGATATCTATTACCCCTGCTCTGCTCTTCCAATTTACTTGATTTGCTGCTTTGTCATTGTGTATGGTTCAGTAGTTTATCTGCAGTCAAGTGATCCACTGGATGATACCAATCTCCGAAGGAAGGTAAAGTTATCTTCTGAATTAGAGTCGTGTACCTTTGTACTGTTGCAACTTTCTGGTGACTGTGTAACTGCTGATGCTACCAATAAGCAGGTAAGAGTGAGACTTCAGCACGTTAGTAATTTGAAGTTAAATGTTAAACAATCTGTGACCTTTTTTGAAATAAGGTTCTTGCCTGCAAAGCAACATTTCAAACTTATTGAAAATAAGTAATTTTTCTTTAAATAAGCAACATAATATGGGCTGCCACTGAAAATGCATTNAGTTATCTTCTGAATTAGAGTCGTGTACCTTTGTACTGTTGCAACTTTCTGGTGACTGTGTAACTGCTGATGCTACCAATGAGCAGGTAAGAGTGAGACTTCAGCACATGTTAGTAATTTGAAGTTAAATGTTAAACAGTCTGTGACCTTTTTTGAGATAAGATTCTTGCCTGCAAAGCAACATTTCAAACTTATTGAAAATAAGTAATTTTTCTTTAAATAAGCAACATAACATGGGCTGCCACTGAAAATGCATTCTCCTGCCATGGTATTTAGATTGCTAGTGATGAGCTCTTTAATGCTCAAAAATCCTTAAGAAAGCAGGATGACACAATAATCTAACATGCAGTATAAAATACTCGAGCACCTCCCAGAATATTTACATGAAAGGTGCTCTAATCATGAAAAAGAATTTTTTTACTTAGTACTGATAGTTCACATTCAAATCTATTTAGCAGTACATTCAAGCATACAGATAACATATGAGCAAAATGAGAAATAATACTGTGATTTCAAGCTCCATTGAACTAGAGTATAGCAATTCTGAACTAAACAATTGCTAAATGCATGCCAGAAAATGAGTGCGGATGAATTATTTTAACTCACTGATTCTTCTTAGAAGCAACAAATGAAAATGTGCGTTTGTGTATGATGTAGTCATATTTTAACTAATGTGATACTTGCTTAAGTCGCCCCCACTGACTCAGAAACAAGAGACTCAATAGATTCCCTGCTTGACTATGCTCCACAAGGACAACAGGGAATTTCTATCATCCTTATCCTCACTGGTTTTTAGGTGGTTGAACTCAAGAAGATAATACCAAAGAATGAAAATACCAGGACACTGAACCAGAGAAATCTGACAATGACCTTTTCAATTGATTTTCTGTTGTTCTAAAGCCTATTTTGAAATTCAACATTTACTATGACTGAATTGCATTCAACATAAGCGTTGAGTTGAGGACACCTTAAAGACCAAAAATACTGGATAATTGATGCCTAGACACCAGCATGCAGAATATACCATTTGATACTCTTTTTGATCTTATAGGAATATCGTGATTCCCAAGCACAGTAATGGAGGTTGAATGATCCCAAATATTTGAGAGAGTACTGTTTAAAAGTTTATACATACACTAAGTAAGTAAGTAAGTGAAGTCCCTCAGTCATGTTCGACTCTTTGAGACCCCATGGACTGTAGCCTATCAAGCTCCTCTGTCTGTGGGATTTTCCAGGCAAGAATACGAGAGTGTATTGCTGTTTCCTTTTCCAATATATACACTACCATGTATAAAATAGATAGCTTGCAGGAATCTACACAGGGAGCTCAGCTTGGTGTTTGGTGATGACCTAGATGGTTGAGATGGAGGTGGGTAGGAGGGAGGGAAGTCTAAGAGGGAGGAAATATATGTATACATAGAGCTGATTCACTTTGTTGTAAAGCAGAAATTTGCACAACACTGTAAAAAAGTTATACTCTAATAATTTTTGAAAAAAGGGCTTCCCAGGTGGCTCAGTGGTAAAGAATCCACCTTCAAAGCAGGAAATGTGAGTTCAATCCCTGGGTCAGGAAGATCCTTGGAGGAAGTCATGGCAACCCACTCCAGTATTGTTGCTTGGAGAATCCCATGGACAGAGAAGCCTGGCAGGCTACCGTCCATGTGGTCAAAAAAGATTCACACATGACTTAGCAACTAAACAACAACAACAATAAATTTTAAAAAGTCTAAGAGTTGGTTGCCATGGGACATGATGGCTGCAAGGACTGGAAAAGACAAACTGGCCAAAACAGGACTTTGCTTAACCTCTTAGATAATGCATGTACAATAAGCTTTACATTTGAAGCCAGCTTCCTGGTGATTACGTTTTGCACTTGATCGCTCATTGGGGTCCAGGGCTTGTGCTGTGCGGACAGTTTCCAACACCATATTGTCAGAAAGTTGTACAATGAACATGTGAGAAGCAGATGTGCCTGATGTCAGGCCATGATGAGGATTTAAGGGTTGTGGTGACTAAAATAGGTGAATCTGTATCCACCACTGTAGCTGACAATGCCAGGCCCTTTCCCTTCACCCAGAGAAATGCACAGAATGTGTGACTTGGAGTCTCTTATTGGATCCATCACACTTTCCTATTTTCTCCAGCATACTGTTACCACATATGTGGTCATTCATAAACTATTAATAGTATATTAGTATATAGCATACTATATACTGATATATATAGTATATAGTATATTAGTTTCTGATGCTAATAAATGTCAAAAAGAAGTGAATCAGTTAAAATGATGTGCAAATTGATCTCTTTCTATATGTGTTCTGTCCTTTGTGCTGAGGCCTTCATTTCTGAAATGAAAAGTACTATGTAATTTATCAAAAATATGCTAGGATTTCCTTTAGTCCTTTACTAAAACAATTTTTTCCTCCATTTATAGCCCATACGAGTTTCCTTCTTCTTGACTAAATCTAAAATAATATAGATTTTTTTTAAACAGGCTGCTTTTAAAATGCCAGAGTGCAAATGCATTTATTTGAGAGGTACTTAGGTACTTTAAATTGTGAATAATAACAATACATTTATGCACTTTGTATATCTAAGTACCTCTAGGAACTATTTATTGAACTTTGTCAAGCCACCACTAAAAACCCACGCATTCAGAGGATAAAACTTACTGGTGCTTTTAAAACTTAAGTATTTAATGGACTTGATTTGGTCTTTTAGAGCCAGGAGTGTGCTCGCTAAGTGCCTGAGATGTTCAAAGTTGCCATCATAATAGCTAAGTCCCTTTCTCTCTTCCCTAGGGAGCTGGCATGAGCTTAATCTTTGGAAAGGGTTTTTTAATCTTTTATTCATTATTCCTCTGAAAGCACTTGCCTGATACAGGGTACAGCCTGACAGTAGGATGTCCCTTTTCCCAACTTCAGAAATCTGTTTTCTCTACCTCCTGCCTTTTCTCATTTAATGTGACCCCCTCTTCCCAATCCTTGCACATTCTAATTTGATGACATTTTTTTTCCTAGTGTAGAGACTCAGATTGTTCAAAACTCTATCTCCAACACCAGTGTTTGGCCAGGCGTTGTTAGAGCTGCAGTAAACTTACATCACCTCTTGTGACAACCAAATCTGCCCCTTCACCTCATAGAATTTCCCAAAATTAATTCGGTCTTTTTTTTTTTTTTTTTGATGGCTGCTCAGTCGTAAGATGTGCTAAATAAGATTTGTTGAGCATTTACATTGTTTTTATCAGCTGAATCACAGAATCTTAGAATGGAAACAACTTGCATGTCATCTGGTTAGTGCTGTTATGAGCCCTTCTCTAATGACTTCATGGAGGTATTTGTGTGTGTGTTAAGTCGCTTCAGTCCTGTCAGACTCTTTGCAACGCTATGGACTGTAGCTTGCTAGGTTTCTCTGTCCATAGGATTCTCCAGGCAAGAATACTGGAGTGGGTTGCCATTTCCTCCTCCAGTCTGTAAGTCATGCCTTAAGAACTGTTTTTATATAATATTTCAGTAATTTATGTATTTATACAGTTGAATAGTATGAATATTTTGCAATGTATATTAAATTTATATATATATATAGTTACTTCTTAATTCACTTGTATATTGTGGGCAAAATTAAGCAAAATATTCTACTAGGAAATCCAAAGGAGAGAAGATCATGAAGGAAGAAGAAGGAAATTACTGCAAACCAAAATAGTGATATTCTGTCCTTGGAATCTCCATAGTTCCTGATGCTTTCATAAGTTCTACAAATGAAAATGGACTCAAAGGTTGCTATAATCCAGGGTTTTGGTTTAATTTCATCTAAGTACCATGATATTGAATTTTAACAGCTTGCTAAAGGTGAGAGCAGTTCTCCTGGGTTTCCTTACCCTACTACTCTTCATCCGGGTTGCCCTTTCCCAATCAAATTTCTTGCTTTGTCAGCACATGTGCTTGCTCGGACAATTCATCTCTGAGTGTTAGACAAGAGCCCAGTTTCAGGCCCTGGAAGGGGTCCCTCTTCCCGCAACAAATGGTGAATCTAGCAGGGACTCTTCTTTGCTGAGACTGACATCCTGACCACTCAGGGTACTCAGGGGCCAGCTTGCCTACCAATGACCAGACCCAGCGGCTGCAACTTGGACCCTTTTGTCCCTGGTCTCCTCCTGACACGGACAACTGGCCAGAGTGCCCCGACCGGTAAGGAACAAGAGACTTTATTGACCTCTCTCCCCTTCCTCTCTCTTTCCTCTCCTTAACCCTTCCTATCCTTCCCTGTTTTTCTAGCCCCCCAGTCCTGGACTCAGGAATCTGGTCAAAGGGCCCCCAGCCTAAGCTGAGGATTGGAGGCTGATCACCTCCTCTTGGCAGAGAACTCGAATTCTGGCTCTGGTCTGGTCTGATTTCTGGTAGGGCTGAGTTCCAGTCCTCCCTTCTCTGGAGGCCCAGGGAAAAGTCCCATAACGCCTGGGTATCTATAGGTGGCAGGAGACGTCTGTAAGGCCACCCCTTTCGCCCCCACCTCTCCTGCCTCCTCCCCCTTCTTCTTTCAACCTGGCTTCCTTTTGGAAATCTTTGATGTTAGTACTTGGATCTGAAGTTCTGTGTCTCTATAGGAGGTTTTCTGAGAGACTGTATTTTTTTTTTAAGGGCTTCCCTGGTGGTGCAGAGGTTAAAGCATCTGCCTGCAATGTGGGAGACCTGGGTTCGATTCCTGGGTTAGGAAGATCCCCTGGAGAAGGAAATGGTAACCCACTCCAGTATTCTTGCCTGGAGAATCCCATGGACGGAGGAGCTTGGTGGGCTACTGTCCATGGGTCGCAAAGAGTCAGACATGACTGAGCGACTTCACTTTCACTTTCAAAGGTGAGACATTCTTTTGTTGTCATTATTTAATCACCTCCAAATGTTATTTAT
Organism: Raphicerus campestris; assembly: GCA_006410735.1. Lineage (NCBI taxonomy): Eukaryota > Metazoa > Chordata > Mammalia > Artiodactyla > Bovidae > Raphicerus > Raphicerus campestris. The sequence goes on from SJYW01011405.1 coordinate 97,508, forward strand.
TGAGTCCCTGAAAGTATTTTCTTACAGTGTCTAGATTTTCCTTGGAGATCTCATTTGTGCACAACCCCTGCTTGGTTCAGCTTAGGAACTCTGATATGATCTCATCTGAAAGTGATACTGCAGGGAGCCATTTGTTTTACAGAAATAAGCAATATCATCATGGAATAGTGTGAAGCACAGGATGTGATTTTAGAAAATGAAAACTTTTTCATGTATAGAAATAAAAAAATGAAATATGTTGCATGCATAAAATATCCAATGTAAAAACATTCACATGGTAAAAATTAAACCAAGTGAGATTTCAAGGAAGAGGTCACTCACTATCAAACAGAATTTCCTTTGTTTTACTGGCTTCTCACCTCATTTTCCACAGTTTGTCTTTCAGTAATTTTCTTTCCATTTCTACCCTAATTTTAACTCAGTTTTCATATAAAAATTCAGATCTGGGGGAAAAAAAACCCAGCAGAAACACACTGTAGCATTTTTGTTAGAAGCTTTTGAGTTAAGTATCTTCATTAAAAGCCCAAATTCCAGAACCGCCGCTTATGAACTGTATGATCTTGGCTGAATGTCACTAACTCTATAAGTCAGAAGTGCATGAAAATTAAAGGATATAACATTGGTAACTATTGGTGATGTTTACCAAAGATTTTCTATCTCCGCTTTCTAAGCACAGGGTATGACTGCTTTTCTTTGATGTCTCAAATCCGGGTGGCAACAAATGATTAGCTCTGGCCAATCACTTATGAGCAAAAGTGACATGTGTCAGTTTCAGGCCAGAGCATTTAATTGTCTGTGAACTTTGTAGAACACCTTTTCCTATCTTAAAGTAAATGTGGATGATGGCTTCTCTGTGGGCTTTGGTGTGGAAGTTAAGAAACCTCGGGCCTGGCCTCCACTTGATCAATGGCAGATATATGGCATAAGAAGAAATGACCCTTCAGTGCAGTACATCATTTAGATTTGGCAGCTGTTTCTTACTGAAGCATGATCTAGCCTAACATCTGTGTTTGGTCTATAGCAAGGGCCTAGTAAATGTAATATTGAAGGAATATCCCTAAACATCATTTTCATGGATATAAAAAATTATGTATACAACAGAAAAGGATTGTAGGCACACTAATGACCTTGGTTAAGGTCCGCTGGACATATTGAATCTTTAAAAATACCAACTCCATGCAACATTAAAAAAAACCCTTAATACAGATCTATTTGATAGAGTGTTTATTTTCATGTCACCCTCAGAAGGTGTTATGGAATTTTGGCCAAATTCAGTCATCTTTTCTTGGTCAAGACTGATAAACTTGATCAGTTCAAAAATTCTCTCATGATCATTTCAAAAATTCTCAAAAGATGCTACTGATTCATTCACAGTCTTACATTTCATTTATTTTGTTTTATCAAAAGATCCAGCTTCATGTTGTAATATAGTTGTGTGAGTAACAATCCAACAGCAGAAGTTTTTAGGGCTGCAGTAACAAAGTACCAGAAACTCAATGGCTGAAATGACAGAAATTTATTGTCTTACATTTCTAGAAATTAAGTTATAAATCAAGATGGCAGCAGGGTTGATTCCTTCCAAAGCCTGTGAGGGACCATAGACTCTGAGGGCTTGCTGACAATCTGTGGTGTTCTTTTGGTTATAAATGCATCACTCCAATCTCTGCCTTCAGCTTCACCTGGTGTTCTTGTGTGCCTTCACATTATCTTCCCTCCACTGTGTCTGTTTCTGTGTACAAACTTCCCTCCTTTTTAAAGGAACCTAGTCATGCTGGATTATAGTCCTGCCTAGTCTTCATTTTAACCTGATAACTTCTATAGCGATCTTATTTCAAAGAAGGTCACATTCTGAGGTACAGGGATTAGGACTGCAGCCTGTCTTTTAACCTATAACACTGTTATTAATTCAAACAATTAGTATTTCTAGTAGAAGTAACCAGATATCTTGTCATTTGCATGCCAACACCAATGGGCATATGAATTTTCCAAACCAAATTATTATTACAGCCAACTCTAGACTATGTATCTTGTATGTATTATCACCCATGGCACAAAGTCTCTTTTTCTTCTTCACTTGACAGAATTACTTGACAAACACAAGCATAGAGAAAATTAATTCTATGACCAGGACTCTCACAATTCTCAATATAAAGTCTTTATTTTGTGTGGTGTGTGAAGATTTCTGGCCATCTTACGTTTAGATGGGAAGAAGAGATTATTTCACTTCACCTATTTTAATATTTGTATTTGAGTAAGAATGAATAAGAGGCTTCCCAGGTGGTGCTAGTGGTAAAGAATTCACCTGCAGGAGACATAAGAGATGTGGGTAACATCCTTGAGTCTGAAGATCCCTTGGAGGAGGGCGTGACAACCCTCTTCAGTGTTCTTGCATGGAGAATGTTTTGGACAGAGAAGCCTGGCAGGTTGCAGTCCATAGAGTCACAGTCAGACATGATTGTATCTTAGCACAAGACACAGAAGTGTCTTAGCACAGACACAGACAAGAATGAATAGGCACTCTCAAATTGCCTTCTTTGAGATACTTATAATGTTAAAGTGCCTTACTTTTGCTTAACAAAAACTGTTGCCTCTTCAGAATGACCAAAGGTAAAGTCTCATTCGAAAATTAGTTTTCTGAATAATGCCAATCTTTCCATATAAGAAAATGTTGGCCTACAATTTCCTTATCATTTTCAAAAGAAACACTTTTCTTTGTATCTCCTCCTCAATGCCCAACAAACTGGTAATTAATAAAAGCTAAAGTAAAAAAAAAATTGGAGAGTGATACATAGTGCTTTTCTGCTGGTAAGAACAGATGCTAATGGCAAATAGAAGGTTAATTGTGCCTGCAAGGTCAGAATGCCATTTTTCCAGTTGGCAGTTAGACAATTCTTAATCAGGATGTCATCCATATGCAAACATCCTGTTTGGCTGCTTAGAGGAGTTTTCTAAAAATTACAATTACGTAAATAATGACTAAACATCTTGGTTGAATTCACTTTTTGTTTGGTAATACTTACCATTCCGTTTAACTAAAAAGGTGAGGCTCAATTACCAATATATTTAACATGCCCATCATAAGATATATTCCTTTTCTTTCTCACTTTTACTGAGATATAATTGGTATATAATGTTGCATAAGTTTAAGACATTCAATATAATTATTTGATATATGGACATATTGTCACATGATTACCACAATGAGTTTAGTTAACACATTCATTATCTCACACAAAATATTTTTTTTCATGATGGGAACTTTTAAGAGCTACTATCTTAGTCGTTTTCAAATATATAGTACAGTACGGTTAAAATAATAGTAACTACAGTTATTATATCCCCAGAATGTATCTATCTTATAATTGGAAGCTTATACCTTTAGTCCACCTTCACCCATTTCCTCTCCCCCCACCCTTAGATGTATTCCTATACAAGAGAGAAAACGTATATTCATGGACCATTTTTATTCACTTATAACACTTTATTTTTATTTTATTTTTTATTGAACATATTTGATTTATACTGTTGTGCTAATTCTGCTGTACAACAAAGTGACTTAGTTATACACAAATATACATTCTTTTTTATATTCTTTTCCACTATGGTTTATCCCAAGGGACTGGATGTACAGTAGGACTTTGTTGTTTATCCACTCAGCTGTACTAGTTTGCATCTGCTAAACTCAAACTCCTAATCTATCCCTCTCCCATCCCAACCTCCTGTTGAAAACAAGTCTGTTCTTTATGTTTGTGAATTTGTTTCTTTAAAACATTTCTTATGCATGCTATCTCAAGTTATAAGCTGGAAATAGGGGTTCACTGATGAAAAAAGACATACTCAACATGTTTATTGACACATAATACCTTTGAAATTTAAACATAAACAACTGAGAAGATGACTATTTACCTAGAACTGAGTACCTCCTCAGTGAATGTTTAAAATTAGAAAATGTGTTCAATTTTAAAAGGAATATTCACAAATTATCTTGTGTTTAATATTAAAATAATATTTTAGAACTGCTTAAAAAGATTTCTCTGCAGAGGATCTGAAAATTATATGCACAAAATTACCCTAAAAATTTTAGAACTGAGAAAGTGTGCTGACACAACCATTTTAGGCTTATAACTGACGAACAGATAAAAAAACACTCATTTCATCAATGGCCTGAATTCATATTTGCCAAGAATATTCAATTTTATCTATATTGCTTGAGAAATATTTCTCCTTAAAAACCACTAGTCCTGTGGAGTGTGAAGCTTAAATTGTATGTGTAAATGAAAGCTGAACTTTCAACCTTTTCCTGCTCCCTCAAGGAAGGAAAGAAATTGAAACCCATTCTGTGAATGCAGCCATTTAAAACAACACTGAATTTCAAGCTAACGCATGTGATCCTGAGAATGGCAGGGCTGGACCAGAACAAGAGGTCAGGTAGTCTATTCCCCTTATTTTTGGAAAGAAGGTATGTAATCCATATCAGAGAAGTAAGACTCCAGGAAATAATTTCAAAATCTCAAGGTAACAAAGACTGCATAAATTCTCCTGGAGCCTCATATCTCAATTCTTCATGCAAAAACTAACTACTGACTTATTTCTTCATCAGGTTAAGTCTAATTTTTCATATTATATCCTTTAATGTAGACTTCTTAAATTTTAAAGTGCAGACAAATCATATGGGGGTCTCATTAAAAACCCAACTCCTGGAAAATTCTCTGATGGTCCACTGGTTAAGATTTCATGCTTCTACTCACTGTCAGGGACCCAGGTTTGATACCTGGTCAGAGAACTAAGATTGCCATAAGTAATAGGTGAGTGAGGCCAAAAAAATAAAAACGAAATAAAACCCAAAACCAAAATCTGAAAAACTGGCCTCCTAAAAATGCAACTCCTGATCTAGGTAGGATGTGGTAGGATCTCAGGTTTTATGNCCTTCTCTTACTACAAGAGACAAGGTCTGTGGGCTTGTAATGATCACTTGCATCACAGCTCACTCTAAGAACTGTTCATTCATAGGATCTCAACTAACATGTGAATTCGTATGTCTTCCCTGATTACATGCCATATCATCTCATGACATTAAGAGGCTGCACAATCACCTTATTTGGATAACTGTATCTATCAAACTGCCTGATGTAATGTCTAAAAGGAATCGCCATTTCCTCCTAGCCGAGAATACTATCTTCCCCAAACTGCTCTTTACATTCATTGGAATGGGCATGAAGCATAAAACCAAGGCTCTAGAAGCTAAAACCACTATGCTGCCTTTTTTTTTTTTTTTTTTTTTTTGGTGATACTGTATTCAGACCAATATAACTGACCATGGGAGTTTAAAATGAACAATGAAAATTTTTTTAATATTAGTGATACGAAAACAATATTTTCTAGAGAAGGAATGATGACTTGTTCAAGGTATAAGGAATTAGATTTGACATACAGTCCAAAATTTGCAAAAATTTATTCTTTGGAACACTATAATTCCCTGTGATGGTGACAGATGTTTGTCTTTAAAAAAAAAGTTTCTGGATCAAATAAGTTTTATATTAGTTCTCCTCCTTAGAATCCCAATTCACATTAGCATATCACAATGCATATTATCATATCAAAAGCTTCAAGAAGCCTTGCAGTAAAGACACCCTTCTTCATACTAGTTTGTTCTTAGAACTCATTTTCTTCATTAAAAACCTTGTAACATTTTGCAGATCTCCATGCAAACCATTTAACAATCATTGCAGTAGACAGGAAGAAGCAGACGCAGGCATTGCAGCACAGAAGCTGTTGCCACAATCCCAGGATGCTAATGCATGCCAGCAACTGAGGAACCCATTTTAGCAAATCTAAAAACTGGTGTGCTACACCAACCCATGTCACAGAATGATGCAGAGAAGGAACTAGTTATGAAAGGTAACACCAATCTGTAGGAAAAGCAAGAGTAAAAGTGCCAGGTGATGAGGTCAAACTCAAATTTGGTCAAAAACTAACCTAGGCAAGTGGCAGAGAGCAAGGTGAAGAACAGCATATGTGAGCTGACTAGGCGCCTTACTTTCTCTAGCCAAGGTGTGTTGAAGTTTTAGGCATAGACTTCCTGCAGTCCCCTGTCACTATGTTATGTGAGTCTCTAAAGTGGCATTCCTTAATTGACTCTTGAGTCAATGTTTGATGAATAATGGATAAAAGGCAAATTGAAAAAAGGCATATTTTTATCATTTTAGATAAGCTTACTAGAGTGGGAAAAAGATTACAACAAGCAAACAAGCTACCAACTTGGATACCATCACTGTGGAGCTAAAATGAAGAGGATCTAGAAGATAAACCAAAAGACATGAAGATTCAGCAGTGCAGAGCAACTAAACTTGTCAGTGGACTCTAACACAGTTATGTTCTTGCAGTCTTGGAGAACCTGAGAAAGGTTGGCCATAACTTGACATTAATCAGTCTGTTTTTTCCTTTCTGTTGATCTGTATCTTCTAAGTTCTTTTTTTTTTTTCTTGTAAGTCACTTCAGTTGTATATCTTTAGAATCTCCACATAAATGCAAATTGATTAGGCATAAGAAAATATATTTTCTATGAATTGCACATTTCCCAGGAGAATCTTATACACTGATTGGAACAACAGATTAACTGATGTTAAGCAAGCACTGTAAGTAAGTATTTTCTATATGATAGGGTACTTCCTTGACTTATTTCAATGATAATATCTCATCCTATATTTAGACAGGATTGGATCTCTCAGTGAGTAATCACCTAGAGATTATAATGTGTAAGACAGTCATGTCATCATTAATTTAAAAGAACAAATTCATGTAATAATATATAAAAACATGAAAAAAATCCATCAGCTGGAAATTTAAAAAGAAGAATATATTATTCACTTATGATTCCTGGGAACTATCATTCCTAGAAACTTTGAGCATTCGATCTACAGAAACTTTGTAACCTCTGTCTTTTCATTAGGAGCTGGCTAAAGAGTAACCCACTCCAGTGTTCTTGCCTGGAGAATCCCAGGGACAGGAGAGCCTGGTGGGCTGCTGTCTATGGGGTCTCACAGAGTCGGACACAACTGAAGTGATTTAGCAGCAAAGAGTAACAGCTAACTGCTTATAATGAATGTAGTCAACACAAACCTGTTAGGTCTATAAAAATGGCATTGATTTAAAACATTTCAAAGGTTTTAATTCTTGATGATATAAAATTATCTTCATCTTTCTAATTTTCAAGATGGTGTAGTCCATGAAACACTGTGTATCGAAAAAACAGCATGATACATTACTAAACTTCTTTATCTCCCACATGACTAGGTTTCATTTTTTTCTAATAACACTAGATATGAAATGTTCACTTTTTCAATAAATCATTACTGCCAAAGTCTGACATGTATGGAATAAAGCCATACCAAGTTCATTTTACTGGGCACATCACTGTGGCAGAAATGTCAAGTATAATAAACGTGTGATGAAAAAGATCTTCGGGGCTCCCATCAGGTGGTAGCTAACCTGACAGTGGGTTACAATGGAACATTTATGGAAAGGTCGGTGAATGAGGCTGATGGCTGCCGTTACCATTCTGAAGAAGAAAGATGCTACCTAAGATTCCCTGGCTGTCACAGTTCACATGTGCCTTCACAATCCCATTTAATCCTTCTAACAAACATGGGCCTGGGCATTACTCCTCCCATCTACAGATACGAAATCTTCCTCTTCTCCCTATCCGTACTACCACTGCTGTGGTTAAGCACTTATCACCTCAGCCCCCTGACTGACAGCCTTGCCAAAGATCATGTTCCAGTTATAAGAAATGAATAATATTAAGCTTTTCTAGGGGAGATTAAGCTTTTCAGAGGGCAGACACACTGAAACCATAACCACAGAAAAACTAGCCAAGCTGATGACATGGACCACAGCCTTTTCTAACTTAATGAAACTAAGCCATGCAGCATGGGGCCACCCAAGACAGGCTGGTCAGGGTGGAGAGGTCTGACAGAATGTGGTTCACTGGAGAAGCGAATGGCAAACCACTTCAGTATTCTTGCCTTGAGAACCCCATTAACAGTATGAAAAGGCAAAATGATAGGATACTGAAAAGGGAACTCCCTGGGTTGATAGGTGCCCAATATGCTACTGGAGATCAGTAGAGAAATAACTCCAGAAAGAATGAAGGGATGGAGCCAAAGCAAAAACAACATCAAGCTGTGGATGTGACTGGTGATAGAAGCAAGGTCTGATGCCATAAACAGCAATATTGCATAGGAACCAAGAATGTCAGGTCCATGAATCAAGGCACACTGGAAGTGGTCAAACAGGAGATTGCAAGAGTGAATGTCGACATTCTGGGAATCTGTGAATTAAAATGGACTGGAATGGGTGAATTTAACTCAGATGACCATGATATCTACTACTGTGGGTAGGAATCCCTTAGAAGAAATGGAGTAGACATCATGGTCAACAAAAGAGTCCAAAATGCAGTACTTGGATGCAATCTCAAAAACAACAGAATGATCTCTGTTTGTTTCCAAGGAAAACTATTCAATATCACATAATCCAAGCCTATGCCCCATCCAGTAACGCTGAAGAAGCTGAAGTTGAACAGTTCTATGAAGACCTGCAAAACGTTTTAGAACTAACACCCAAAAAAGAAGTCCATTTCATTATGGATAACTGGAATGCAAAAGTAGGAAGTCAAGAAACACTTAAAGTAACAGGCAAATTTGGCCTTGGAATATGGAATGAAGTAGGGCAAAGGAAAATAGAGTTTTGCCAGGAGAACACACTGGTCATAGCAAACACCCTCTTCCAACAACACAAGAGAAGACTCTACACATGGACATCACCAGATGGTCAACA
>SJYW01011405.1:114056-145327 GCA_006410735.1 Raphicerus campestris
GCATAGGGAGCACTAAGAATGGTGCCTATATCAGCCTTGAGGTGAAAGGAAATTACATCTAGTAATGAAAGACATAGACTTGGAGTTAAACTGATGGTTCAGATTCTCACTTCAGCATATTACTGGTTGTGTGGTCTCGGGCATGTTAACAAACACCGCTTTCTAATATTTAGTCCCTTTATCTTTAAAACTGAGATATTAATAGTGTAGTGAGCTTACTGGTGGCCCCCAAATGATATGTTTGTGTACCAGTTTCCAAAATCTGTGAATATTACTTTACATGGCAAAAGTATTACCTTATATAGCCAAAACATGTGAGTAAATGAAAGATCTTGAGAGGAGGAATATATTCTGGATTATCCACATGAATCCACATGATAGTGATTGCAATCACTATCAAAAGCAGAGGGCACTTTGGGGGAAACACCCAGAGAGAAGGTGATGTGAAGACAAGCTTGAGGGATGCAACACAAGCCAGGAAAAGCCAACAGCTGCTAGGAGCTGGAAGAGGCAGTGTGTCATTCACTCAGTCATGTCCAACTCTTTGTGTCCCCTTGGACTGCAGCCTACCAGGCTCTTCTGTCCATGGAATTTTCCAGGCAAGAGTACTGGAGTTAGTTGCCATTATCCTCCAGAGTTTATGCAAAGAGTGTGGCCCAGCTGAGACCTTGATTTAGGACTTCTGATCCCCAGAAATGTGAAAGAATAGATTCTTCTTATTTTAAGCCACCAAATGTGTGGCTATTTGTTAGGCCAGCCTCAGCAAACAAATACAAGTAGAATTTTGAAGATTAAAAGAGTTGCTATGAAGATCAAATGACAGCACATGTACTTTTCAGGCTAAACGTACTGTGAGGATGAGCAGAATGCAGATAGAAGAGCAGGGTGGGCGGGGATTGCAGGGAAAAACATTTACCAAGCTAGGAAAATAAGAAGTGGTAATTGCATTTACAGGTGGTGAGGGGTCCAGAGTGGGTCCTGACAGCTTTATTTATAAGTCAATAGTATTTTTAATATCTTTGACCAATTTATGTATTATTATTAATATAAAACTATTGCTTCCCTTGGAGAAGGCAATGGCACCCCACTCCAGTACTCCTGCCTGGAAAATCCCATGGAGGAAAGAGCCTGGAAGGCTGCAGTCCATGGGGTCGCTGAGGGTTGGACATGACTGAGCGACTTCACTTTCACTTTCATGCATTGGAGAAGGAAATGGCAACCCACTCCAGTGTTCTTGCCTGGAGAATCCCAGGGACAGGAGAGCCTGGTGGGCTGCCGTCTATGGGGTCTCACAGAGTCGGACATGACTGAAGCGACTTTGCAGCAGTAGCACTGCTTCCCTGGTGGCTCAGAAGGTAGAAGAATCTGCCTGCAGTGCAGGTGACCTGGGTCCATAAGATCACTTGGGGAAGGGAATGGCTACCCACTCCAGTATTCTTGTCTGGAGAATTCAATGGAAAGAGAAGCATGGCGGGGTATAGCCCGCCACATCAAAAAGAGTCAGACATATTATTTTCACTTTTTGGCCAAAAAAGAAAAAAAGACAAATCAGGGAAAAGAGATATAAATGTTTATGGGTAAGAATAAAATTTTAGGTTGTATGACTAAGAAGAGTAAAGGAATGCCATGTGAACCAATAAAAACTGTTTCAGTTATTCACTTGGTTTCCAGTTTTTGTGTTATGCTTTTATTTATTTATTTTACTTTCTTGGCCATGTGGCGTGTGTGACCTTAGATCCCAGACCAGGGCTGGAACCCGTGCCCCCTGCAGTGGAAGCATGGAGTCTTAACTACTGGACCACCGGAGAAGTCCTGCTACTGACAGCTTTATAATGAGTTTGTGTTTTCCTTCTTGACCAGCATTCCAGAAGTTATATTTCATTCTTTATGAAATAAACAGGATCAACAAACTATATAACAAAAACAATCATAGGCAGTTTCCCACACAAACCAGAAGTCTAAAAATCCATTGCCTTTTGATTGTCTTCGAGCTCAGTCCCCGGCTCTTTCAGAAAAGAACAGTGTAGGAGGTGACAGTGAAATCAGTGGGTATTATGGTTTCTCTGAAATTGAGCAAATTGAAAGCAAGCCCATCTGAGTTCCTAGATTACAGTTCCCAGAAAATAATTAACTGGGTAACTACAGCTCAGCAAAGGGCCCTTCTCAGCCAGTCAGGGAAGAAAGCTGCACGGATGCTGACGTCAGTCACCAAATCCAGGTGGAACACAAACCCTCCTGTCACTCTTATAAAGCAAGCCTCGGAAATCCCAATCTTTGCTCTGGGAACAGAACATCCACATAAGCAGGGGAGGTACACTAGCAGCATTTATGTCTGAATGCATGCATTTAATCTTTACCCCAGGGTTTTCTTAGTTGAAACATTGCCTTCACACTCATACCTATCTCTTAAGGCTACCATTGTGCTTATGACATTCTCCACTAATGAACAAAAGTATTTATTGACTTTGTCCCATCTAAGAGAATATAGTATATGCACATGGAATATAAGAATTTTGTCAAACATGAAGAAGAAAATAAAGAGAATTTGAGAAGTTTCCAACCCAGATGAGAAGGCAACACAGATGGGTTATCACTAGGTATCTTGAGTCTTTTTAATATTTTACTTTCTGATTTTTAGGAAAGGAAGAGAGCTGTAAAGGGCTAGTCATGTTTTACAAGCAGCTCACAGGAATGTCTTCCTGTTTACTACTGTGCTGTAAACATATATCTACTGCATGAGATTTCATTTCTTGATCAAGAACGAGGTTGATTTTTGTTCCAGGGATACACCTCGTTCTCAAATGATCAGTAAGACTTTATTAATGAACCTTAGAAAAACTCATTCCACTCATTTTTTTTTCTTTCAAGTATGTGACTTGATTCTTTAAATTCTTAATAGTTTTGCAATAACGATGCCAAATCCCATAACATCCATTAAAAAAAAAACCACAACACAAGACAGACACATACAAGCAATATATCTAAATTGTTTAAGCCTCCTCAAATTCTTCCTGCAATATCTTCACTATCTCCCTGCTCTTATATTTTTAATTTGTTTTGCAGTAAATATAGACATAAGAGAATCACTAGTAGCACAGTTTCAAATTGCATTAAGAATTTTTTTTCTAATCTTGAGACTTCTTTTATTTTTTTCCTAATTGTCACAAATTGTGAAAAGAGAGGGAAGAATTTTGAGCCAAGAAGACATGGGAAGGTCTAGTTGTGGTTGAGGGAATTTATATGATTCCTCAAATCTGCAATCTGGGGTCTGAGGCACCTAATAGACTTTTAAAGCAAGTGTTGGTGCATTTGTAGCAATTTGATTATCTTGAAAGCTGAGAATAATGTTGAGTTGTCATGAGATTGTTAAAAGGATAAATGAAAGCAAGATAATGAAATTAAGTTTACAGAATTTACTAGGATGATATAGTTTTCATATGTATCCAATGGATTTGCTTTAAAAAAATTTTTTTTTCTACTCTCTGGAATATCATGAGCTCAACCTTCTAGCTACTAGCTAAAATATTCCACTGNATAATGAAATTAAGTTTACAGAATTTACTAGGATGATATAGTTTTCATATGTATCCAATGGATTTGCTTTAAAATTTTTTTTTTCTACTCTCTGGAATATCATGAGCTCAACCTTTTAGCTACTAGCTAAAATGTTCCACTGGGTGGTTAAAAATAGCCAATTGTATTAAGGAATGAATGTGAGAGAGGAAATTTACAAATTAGCATTTAGAATATATTCGTTTTAAGTCTGCTATTTCTGCTGCCACCAAAAATTATAAGTGGATGTATTCTGAATACATGTGTGTGTATTTGTGTGTGTGTGTGTGTGTGTGTGTGTGTGTGTGTGCTGAGTCACTTGTTTCTGACTCTTTTGTGACCCTATGGACTGACTATAGTCTGCCAGATTCCTCTGTCCAGGGGATTTTCCAGGCAAGAATACTGGAGTGGTTTGCCATTTCCTACTCTGGGGAATCTTCTGGGCCCAGAGATCAAACTCATATCTCCCATGCTGGCAGGTGAATTCTTTACCATCGAGTCACCAGGGAAGCCAAGTAACAGCAAAATACATTTAAATACCACATGTGTATGAGAGACACCAACAGTAAATTTATCCCCACATCCTTCATTGAAACCTCTCTATATCATGTGTTCTAAGTTGTTGAATTTCTTTCAGCTATAATTTTTTGTAGAAGAAAAAATAGAGCAAGATGATATTCTGTCTACTGTACAAAGGCATTCTGAACAAAGGCTCAACCTGGGACATGGAAGAGGAACTGACTGAAGGAGACATACAAAGTCCAGCGCCCTGCCAGATAGTTAACATATTGTACAGGTGAAGCTTGGAAGTTTTGTTTGTCTAAATTGGCAGCAGCAAAACAGTTTTCTGTTCTGTTTTCAGAAGCCTGGGAATCTCCTTTAATGTCTTCTCTGGTGCCCCATATTCAATAAATCTCTAAGTTATGAAAAACTGGTCTCTTAAATGTTTTTCTCCATCTCCTAGCACACAAATCTTATGCACTTCAATATCAACTCCATCCCTAAAGGCTCCACAATTGCCTCTGAACTGGTCTCTCCACAGCCATGCCATCCAATTCTCCATCCATCTGAAATGATTTTTTAAAAAGCTAAATCTTATGTTGCCAATCTCCTGTGTATAATCTTTCAGTGTATTTTCTGCTACATAAGGTCAGGTTCAAAATCCTTACACAGTTATAAGCCCAAAAGAATATAGCCCCAGCCTTCCACATCAGATGCCTCTCATGCTTCTCAGAGTGGTAACTGAGAAAACTACTGTACTTGGTAACTAGGAGGTGAAAAGTCGAATATTGAGTGTGGAATCCTGGCACAAAAAAGGACTGGCTAGGTAAGACGCATATGCTGGTGGTAGTTGGTCACTAAGTCGTATCCAACCTACGACTCCACAGGTTGTGGCCCTGCTAGGCTCCTCTGTCCATGGGATTTCCTAGGCAAGAATACTGGAGTGGGTTGCTATTTCCTCCTCCAGGGAATCTTCCCACTCCAGGGATCAAAGCTGCTGCACTGGCAAGCAGACTACCACTGAGCCACCAGGGAAGCCTGGATAAGAAGCACAGGCAGTGCTTATAGATTACATAGATTTTGTACATTTTCTTCACTAAAATATACCCAATACCAAGAAATTTGTCTGGCAAGGTGAGTTAGTAGGAAAGAAACTTCCTTAGGAAACAAAGTGATGATATTTTCCCCAATTTTAAGCTAACAAACAGAAGTAAAGCCTAATTCAACAGAACAGGTGGGTGGTATTTCTTACTCAGGCCAGCTCTTGGCAACAGAGGTTTGCTCTGCGCTCTGCCCTTCTCAGTAAGTCCCCTTGGGTAGTCATTCCAGATCACCTTGCTCATTTATAATACTGTGGAAAATAATGCTTGCTTTCACTGAGCCATTGTGGAAAATGAATGTTTGCTATGTGTTTGAGATTAGGAGATAAAAAGCAGTGTAGAACAGAAATGGTTTGTTGAAAGGTTATTAATGATGCTCAAGGCTAAGGGGAGAGTGACAAGCAAATTCTCTTCAAGGCTCAATAGCATTTGGTACTAGGAAGGAATGACTTACTTATTTGGAGTTTACATTTCTCTCATCATCAAAAACAGGATTCATAAAGAAAACAACATTTTAGGATGAAATAGGATCAAGATTTAAAGATAAGTTAGTTATAAATCTTCAAGGAAAAGAACCAGCAAATGAACATATTTATTGAGCAATAAAACTGTTTGCATAATCATTTAGAATATTTTAAACATATGTGAAACACATTTATATACTTTATGAGTAAATTATGTGTATATATGTGTATTATACACTCAGATATATGCTTATTTTGTCTATAAGTATGGCTACTTTATTTTAGTATGGTCAATTAAAAAAAATTACTGGAGTAGAGTAGCTTTACAATGTTGTGTTAGTTTCTGCTGTAGAGCAAAATGAATCAGCTGTACATATACGTATATCCCCTCCTTTTGGGTTTCTTTCCCATTTAGGTCACCACAGGGCTCAGAGCAGAAGTTCCCTGTTAATCTGTTTTATGTGCATGTGTGCTTAGTTGCTTCCGTTGTGTTTGGCCCTTTGTGACTCTATAGACCGTAGCCCTCCAGGCTTCTCTGCCCATGGGATTATCCATGCAAGAACACTGGAGTGGGTTGCTATGGGTTGCTATGCCCTCCTCCAGGGCATCTTCTCGACCCAGGGATTGAGCCCTGCGTTCCCAAACCCCAGGGATTGATGTCTCCTGTGTCTCTTACATGACAGGTGGATTCTTTACTCCCTGAACCACCTGGGAAGCCCCTATCTATTTTATACATACTATCAATAGTATATATGTGTTGATCCGAGTCTCCCAATTCATCCCATCACCCCCTTCCCCACTTGGTGTCCATATCTTTGTTCACTATGTCTGTGTCTCTATTTCAACTTTGCAAATAAGATTGTCTATACCGTTTTTCTAGACTCCATCAGTTCAGTTCAGTTCATTTCAGTCGCTCAGTCGTGTCTGACTCTTTGCGACCCCATGAATCGCAGCATGCTAGGCCTCCCTGTCCATCACCAACTCCAGGAATTCATTCAAACTCACATCCATCAAGTCGGTGATGCCATCCAGCCATCTCATCCTCTGTCGTCCCTTTTCCTCCTGTCCCCACTTCCTCTCAGCATCAGAGTCTTTTCCAATGAGTCAACTCTTCGCATGAGGTGGCCAAAGTACTGGAGTTTCAGCTTTAGCATCATTCCTTCCAAAGAACACCCAGGACTGATATAGGTTAATATACAAATATTTGGGGGCTCCCCAGGTGCACTAATGGTAAAGAATACACCTCCTAATGCAGGAGAGATAAGAGACTTGGGTTCAATCCTTGGGTCAGAAAAATCCCCTGGAGGAGGGGATGGCAACCCACTCCAGCATTCTTGCCTGGAGAATCTCATGAACAGAGGAGCCTGATGGGTAGAGTCTAGGGTCATAAAAAGTCAAATGTGACTGAAGCAACTTAGCATGCATGAATACACATAATATTTGCTTTTCTCTTTCTGATTTCACTCTGTGTGATACATTTATTTTGTGCATAAATTTGGCTATAAAGTAGCTTTACTTTTCCTCCATCTACAGATTTCACAAGCCATTTTTGTATATATTCCTAACTAGGAATAACTGTTGCTGAATTCTTTACAATCCAAGTGGAATTATAACCAGGTGATTCTGTGTGACTCCACCTGTTCTGAAGCTCATCCATGTTGCTGCCTGGAAAGAACAATATAGAAGAAAGGCCTTTCTGGTTCCTTGTATAAGAAGGCTTGGGACTGGGACTACAGAGATTGAGGAAACTAGGACTTTGGAGGCTGCATTTGCCCAGTGTGCAGAGAACGAGGGCACTGATTTGACCATCATCAACAAAAGCAACAAGTCTGCGTTGTTCATAAGTTTTCAAAAATGCATGCCCAAGTTTACATATTCCTATAAAACCCTCAAACCATACTTTGTTTCCCTTCTTGTCTTCATCATATATTCTCAGTACCTTGCTCTGATTGAGAACTATGTATATATATTATTGACAGAATCTTCTCACTTTGCCTATATCACCTCCTTGTCTTCATGCAATAACAAAGAGATGAGGTTTTGTTTTCCTATATCCCATGTTTAGTCTTTCTTGTTTTCTTCCACATTGTATGTAAACTGCATTATGGTTTTTGAAATGATGCAAAGACGCATAATCAACATTGTACCTTATAGTCACAAGTTGGCCTGAAATTGACCTACCAACTTTATTCTGTATCCTTTGTACAATCCCTCACATTTTCTTTGGGATCTTGGACTATTTGTTTCTTAATTCATCCTTTGTAGCAATCTGTAAATAACTCTAAGCACAGAGATGGCTAGAATTTTTCATTTTTATTTTGGTTAACATCAGGGATTCAAGAATTAAATTGTCTCCATTTGATTGATGGTTTGCCCATTCACTATCTGTGTGATATTGGGCAAGTGACCTAACTTCTCTGAGCTGATCTGAACCTGTATTATAGAATTTACCATAAAGTTATTATGATTATTGTTTTCACTCTGACTCAACATACCTCTGATATCTCTTAACTGTTTTGGTCTTTTATCCAGTTTCTACTGAGATTTTAACTATACTGACAAGTATAATTTGCACCTTAATTAAAAAAAAATGGGTCAGGTCAGTGCATTTATTGCTAGGGCTACCATGGCACAGTACCACAGACTGGGTGGACTAATCAACAGAGCTTTTTCCCCCTCACAGTTTTGGAGACTAGAAGTCAGAGATCAATGTATCAGCAGGGTTGATTTCTTTTAAGGCTTCTCTGGCTTATCAATGTCTGTCTTTTCCCAGTGTCTTCACATTGTCTTTCTTCTTTATACATTTGTGTCCTAACTTCCTCTTATAAGAAGATCAACCATATTGGATTAGGACACACTTTCCTGGTGGCTCGGACGGTGAAGAATCCACCTGCAATGCAGGACACCCAGGTTCAATTCCTGGGTCTGGAAGATCCCCTGGAGAAGGGAATGGCTGCCTACTCCAATATTCTTGCCTGAAGAGTCCCGTGGACAGAGGAGCCTGATGGGCTACAGCCCATGAGGTCACAAAAGAATTGGGTATTCTAAGTTTTTATAGGCATTTATTACTTTAAAAAATGTATTTTTTATTAATTTTTTATTTTTGGCTGTATTGTCTTAATTAACCAATGAAGATCATACAAACTTAGTTTGAGTGATGAGAAAGGAGAAAGACATGATAGTATCTGGCTTATACTTTTGAAATGGTGATTCTAAGAGTCAAGTTTTGGATTAAGAGGAAGATCTAGTATGGAAAGGAAAATGATGCATTCAGTATTGGCTGATTTTTACCTGGCTCTAGAAAATCAAGAGGACCTGCCTAGCAAGCAGTTAAAAATATTTTTCTGGCAGGAGCTGAGACTCAGCTGGAGACAAATGTTCAAAAGTCAATGGTATATGCATGGAAGTGAAACCACAGAGGTATATGAAATTGGCCAGGGAAGTTTCTGAGCAAGAAGAGGACTAAGTATACAGGAGTCAGCAAAAAAGACTGATAAGAATGGTTTGAAGTCAGAGAACTATGAGTATTGTGTCATGAGAAAAAGAGAGGAGAGAGTTTTAAAGAAAGTCTCTGCTACATGATAATGTAAAAGATACAAAGAACCAAACAAGATCTTCAAGAAGGTGACAATACTAAGTCCACTGACAAATAAATCAGGCAGTGTAATTTGGTGTGCTATTTAATATTAACAACTTAATCCAGTTTTGAAAATTCAGATTATTGTCTGTATCTGGACCAGGAACTCTTCAAGAGACAGGCTGTACTATTATGAACATTCTCACACAATGTACATATAAAAAAATCCAGAAAATAACATTTTGAGAGTATCTAGTTCCTCTGGATTTATGAATATTTTCAGATATTTTGGAAAGAAGTGAATAATCACAAACTGTATCAAGGAAGAAGTTGCAATCTGATTAGAAAACATGTATTTTTTCCCACTTGGCATGGTAATTTATTTTATATCAAGGCACTAAGAGTCCATTTACTTCAAACACAAGTAGTATAGACAAAACCTAGCTAGCATCTAAAAATGAATGCTTTCTGTCCTTCATATAATTGAACTTATCTGTGGCAAAAGTCAGTCTTTCTATGGCAGCTCTCAGGGGACTAGATATTGTCATACCAAACAGAGCCCCAGAAGTCTTTGTGTGTCACTAGCTGATCAGATTATGTTATTTATTCCTGTCATTTTCCATTCCTTTCACTGCTACTGACCGTATAATAAGCTGGCAGACAGTTCTGTATTTGTCACTTCTGCATCGATAAGAAAAAGGATCATAATTTAGTGTAACTCATGTAACTGCTGTGATGAATGTCACAGAGTTTTGATTGGCTCTGTTTCATGATTCCAACATTCACAGAGGTTCAACCACCCTGTATTTCCCTAGCAACCTCTCAGTGTCTGTGGAGGGTTCACCCATTTTTTCATGCAAGTCTGCACAGTGAACAGGAAAACAATTCTTCATTTCTATCTTTGCTGTTTATTCTAGTGTTATATGAGGCTTTTTTCCACTTGAGGATAATCTTCTCCTACTTTAAAAACGTATGTTTATTTCTTCTGCCGTGTTGGGGCCTCGTTGTAGCACTCGGACTCTGTTGTGACTCGGNCCTCTCAGTGTCTGTGGAGGGTTCACCCATTTTTTCATGCAAGTCTGCACAGTGAACAGGAAAACAATTCTTCATTTCTACCAGTATGCTGTTATGCATCTTTGCTGTTTATTCTAGTGTTATATGAGGCTTTTTTCCACTTGAGGATAATCTCCTACTTTAAAAACGTATGTTTATTTCTTCTGCCGTGTTGGGGCCTCGTTGTAGCACTCGGACTCTGTTGTGACTCAGGCTCTAGAGTAGTTGTAGCACGTGGTCCCAGCCGCCCCATGGCATGTTCCTAGACCATGGATTGAACCCGGGTCCCTTACCCTGGATGGCAGATTTCCAACCACTGGACCACTAGGGAAGTCCCTTTTTCCTACTTTTTTGAGGCTGAAGAAGCTCACCATTAAGCTTGTGAGATGCCAGGACTCCAGTTCAACTCATTTATTCTTATTATTCCATGCTACTTTTTTGCATTCTAACTGCTTTGTAGAGCTTTATGCAAGATCCACACAAATACCCACTATATGAGCTTCTCCTGTTAAAATTTTATAGCTGACATGATCAACATGTACAAATGATACCTACCAATCTGATTCCTTAGCTGTGGTAATTGGATTCTCCATGTAATTGCAGGTGGAAATGACATTTTAAGCACCTCATATAGGTACTGGAAGAGGTTTATTTTTAATTTTTTAAAAAAGAGAAATAGCATAAAGAAAGTCTTAGTTCTCGGAGCCGGGCCAGACTACAGAGGTGCCTTTCAACTGTAAATAGCACTTTTCATTAGAGTATAATTACAACCCTAACCACCTGCTTTGCTGCTCGTTGTACCAACCAACCGGGACAAGGAAATCCCAAGAGGAAAGTCATTGTTTTCAGCTTTAAAAATCAGAAAATTAAACACCTATTCATTAGCAAGCAACATTCATAGATGTTGGATCAAGGTCTGATTGAGTTGGGTGGCAAATACGCTCTTGGGAATCATGAACAGGTAACTCCGTTAGATTGCAAAAGCACACACACACACACACAAACAGTTTGGTTCAATTATTCTGTATGATCAGAAATCAGACTCTGCTTGTTAAAGTCCCAGGCAGGTAATGAGGTCTAAGAGTGTGCATGTTTGTGTAAGCGACTCCAGAGCCAAGTGGCTAATGTGACGATTTATCTGCTTTTACACTCACAGTCACATTAACGATGCTTTGTTAATGATGCTTTAACCTGTTGTTTCATTTGGTCAGTCACTGTGTTTATTAAGAACTCAGAGGAAGCGGAACATGTGTTAGGGTCTGAGGGGGAGGCTGAAAAGGAAGAGAGCCTTGGTTTTGTGCTCCTGAAGCCAGTTCCACCACTTAATGTGCTATGGGACCTCACTGAACATCTTTGCCTTAATAGAATGATGGTGAGGATATGTACTGAGGAGGATTTTTGTTAAAGATTTAAGATAGAAAGCATGTACAGCACTAATACTGTGCCTAGCAAATATCAGGCTGCTGATAGTGACAGCAGCTGTTGTTATTAAGAAAATAGAATAGTTGGAGGAGACAGACACAGGCACTAGTGTTTGCATACCAACTGAAAATGATGCTGAGCATAGTGCAGTGAAAACAAGTGGGTAGTTTGTTATGGTAGAGCATTAAAGATATCAACGACATGTGTATACATTGAAAATTGTTGAACTGATTGACGAATCTCTGACCAATGTAAACAATAATTCATTTTTAATTTTGAATTTAAACACAACTTTTGCTTGGCTTATTTCTTAATGTAATGTAAAAATACACACCCAGGTCATCATGCCCTTTTGCCTCATTACTTATGTATCTTTTCCTTCTGGTAAATGTCAGGGAGTAAAATCGAAAATATAGTTCTTTTGGGGTTTGAAATAGATCCGGACTTGAGGTTGTGCGTCTGAGGGAGGCACTGCGGTTCTTCAGATCAGTCTGTCCCTTTCTCACACATTTCGACAGGTCTGATTCCCGGCATGGTTAATATTGGCTGTCCTTGTCTGAGGGTGGTGATGCAATCCCCTGACACAAGTGAGATTAAGAAATATTTGACCTGCTTGCTGAGGAACTGATGGTATTTCTGTCGACATACTCATCTTTTATGGGAGAGCTTCAATTCCCCAATCAATGTCTGTTCTTGTCATATGTCTTTCATAACAAGAAAGGTGAGCAGAAAAAAAGAGACCCGTGAGAGTCAGTCATTCTCATAGAATCCTGTGATATGGTGGATCTAGCAAAGGCAGATTCAAGAGTAGTTCTAATTTTTATTGTCTGCCTTTTAATAAAGATTGAATTATAAAATCAGTATCATGATAAGCTACTTGTGTTCAATTTTCAATATGTCTGTCTTTGGAAATAGTCAGATTTCTGGTTCTGCTTTGTAGGACACATAGAGAAAGTGATTATTCAGCTTGAAACATTGCTAGATATGTTCTTAGTATTATCCTACACAAAAATGAGAACAGGAAACAATAGTAATTCTCTGGTTTAGCATTTNAACCCCAAAAAGAGACTGATTATATTCGTTGCAGCCAAAGATGGAGAAGCTCTATACAGTCAACAAAAACATGACTGGGAGCTGACTGTGGCTCAGATCGTGAACTCTTCACTGCCAAATTTAGATTTAAATTGAAGAAAGTAGGGAAAACCACTAGACCATTCAAGAATGACCTAATCAAATCCCTTATGATTATACAGGGAGGTGAGAGGTGGAGGTGAGAAATAGATTTAAGGGACTATATCTGATAGATAGCATGCTTGATGAACTATGGAATAAGGTTCATGACCTTATACAGGAGACAGGGATCAAGACAATTCTCACAAAAAAGAAATGCAAGAAAGCAACATGGCTGTCTGGGGAGGCCTTACAAATAGCTGTGAAAAAAAGTGAAAAGCAAAAGAGAAAAGGAAAGATATAAGCATCTGAATGCAGAGTTCCAAAGAATAGCAAGAAGAGATAAGATTTCTAGGTGATCAATGCAGATAAATAGAGGAAAACAACAGAATGGGAAAGACTAGAGATCTCTTCAAGAAAGTTAGAGATACCAAGGGAACATTGCATGCAAAGATGGGCTTGAAAAGAACAAAATGGTACAGACTTAAAAGAATCAGAAGATATTTAGAAGACGTGGGAAGAATACACAGAACTGTACAAAAAAGATCTTCACAACCCAGATAATCATGATGGTGTGATTACTCACCTAGAGCCAGACATCCTGGAATGTGAAGTCAAGTGGGCCTTAGGAAGCATCACTATGAACAAACCTAGTGGAGGTGATGGAATTCCAGTCAAGCTATTTCAAATCCTGAAAGATGATGCTGTGAAAGTGCTGCACTCAATATGCCAGCAAATTTGGAAAACTCAGCAGTGGCCACAGGACTGGAAAAGGTCAGCTTTCATTCCAATTCCAAGGAAAGGCAATGCCAAAGAATGCTCAAACTACCTCACAACTGCACTCATCTCACACACTAGTAAAGTAATGCTCAAAATTCAAGCCAGGCTTTAGCAGTACTTGAACCATGAACTCCCAGATGTTCAGGCTGGTTTTAGAAAAGACAGAGGAACCAGAGATCAAATTGTCAGCATCCACTGGGTCATGGAAAAAGCAAGAGAGTTCCATAAAAACATCTACTTCTGCTTTATTGACTATGCTAAAGCCTTTCACTGTGTGGATCACAAGAAACTGTGGAAAATTCTGAAAGAGATGGGAATACCAGACCACCTGACCTGCCTCTTGAGAAATCTGTATGCAGGTCAGGAAGCAACAGTTAGAACTGGACATGGAACAACAGACTGGTTCCAAATAGNGACCACCTGACCTGCCTCTTAAGAAATCTGTATGCAGGCCAGGAAGCAACAGTTACAACTGGACATAGAACAACAGATTGTTTCCAAATAGGAAAAGGAGTACGTCAAGGCTGTATATTGTTACCCTGCTTGTTTAACTTATATGCAGAGTGCATCATGAGAAATGCTGGGCTGGAAGAAGCACAAGCTGGACTCAAGATTGCCGGGAGAAATATCAATAACCTCAGATATGCAGATGACACCACCCTTATGGCAGAAAGTGAAGAGGAACTAACACAAATATCTTGATGAGAGAGAAAGAGGAGAGTGAAAAGTTGGCTGAAGGCTCAACATTCAGAAAACTAGATCATGGCACCTGGTCCCATCAGTTCATGGGAAATAGATGGGGAAACAGTGGAAACAATGTCAGACTTTATTTTGGGGAGGCTCCAAAATCACTGCAGATGGTGATTGCAGCCATGAAATTAAAAGATGCTTATTCCTTGGAAGGAAAGTTATGACCAACCTAGATAGCGTATTAAAAAGCTGAGACATTACTTTGCCAACAGAGGTCCACTAGTCAAGGCTATGGTTTTTCCAGTGGTCTTGTATGGATGTGAGAGTTGGACTGTGAAGAAAGCTGACTGCTGAAGAATTGATGCTTTTGAACTGTGGTGTTGGAGAAGACTCTTGAGAGTCCCTTGGATTGCAAAGAAATCCAACCAGTCCATCCTAAAGGAGATCAGTCCTGAGTGTTCATTGGAAGTACTGAGGCTAAATTTGAAACTGCAAAACTTTGGCCACTTCATGTGAAGAGTTGACTCGTTCAAAAAGACTCTGATGTTCAGAGGGATTTGGGGCAGGAGGAGACGGGGATGGCAGAGGATGAGATGGATGGATGGCATCACCGACTCAACAGACATGAGTTTGAGTGAACTCTGGTATTTGGTGATGGACAGGGAGGCCAGGTGTACTGCAATTCATAGGTCACAAAGAGTCGGATACCACTGCGTGACTGAACTCAACTGAACTGAATGCCTGGGTATTTATCCAAAGAAAACAAAAACACTAATTTGAAAAAAATATATGCACTCCTAGATAATTGTAGCATTAGTTATAATAGCCAAGATATGGAAGCAACCTAAGTGTTCACTGATTGACAAATGGACTAAGAAGATGTTAAACAAACACACACACACACACACACACACACACACACACACACACAATTAGAATGTTACTCGGTCATAAGAAATGAAGTCTTTTCATTTGCAACAAGATGGATGGATCTAGAGGGTATTATGCTAAGTGAAACAAGTCAGAGAAATGTAAACTGGATACCACTTATAGGTGGAATCTGAAAAACAAAATGAAAAAAAAGTGAGACTCATGGATACAGAGAACAAATGGGTGATTGCCAGAAGGGACTAGGGTGAAGCAGTAGGTACAGAGATTAAGAGAATGAAGAGGCACAAACTTCCAGTTAAGTAATAAATAAGTTATAGGGCTGTAATATATAGCGTAAGAGATATGGTCAAAAATACTGGAATTATTCTGAATGGGGACAAGTGGTTCAAACAAGAAAGAAAATTCTTATATAAAAGATATATTTTAACGTGAGTTTACTACTTGCTGAGAAAGTTGTAACTTAAAACACTTGAAGTGCATTTCTCCCAGTATTGTGAGAATTTTCTCATACTGTTTACTCATTCTTCTTCACCATTGTCAAGTTAAATTGGTAGATCCAACATGAAACCAAAGGAATAAGTCAAAGGAAGTTATGCATTTGAACCTTCTATGAGTTTTAGGAACTTCTGCATTTTAGCTGTAATATACCTGGTGGCCAATGCAATCTCACAGAAGTCTGCTAGTTGGCTTTGTGTCATTGCACTCTGCTCCAGAACAGTGGGTTCCCAACTATAGGATAGAAGAGATGCTCACACAGTAATAGTGAAATAGGGCCCATTAACGTGATGAAGGCCAGGAGTAAATTGCTTATTTATTTTTTTTTCCTCAGAGATGAGGTTCATTAGGTACTATTGCTCAAGAGTTGCATTCTAGACATTTGTGGGGAGCAATCCTTCACTGTGCAGAACTACTCTATTATATTCCTGACCTTTATTCCACAAATTCTGATGTCATCCCCCAAACCCAAAATGATCCTACACAATTCCAAATGTTCCCTGGTTGAGGGGAGTATCAGATTTGGTAGGAAATTAATTTACCCAGCATATGCTTATAATCCTCAAAGCACTGGTGAGCTGAATGAATTACACAAAACATTGACCATAGTCAATATTAGAAAATTTTTTAAAAAAATCACCAAATACCAAATGTGAATTAACACAAAATTTACGTGAGTTACACAAATTTTTAAACAGTCATACTCACCATGTTCTCCACTGTTCTAAATCTCTGGTTAGCTCTCTCTAGCCATGGGCCAGGATCAAAGAGTGGGCAGTTTAACATTGTAATCAGCACATACTTCCTGTGGTGACTCCTTTCTTCACTTCCAGGCTTGCTTCTCTGTGATTCTGTGTAACTGATCACTCTTCACTGTCATTTCCTTTTCCTTTGTGTTGACAGAGGCTAGTGTGTTTGTCTATTCTTGTTGAGCAGTTTGACTTCCTTCCACAGGATTGCTATTAAGTGCTACATGGTGATAAATGAGCCGGCACACACTTTTGGCTCTTTCCCCCCTGGATTCCTTTCTTGTTTTGTTATCTTCTTTCATCATTCATGTTTCCGCTAATTTTTAGCATAACTCAAGGATTGGCAAACTCTGGCCAGCTGGCCAGCATTCCATTTTTACAAATAAAGTTCTATTTGCTCACACACACACACAATAGTCATACTCATTCTTTGAATAAACTTTTGGAAATTTCCCATTCAATTAAGATATTTGACTCAAGTCCCTTGTGACTTACTACCACAAATATCACTTAAGAATGCCAAGTATCTCTTGGGGGGAAAAAAATCAGCTTAGATTATCCTTCTCTGTTTTAGATGTGTGATGAACAAGTAAAAGGTGATGAAGGCTCTGAAGAATGTTATGTGCATGTACAGTGAGTGTACACTTGAGATTCTGTATCTTGGTTCATGGGTTATATGTTTTATAGCTTAATAGGTAAGTACATTTGGACTAAGAATACAGTAATTGATGTACAATTCTTGCCTCTCTTTCCTGAGGGCCAGGGCCTCCATAGGATGACTGCACAGTGTGACTTCTGCATATAAATCATAGCCTGCCACCTGTTATTTAATGGCTAGCAGTGCTGACTCAATAACAGAAAGATACTGGAAAATTTTTCCCTCCAGCCCTGGGTGTTCCCCATAGAGGTAATTGTCTAGAAAATAAATTTCCTGGACAAAGAACAAGAACTTACAGTCATAGGAACATCTTTTATTGTCTTAGAAGTTAACTTTCAACTATGCTGATATGTCTGGTTGTTCAATCTTTAGAGTTATTGTGATAAATTTTCATCACACATAAATAGATTTACATAGTTTGTTTTCAATTAAAGGACCCTGAAATACCCACTGGGCATCTCTAATGATGGCAGAGACCTATATTTTTTTCCAGCAGTTTTGTCAGTAGCAAGGTAATGTATTAAATACAAGGAAAAACACCGTTGCAAAACCAATTTGCTAAGGGGCTTGTAAAATCCAGCTTTCAAAAGTTACTGAGGCATCAAAGTAAAGGACCAAAGAACTAGATATTTTGATCGGTTTCTCAAGGTCAAACACATTATTAATTCATCAAATATCTCTTTCTGCTGAAGTTATTTGAAAAGCAAACAACCTGTTCTGTGCAGATGTTGTACTTAATAACTCTAATGCTTCAAGAAAAAAGCCAGTGATGGAACAAACAGAATTTTCTACTACATAAGGAATGCTTTCATTGGTCTGGAAAACACTTGCATCATTAATAAATACTTTGAATATTCTTAATAAGAAACCTGAGAAAATTTGACTGTAGTAGTTTTAGCTGATTATCTTTTATGCCCACTTGTATCTGGTGATTTAGAGGACAAACCATTAAACATTCTAAGAAGACTGAATATTCTAAGTTGTCTTGATTATCTTTGTTGTAGAAATAGAAGGTGCTCAATTTATGCTTTATGATAAATGTTAGTCATGACTGATCTGGCTCCTCAAATATTTCCAACAAAATTGGCTGTGCAGGGGAGGGTGTCTGGAAACCTATTGTCTTTTCTCAGACTTCAGCCATGAAACTTTTTTTCTCTAGCTTTATAAAAGGAGAGCTTCAAAACTGATGACTCCAGAAAGTCCTTTTTGCTAAAGCTTACATTTCTCTCTTTAAATTGATTGAGAACTATTTCATAACTATTGTACTCCATATATATAATAAGAAAACTGCACTATATATGTATCCTGCTCAATATTCTTCTGCTCAAAGAGAAGTGAGCATACATTTCTGGGTAAGTCTACCATTTTACATGGGGAGGTTGAGGGAAGACAAAATAAATATGATGATTAATTTTGAGTCAACTTGACTGGGCCAAGTAGTGCCCAGATTAAACACTATTTCTGAGTGGATCTGTGAGGGTGTAGCTGGATGAGATTACCATTTGAAATCAGTGGGCTCAGGAAAGCAGACAGCCCTCCCTAATTTGTGTAGGCATCACCCAATCTGTTGAGGCCCTGAATAGAACAAAAAGGTGGAAGAAGGAGGCATGCTTGCTTAGTACTGTCAAACTCTTTGGGAGCTCATGGACTGTAGTCCACCAAGCTCTCTGCTCANTTAAACATTATTTCTGAGTGTATCTGTGAGGGTGTAGCTGGATGAGATTAGCATTTGAAATCAGTGGACTCAGGAAAGCAGACAGCCCTCCCTAATTTGTGTAGGCATCACCCAATCTGTTGAGGCCCTGAATAGAACAAAAAGATGGAAGAAGGAGGCATGCTTGCTTAGTACTGTCAAACTCTTTGGGAGCTCATGGACTGTAGTCCACCAAGCTCTCTGCTCATGGGATAATCCAAGCAAGAATACTGGGAGTGGGCTGCCATTTCTTCCTTCAGGGGATCTTCCTGACCCAAGAATTGAACCAGTGTCTCCTGTGTTTCCTGCATTGTAAGTGGATTCTTTCATACTGAGCCACCAGGGAAGACTGGTGGAAAAAGGAGGAATTCACTTGTTTGTTTCCTGCTTGCCTTTGGGGGCTGGGATGTTGATTTTCTGTCCTTGGACTGGGATTTACACTATAAGTTCTCCTGGTTCTCTGGTCTCTGGACTTGAACTGGGATAATACCACTGGCTTTCTTGAGTCTCCAAGTGGCAGAAAGCAGATCACAGGACTCCTTAGCCTCAGTAATTGTGTGAACCAATTTCTCATAATAAATTATCTATCTAACTAGAGAGGAAGATTTATATACAGAATATATATATGCATGCATGCTCAGTCACTTCAGTTGTGTCTGACTTTGTGCAGCCCCATAGACTGTAGCCCACCAGGCTACTCTGTCCATGGGATTCTCCAGGCAAGAATACTGGAACGGGTTGTCATGCTCTCCTCCAGGGGATCTTACCAACCCAGGAATCAAACCTGCATCTCTTACTTCTCCTGCATTGGCAGGCGAGCTCTTAACCACTAGCATCATCTGGGGAGCTTCATATATATATATACATACACATGCCTTATCCTATTGGTTCTGTTTCTATGGATAACCCTAATACATCAGTTACTAAAGCATTATGACCTGGGACAACAGTAGGTCACAAGTATTAACCCTATATAACCTGACCTAATACATGATGTGGGCTTACTCTACCACTAAGGTATACCAACAGTTAGAACTGCACATGGAACAACAGACTGGTTCCAAATAGGAAAAGGAGTACGTCAAGGCTTCATATTGTCACCCTGCTTATTTAACTTATATGCAGAGTACATCATGAGAAATGCTGGGCTGGAAGAAGCAAAAGCTGGAATCAAGATTGCCGGGAGAAATATCAATAACCTCAGATATGCAAATGACACCACTCTTATGGCCTGTCTCTTATACACATCTANATCATGAGAAATGCTGGGCTGGAAGAAGCAAAAGCTGGAATCAAGATTGCCGGGAGAAATATCAATAACCTCAGATATGCAAATGACACCACCCTTATGGCAGAAAGTGAAGAGGAACTAAAATGCCTCTTGATGAAAGTGAAACAGGAGAGTGAAAAAGTTGGCTTAAAGCTCAACATTCAGAAAACAAAGATCATGGCATCCAGTCCCATCACTTCATGGGAAATAGATGGAGAAACAGTGGAAACAGTGTTAGACTTTATTTTGGGGGGCTCCAAAATCACTGCAGATGGTGACTGCAACCATGAAATTAAAAGCAGCTTACTCCTTGCAAGGAGGGCTATGACCAACCTAGATAGCATATTAAAAACAGAGACACTACTTGGCCGACAAAGGTCCTTCTAGTCAAGGTTATGGTTTTTCCAGTAGTCATGTATGGTTATGAGAGTTGGACTGTGAAGAAAGCTGATAGCCAAAGAATTAAAGCTTTTGAAATGTGGTATTGGAGAAGACTCTTGAGAGTCCTTTGGACTGCAAGGAGATCCAACCGGTCCATTCTAAAGGAGATCAGTCCTGGGTGTTCTTTGGAAAGAACGATGCTAAAGCTGAAGCTCCAGGTCTTTGGACACCTCATGCAAAGTGGTGACTCATTGGAAGAGACACTGATGCAGGGAGGAATTGGGGGCAGGAGGAGAAGGGTACAACAGAGGATGAGATGGCTGGATGGCATCACCAACTTGATGGATATGAGTCTGAGTGAACTCCGGGAGTTGGTGATGGACAGGGAGGCCTGGCTTGCTGCAGTTCATGGGACTGCAAAGAGTTGGACATGACTGAGCGACTGAACTGAACTGAACTGAAGGTATACCATAAATTATAACTGACAAATAAGTTTGTGAAAAGTCTATATGAGAAGATAAGTACAGTTACTTAAGAAAATCACAAAAAATTAATATGAAGTGGAAGAGGAAGAAGACCTGAGGGAAAGGGTAGTTTACATAGTTGAAGTGCATATGGTCCCTTCTGACATCTGTAAAGCATGAGAAATCACAAGCTCATGTAGATTAGAATGAGAAGGGACAAATATACTTTCTAATTCTGAATAGGTGCTGAATCATTAATGAACAGTTCTGGCTTCAGTAATTCTTGGCAGGAAAAGACATAGGATCACTTATAACTTGTGGGAGGTGCAACCTATAAGAGGGTGAGAGGCAGTAACCACTTTATAGAGTTGACTCCACTGAATTTCCTAGTTTGCAAAAGAGAGCCAAGGTAAATGATTTTTCATGTTGAGCTGCAATAGCTCTGTCCCTGTATAGATGGCTGATGCCTATCAGGTCCTCTTAATACAATGGCTTCCAGGCTAAAGCAGTTAAGCTTTACTGCTGAGTCAGTTTCAGTGAGATGAGATTGTTGGTCGGTGTATCCCTGTAATGTCAGGATCTAAGAGGATGCCAGCAGGTGGCTGCATGTGAACTGGGGGCAACTGGGTTGAATTTGGAGTTCAGCAAATACTGCTGCTTGTAACACCTTCTCGGACTCAAACTCCAGGGAGTTCTAATACAACTTATTTTCTTCTGGTTAGGCTTTCTTTTCAGTAAAATCTCAGGAAATGACAAATAAATTCCTGGCCAAACTAGTTTTTAGACCACATCTAGAATAATATTAACCAATGGTGGAACTGAAAACATGGGCTTCCCCAATGGCTCAGCAGGTGAAGAATCTGCTTGCACTGAGGGAGACACAGGAGATGTGGGTTTGATCCCTGGGTTAGGAAGATCCTCTGGAGGAGGAAAATGGCAACCCATTCCAGTATTCTTGCCTGGAAAGTCACATGGACAGAGGATCCTGGCTGACTACAGTCCAAAGTGTCGAAAAGAGTCGGACATAACTGAGTGACTAAGTTTGTGCGCCTACTTAAAAGTTTGCTAAGCATTTCCTTCTCTTTGTTTTTCACTCCTCCCAGGACAAAGAACCTGCACAGGCAAGTTAGAGGAAGCAATGGGAAGGTAGATAGTACCTGTGTATTATAAACTTATATATTATGCACTAATCACTCTTGACAAACTCTTCTCTGGAGAAGAATTATCACCTCAATTCATTACTCCATACATACAGCTAGTCTTCACTTCTATTCTGTACCAAAAACATCTTTTAAGCTGCTTTATTAGGTTATTATCTGCAAATCAGTACTTGCCTTTGTCCTTGTATTAGAGATCCTCAAGGACATGGATTAAAACATGCATCTTGTTTTATATATCACCTTTCATCTTGCCACATGAAAACAGGCACATACATTTTTAATGATGGTGATAATGAAGCCACCTAGACCTTGTGCTGGGAAACTTTGACCGTCTATTCCCAAGTAACATTCAGCGGACTCTTCCAGAGTCTCCGCCTGAAGCTTTAAGATACCTCAAAGGGTAAATATTCACAGGTACCATGGAATTCAATAGAAGGCAAAAGTTCGTCACCAGTTCTCCTTCAAATCTCTCTGGATTAACTGTCTCTAATAAAACCAACAGAATCAAGAATGTGTGTGTGTATTGCAGGCTTAATCAACATTCAGGATTATCTTTCTCTGTGTCTGGCTAAGGCAGATATCTATTTTCGACAGTCTGGCCAGCATTCCCCATCATTTGTTAGCGTGAATTCCATTTCCTGGTAGTGACATATTCAAATGTAACATCTAGATAGGGGCTTGCCGAAGTGTAATCTACATTACTCTAATGGCAGACCTGAAATTGCAGGTGAGGCGTGAGATAAGTGTCATATCATGGCCAGGAGAGGAGGCAGGCAGTCTGAGTGACACTGACAGGCATTCTTTTTACTGTGCCTTCTGAGATGCTGCAGTTTTGAGTCTTGTCAAATTAACTCACCCGGAATGCCCCCTAGTGAAACAAACTTGTCTGAACTATCAGGTAATTTTTGTTTCTCATGTCTGGAAAAATGAAAACCGTCTCTCAGAATACGTAAAGAAATGTATTTAGACAGCGCCATGACTATAGTCTTTTATTGGTCTGTTGGCTGTATCAGTAATTCTCAAAGTCGAGTCCCTAGACCAGTACTGTTGGCTTCATCTGGAACTCGTTAGCAATGCATGTTTCTGGGCCCCAGCACTGAACCGCTGAATCAGAACTTCCGAGGTTAAGCCCAGTAATCTTTGTTTTGAGAAGGCTTCCAAATGAATGCATAATGATGTTTGCAAAACACCAGCTAGCATATTTTCTTAAGCTATCTGAGCTATTTTTTAAACTACATCAGAGATGATCAGTGAAGTCTCATCCAAACTTATCACATAATGATGCATTTTGTTACAGCATAAAATACCATTTAAATGGCTCAACTTTTATGCTTTTCATTGACATCTTTGTTTTCCTAAAAAGGTGCCAAATTTGTAAAATAAACCACATTATTACTTTTTGTATATCCTAAGCTAAGGGTCTGTGATAGAACAATGATTTAACTGTGGTCTTGCTGTCTATTCTGGCTTCTTAATGGACACACCTGATTTGTTTCCACTTGTTAATTTTCTCCATAACCTTATCTGATCACTGAGCAGCAGGAGACCATGGGCCACAAAATCCTAGATGGAGCTTCCTTCTGAGTTGACTTTTTACAGGGAATGATGTCAAAATGTGCATAAACTCCTAGAGTATGTTGAGCTAAAGGAGAAAAAAATGCAAGCCAGGATATCCCCCACCCCACCTCCAGATCTTAAAAGCTTTCATGATCCAGTAAAATATAAAACCACATCCAAGTTATAGGGTACTGAGAAAACACTGGAGGTGACAACCAGGTCCCCTGCCTGGAGAGCTCTAAGTGTCAGGATCTGTCCTTCTTATTCCCCATCTGCAACTTGTTATGTTTCTTCATTCCCTGTCTTCAGACTGACTGCACTTCTCTCTGTATTTATAAAATTTACTTTGTTAAGATTCTTCCTTCATAATGGTGCCTTATATCTATTTGGCAATTGGCTTGATCATCACATTTAGTTTTCGTTACTTAAAAATTTCTTTGGAATTTTAAATGCAGTATTCCAGCCATAATTGTCACATCAGCTTCTGTGCAACTTCATTGTGTTTGATTGTTTACTTTTTTGTTCTGAATGTTGTCACTTTTGGGGTTTCCCCTCAGTTTCTCTCATTCCATCTGTTTACCTGTTCACTTTTTAAGTTAATTTTTATTGGAGTAAAAATTAATTTCACATATTTTACATGTTGTGTTAGTTTCTGCTGTACAGCAAAATGAATCAGTTATATGTATACATACATCCCCTCTTTTTTGGATTTCCTTCCTGTTTAGGTCACCACAGAGCACTGAGCATGTTTCCTTGAGCTATAGTAGGTTCTCACTAGCTATCTATATTATATACAGTTTCAATAATGTTATATATGTCAATTCTAGCTTCCCAATTCAGCCACCACCCTCTCCCCTCTTGGTCTCTATTTCTGCCCTGCAAATAAGATCATCTGCACCATTTTTTTAGATTCCACGTATATGCATTAATATACGATATTTGTTTTCTGTTTTCTGACTTACTTCAGTCTGTATGACACATGCTAGGTCCATCCATGTCTTTTCAAATTACCCAGTGTCCTCTTATTTTCTGACAAATAATCCCTCTGCCTCCTCTTCTTTGCATGTGCCTCTCCAACTTGTCTGATTTCCACAATAGTTTTGCTCGGATCTTGTGTGAGTAGCTCAAAGTTATACCATTCAGCAGATTCCAATATCATGAAAGATGCCTTTTTTCACTATATTTTCTCTGGCTTTTTTATGAATTAGTCATATTTTTATGATCTTTTCATATTTTTTACATTATGAACACTCCTGTACTCCTACAAAATGATAGCTCTTCAATGTACCCTACTATACACAGAAGCTCTTGACTTAAGTTCAAGTTCTTTCTACTTGATATTGCCTTTTGCCTGTTATTTCCTCTTTACGGACTAAATATGACTGGCTCACAACAAGATTAGTGAAACAATCCTGGTGGTATTTTGACTTCAACTACCTCCTTTTATTTGACAAACCACAGTAGCCCAATGGTCACAGCTGTGTACAGTGCACCCTGAATAGGACAGCATGCATGCTAAGCCCCTTCAGCTGTGTCCAACTGTTTGTGACCCTATGGACTATAGCCTGCCAGGCTCCTCTATCCATAGGGATTCTCCAGGCAAGAATAGTGGAGTGGGTTTTCATGCCTTCCTCCAGGGGATCTTCCCAACCCAGGTATCAAACCCACGCCCCCTGCATCCCCTGTACTGACGGGCAGATTCTTCACCACTGTTGCCACCTGGGAATTCTGAATAGGAAGGCAGACTGCAACACTGTTTGTATGTCTAGCAGTATGGTAGTTGCTTCCTGTGTTCCTGGTT
Organism: Raphicerus campestris; assembly: GCA_006410735.1. Classification (NCBI taxonomy): domain Eukaryota; kingdom Metazoa; phylum Chordata; class Mammalia; order Artiodactyla; family Bovidae; genus Raphicerus; species Raphicerus campestris. The sequence goes on from SJYW01011405.1 coordinate 139,485, forward strand.
ACAACGAAGGTTCCAGACTGATCTGCTGTCAAAGAAACAGTTGTTCAGAAGCTGTAGATGTTAAACATTGANCTCTCTGGATTAACTGTCTCTAATAAAACCAACAGAATCAAGAATGTGTGTGTGTATTGCAGGCTTAATCAACATTCAGGATTATCTTTCTCTGTGTCTGGCTAAGGCAGATATCTATTTTCGACAGTCTGGCCAGCATTCCCCATCATTTGTTAGCGTGAATTCCATTTCCTGGTAGTGACATATTCAAATGTAACATCTAGATAGGGGCTTGCCGAAGTGTAATCTACATTACTCTAATGGCAGACCTGAAATTGCAGGTGAGGCGTGAGATAAGTGTCATATCATGGCCAGGAGAGGAGGCAGGCAGTCTGAGTGACACTGACAGGCATTCTTCTTACTGTGCCTTCTGAGATGCTGCAGTTTTGAGTCTTGTCAAATTAACTCACCCGGAATGCCCCCTAGTGAAACAAACTTGTCTGAACTATCAGGTAATTTTTGTTTCTCATGTCTGGAAAAATGAAAACCGTCTCTCAGAATACGTAAAGAAATGTATTTAGACAGCGCCATGACTATAGTCTTTTATTGGTCTGTTGGCTGTATCAGTAATTCTCAAAGTCGAGTCCCTAGACCAGTACTGTTGGCTTCATCTGGAACTCGTTAGCAATGCATGTTTCTGGGCCCCAGCACTGAACCGCTGAATCAGAACTTCCGAGGTTAAGCCCAGTAATCTTTGTTTTGAGAAGGCTTCCAAATGAATGCATAATGATGTTTGCAAAACACCAGCTAGCATATTTTCTTAAGCTATCTGAGCTATTTTTTAAACTACATCAGAGATGATCAGTGAAGTCTCATCCAAACTTATCACATAATGATGCATTTTGTTACAGCATAAAATACCATTTAAATGGCTCAACTTTTATGCTTTTCATTGACATCTTTGTTTTCCTAAAAAGGTGCCAAATTTGTAAAATAAACCACATTATTACTTTTTGTATATCCTAAGCTAAGGGTCTGTGATAGAACAATGATTTAACTGTGGTCTTGCTGTCTATTCTGGCTTCTTAATGGACACACCTGATTTGTTTCCACTTGTTAATTTTCTCCATAACCTTATCTGATCACTGAGCAGCAGGAGACCATGGGCCACAAAATCCTAGATGGAGCTTCCTTCTGAGTTGACTTTTTACAGGGAATGATGTCAAAATGTGCATAAACTCCTAGAGTATGTTGAGCTAAAGGAGAAAAAAATGCAAGCCAGGATATCCCCCACCCCACCTCCAGATCTTAAAAGCTTTCATGATCCAGTAAAATATAAAACCACATCCAAGTTATATGGTACTGAGAAAACACTGGAGGTGACAACCAGGTCCCCTGCCTGGAGAGCTCTAAGTGTCAGGATCTGTCCTTCTTATTCCCCATCTGCAACTTGTTATGTTTCTTCATTCCCTGTCTTCAGACTGACTGCACTTCTCTCTGTATTTATAAAATTTACTTTGTTAAGATTCTTCCTTCATAATGGTGCCTTATATCTATTTGGCAATTGGCTTGATCATCACATTTAGTTTTCGTTACTTAAAAATTTCTTTGGAATTTTAAATGCAGTATTCCAGCCATAATTGTCACATCAGCTTCTGTGCAACTTCATTATGTTTGATTGTTTACTTTTTTGTTCTGAATGTTGTCACTTTTGGGGTTTCCCCTCAGTTTCTCTCATTCCATCTGTTTACCTGTTCACTTTTTAAGTTAATTTTTATTGGAGTAAAAATTAATTTCACATATTTTACATGTTGTGTTAGTTTCTGCTGTACAGCAAAATGAATCAGTTATATGTATACATACATCCCCTCTTTTTTGGATTTCCTTCCTGTTTAGGTCACCACAGAGCACTGAGCATGTTTCCTTGAGCTATAGTAGGTTCTCACTAGCTATCTATATTATATACAGTTTCAATAATGTTATATATGTCAATTCTAGCTTCCCAATTCAGCCACCACTCTCTCCCCTCTTGGTCTCTATTTCTGCCCTGCAAATAAGATCATCTGCACCATTTTTTTAGATTCCACGTATATGCATTAATATACGATATTTGTTTTCTGTTTTCTGACTTACTTCAGTCTGTATGACACATGCTAGGTCCATCCATGTCTTTTCAAATTACCCAGTGTCCTCTTATTTTCTGACAAATAATCCCTCTGCCTCCTCTTCTTTGCATGTGCCTCTCCAACTTGTCTGATTTCCACAATAGTTTTGCTCGGATCTTGTGTGAGTAGCTCAAAGTTATACCATTCAGCAGATTCCAATATCATGAAAGATGCCTTTTTCCACTATATTTTTTCTGGCTTTTTTATGAATTAGTCATATTTTTTTATGATCTGGTCATATTTTTTACATTATNCCCACAACAGTTTTGCTCGGATCTTGTGTGAGTAGCTCAAAGTTATACCATTCAGCAGATTCCAATATCATGAAAGATGCCTTTTTCCACTATATTTTTTCTGGCTTTTTTATGAATTAGTCATATTTTTTTATGATCTGGTCATATTTTTTACATTATGAACACTCCTGTACTCCTACAAAATGATAGCTCTTCAATGTACCCTACTATACACAGAAGCTCTTGACTTGAGTTCAAGTTCTTTCTACTTGATATTGCTTTTTGCCTGTTATTTCCTCTTTACAGACTAAATATGACTGGCTCACAACAAGATTAGTGAAACAATCCTGGTGGTATTTTGGCTTCAACTACCTCCTTTTACTTGACAAATCACAGTAGCCCAATGGTCACAGCTGTGTACAGCGTACCCTGAATAGGACAGCATGCATGCTAAGCCCCTTCAGCTGTGTCCAACTGTTTGTGACCCTATGGACTATAGCCTGCCAGGCTCCTCTATCCATAGGGATTCTCCAGGCAAGAATAGTGGAGTGGGTTTTCATGCCTTCCTCCAGGGGATCTTCCCAACCCAGGTATCAAACCCATGTCCCCTGCATCCCCTGCACTGACGGGCAGATTCTTCACCACTGTTGCCACCTGGGAAGCCTGAATAGGATGGCAGACTGCAACACAGTTGTTCAGAAGCTGTAGATGTTAAACATTGATGGAATTCATCTCTATTACAATNCGCCCCCTGCATCCCCTGTACTGACGGGCAGATTCTTCACCACTGTTGCCACCTGGGAATTCTGAATAGGAAGGCAGACTGCAACACTGTTTGTATGTCTAGCAGTATGGTAGTTGCTTCCTGTGTTCCTGGTTACAACGAAGGTTCCAGACTGATCTGCTGTCAAAGAAACAGTTGTTCAGAAGCTGTAGATGTTAAACATTGATGGAATTCATCTCTATTACAATCACATCTAGCTTGTCTTTATAAAGAAAAACAAAAAAATTCTGCTTGGCATTGTCTTGTCTCAGGAAATGACAAAAAAAACAGCAAGTGTCAGTTTATTCAGGAAGACTGAGCACTGGGATTAAAATTTAAGATTGAAAACCTCATGCTTAGGACTCCCCTGGTGGTCCAGTGGCTAAGACTCCATACCCGCAATGCAGAGGGCTTAGATTCAATGCCTGGTCAGAGAACTAGATCCCGCAGGCCGCAGCTAAACAGAGTTTGCATACGACAACTAAACATCCCCATGCCACAACAGAAGATCAAAGACCCTCTTTGCTGCAACCAAGACCCAGCGCAGACAAATAAATAAGTTTTTTAAAGGAAGAAACACTCATACTCATCAGGAAGATCTGAACTAAGGACTATTTTGATTTCTGGTACAGCTAAATTTTACTTACTACCCTCAGAAAACTTTGTACTGATAATATCTGAGCTCCTAAGTCTCTGAGTCTTGGGGAAAAAAAGGAAGAGAATGAGAGACCAGCAATCTCTTCTGAGCTATGAGCCTTGAGGTGGAGGGTGATGAACCTTGGTTGTCTTGCTTGTGTTGGACAGTTGAGGAGGGAGATTTTGAACACTGAGCTTTTCTCATAAAATAAGACTGCCAGGCCTGTATGCAGCATAACCGAATGCCTTTTTTGAGGCTTAATATGGCCCAGACTAGCACCATCTATTGGAAACATAATGTGAACCACATATGTAATTTTAAATGTTCTAGAAGTCATATTAGAATATGGGAAAATAATTATCATTTTAGTTACAATAATTTATCTTAGTCACCCAAATATAAAATTAAGGCCTCATATATAATCAGTGGAAAAAGTTTTTAATGAAATATTTCCAATGATTTTTATTTGAACTAAGTTTTTGAAATCCAGTGTGCATTTTATTTTATTTTTTCTACCATGTCGAGTTTATTATTCCAATGGCACTAATACAGCTGGAGGTGCTCAGTGACACTGTGTGGGTGGGGTTTCCTGCCTTCTAGCTTCTGTTCAAAGAGAACATCTACCTGCCCAGTGTGCATTTTAAACTTACAGTACACCTCAATTCAGAGTAACCATAATTTGAGTGCTCAGGAGCACATGTGTCTAGTGGCCCTCCTACTGGACTCTGGTGGTCAAGATGCTATGGCTTCCTCCATTGAATAGGCAACTGAAAAAAAGAAGTCCAATTAGGGCTATGTCTACTGTAATAATAAAACAAACTGCTTAAGCATTATGACTTGGGACAATAGAAAGTTAATACTACATCCTTGTTTTACAATGGGCTCAATAAATAAATACCTTAGTAGTCATAGAATGCATGATATTATGAATTTTCTATTTGCTTGATCATGTGGTTAGGTTAGAGAGAACAGGAACAAACAGTGCCTTCTGAGTTAATTTTTTTCACTAATTTGATTGTCTGTAAAAATTCTATATCTTGAAAGTGCAAATGGGCTTTGCCTACATATAATAATACAATGTGCAGTTTTAGCATCAAGAGTATAACCTACCAATGGATTAATTTAATCCAATTCAACTCTAACCAGTTGAATTAGGCTATTTACACAGTGATAAAACTTTCCATCACATTAGTTATTTCATTATCCAGCTAGAGAATTCAGCCAATAGTTTTAACTGATAAAACTTTTCAGTATGGTTTATAGCTACAAGATTCCCATATAATGAGGACTTTAGATCTACTCACTTCAAAATATTTGGCTGGACAGATCACCTCCCCGCCAACCCCCTATTCAAATAATTGCCTTGAAATGTAATAGTGCTTCATCTATTCAAGGACAGAAATGGAAAATCCTGTAATACTTAGAATAGTTTCTAAAGATGTTATCATTCAGTGGTCTTCAAATGTGGGGTGGGGATGGGGTACATAGGAAGTATTAAAATACTGGAAAGTAGTCAAAGGTTTTCCAGGGCATAGTTTTAAGAAATATAACTTTTAAATTCTCAGTAACAGGTATATCCAACTCAAGAAAAGTTTATCTGGTAAATTGTTTGAATGTTTTAATCTCTTTTTTTCTTATAAAAGGAAGATACTATATAGGGATTATTAATCTTCATATAGTACACAACTTTACTACATAAAATATTTAGGGCACTAAACAGGGAATGTTCATTTCATGGGAAATCAGGATCCTATAATCTCACAGGGTTCCTTCTATCTTTCTGTTTTAGAGTACAAATTTCTTTTCAGAAAAAAACAAGGTACTAGGTGATTTTTTTTTTTTTTGCCTGATCTCATTTCTTTTTTTCAAATTTTGATATTTTGTTCTTTAGGCATGATATGAAATTTTCATTTAAAACTATTACATTGAAACATTCTTTAACTTTTAAAAAATTTAAACATAGATAATTTTGCAAACAAAAAAAGTCTTTTTACAGCATCAAAATCTTTTTAAATTTATTTATTTTTAAACTTTTTATTTTGTATTGTAGCATA
>SJYW01011405.1:147536-158167 GCA_006410735.1 Raphicerus campestris
GTATAGATGTGAGAGTTGGACTGTGAAGAAAGCTGAGTGCCGAAGAACTGATGCTTTTGAACTGTGGTGTTGGAGAAGACTCTTGAGAGTCCCTTGGACTGCAAGGAGATCCAACCAGTCCATTCTGAAGGAGATCAGCCCTGGGTGTTCTTTGGAAGGAATGATGCTAAAGCTGAAACTCCAGTACTTTGGCCACCTCATGCAAAGAGTTGACTCATTGGAAAAAACTCTGATGCTGGGAGGGTTTGGGAGCAGGAGGAAAAGGGGATAGGAGGAGGAGAAGGACAGAGGATGAGATGGCTGGATGGCATCACCGACTCAATGGACATGAGTTTGAATGAACTCTGGGAGATGGTGATGGACAGGGGGGCCTGGCGTGCTGCAATTCATGGGGTGGCAAAGAGTCGGACACAGCTGAGCAACTGAACTGAACTGAAGAATTTAAGAAGCTCATTCCTGCTGGAACAGGTTAAGCAGTGAGTTTGAGTTGGTGAAAAGGTAGGAAGACATGTCATTTAAAGAACAGTTGGAGGTACTAGAACTTAGCTTATCTAACGTGATATGCTTAGAAAGAAAATCCAGAAAAGCTCTATATTATTCAGAACTTGTGGCTAAACTGACTTGCATTTACTAATGCAAGAAGTAGGATGTATTGATTTATGTAACTGAAAAGGCCAGGACTAGGCAATGACACCCCACTCCAATACTCTTGCCTGGAAAATCCCATGGACGGAGGAGCCTGGTAGGCTGCAGTCCATGGAGTTGCTAAGAGTTGGACATGACTGAGCAACTTCACTTTCACTTTTCACTTTCATGCATTGGAGAAGGAAATGGCAACCCATTCCAGTGTTCTTACCTGGAGAATCCCAGGGATGGGGGTGCCTGATGGGCTGCTGTCTATCGGGTCACAAAGAGTCCGACACGACTGAAAGTGACTTAGCAGCAGCAGCAGCAGGCCTGGCATGAAGTTCAACTAATATCCAGATTTCAAATCATGTTATGTGGTCTCTTTCCTCTGTCTTTGACTCGGATTTGTTTTGCTTCCTCCTCAGGCTAAAATATCTCTCCATGAGGTGGTGCCTGAAACTTTGAGTTTTCATTGTTCTAAAGCTAATAACCTGGGGCTTCCCTGGTGATCCCATGGGAAATAGATGAACTGAACTGAACTCCCTGGTGACCCAGCGGTTAAGACTACACCTTTTAACATAGGGAGTACAAGTTAGATTCTTGATTGGGGAGTTAAGATTCCATACACCTCAGTTCAGTTCAGTTGCTCAGTTGTGTCCGACTCTTTGCCACCCCATGAAATGCAGCACGCCAGGCCTCCCTGTCCATCACCAACTTCTGGAGTTCACTCAAACTCACGTCCATCGAGTCGGTGATTCCATCCAGCCATCTCATCCTCGGTCGCCCCCTTCTCCTCCTGCCCCCAATCTGTCTCAGCATCAGAGTCTTTTCCAATGAGTCAACTCTTTGCATGAGGNCTTTGAGTTCACGAATGGGTTAGCAACACGAAATAAAGTTTTTTCCTTATTTTTCTTTTTTTTGTAAATTAATTTTTATAGGAGTATTATTTACAATGTTATGCTAATTACTGCTATCAGCAAAGTGAATCGGTTATACATATACATATGCAAGCATGCTTGCTCAGTCATGTCCAACTCTTTGAGACCCCATGAACTGTATGTAGCTTGCCAGTTTCCTCTGCCCATGGAATTTTCCAGGCAAGAATATTGGAGTGGGGTTGCCATTTCCTTCTCTGGGGGAACATCACAACCCAGGGGTTGAACCCATAAATCTTGCATCTCCTGCATTCATAGATGGTTTCTTTACCACTGCACCTCTTGGGAAGCCCACATATACATATACACCTACTCTTTTTAAGACTCTTTTCCCATGTAGGCCATTACAGAGTGTTGAGAAGGGCTTCCTATGCTATACAGTAGGTCCTTGTTAGTTGTTTATATGAATATATATAGCAGTGTGTATATGCCAATCCAAATAGAATTTATTGGACTGTTTTCTAAGATTATTGATATTTCATGATATCCTGGATAAAAACTCATACAGAAAACTTTCCTTTTTTTTCAGATTTTTTATGTTTTATTCATTAAAATAGTTAAAACTTATTTTAATACATCTTTATGCCAATTAGGGAAATACTCATTTTATTTAATTGTTTACAATGTTTAATATTTTTGTGTACAGTTGACTTACAACATTCAGTATTTTAAATCCTACTAAAACTGCTAGCTCTTATGACAGCTAGATTTTAGCAGCATTTATATATCTTTATCTTATGTTACACATATAGGAAATGCCTGAGCATGACTTATCTCTTTAAAATTGAAATTTTCTCATTACCAATAAAATATTGTTATTTTTCATAAGCAATCATAATCTGTATTTAAGAGGTAATTGAATTTAGATGAAGTCATGGGGAGNTAAGAGACAGTTATATATCTTTATCTTATGTTACACATATAGGAAATGCCTGAGCATGACTTATCTCTTTAAAATTGAAATTTTCTCATTACCAATAAAATATTGTTATTTTTCATAAGCAATCATAATCTGTATTTAAGAGGTAATTGAATTTAGATGAAGTCATGGGGAGGTACACTCATGATGGGATTAGGGCCCTTATAAGAAGAAGAAGATACAGAACAACCTCTCTCCAAGTACACACCAAATAAAGGTCATATAAGTACACAAAAAGAATTTGGCCATTTCCAACCAAAAATAAAGCTCTCACCAAAACTGAATTTGCTAGCACCTTGATCTTGGACTTCCTATCCTCCAGAAACGTGAGAAATAAATGTCAACTGTCTAAGCCACTGGCCTATGGCATGTTGTTATAGTAGCTCAACTAAGACACTGCCTTGCCTTACAATAATGGAATTGATAATACCAAGTCGAAGATGGGCAGATCCAATTCTACCATCACTTCATGCTCCAAGGTCAAACAATCAGCTCATTTAGCCTCAAAGCATACTGCTGCTGCTGCTGCTGCTAAGTTGCTTCAGTCGTGTCCAGCTCTGTGCGACCCTATAGATATGGCAGCCCACTAGGCTCCTCTGTCCATGGGATTCTCCAGGTAAGAATACTGGAGTGGGTTGCCATTTCCTTCTACAACGTATGAAAGGGAAAAGTGCAAGTGAAGTCACTCAGTCATGCCTGACTCTTAGCGACACCACGGACTGCAGCCTACCAGGCTCCTCCATCCGTGGGATTTTCCAGGCAGGAGTACTGGAGTGGGGTGCCATTGCCTTCTCCACAAAGCATACTAGGAGCTGTTTTAAACATGTAGTGTTTTCTTGTCCCAGAATACACTGCCTTGCATCAGATTCTTAAGGATCTTCACAATGACTCTTACTAACAAGTTGACTTCTAGCAACATTAGCTTAAACTTAGTTTTAATATATAGCCTGAATGGCAGACAGCTTATAATATAGTCCAGAATGTCTGCAGTCTTTTGCTCAAATTTTTCCAGTTCAGTCACTCAGGTGAATCTGACTCTTTGTGAACCCATGAATTGCAGCAAGCCAAGCCACCCTGTCCATCACCAGCTCCCAGAGTTTACTCAAACTCACGTCCGTCGAATTGGTGATGCCATTCAGCCATCTTATCCTCTGTTGTGCCTTTCTCCTCCTGCTCCCAATTCCTCCCAGCATCAGAGTCTTTTCCAATGAGTCAACTCTTTGCATGAGGTGACCAAAGTATTGGAGTTTCAGCTTTAGCATCAGTACTTCCAATGAACACCCAGGACTGATCTCCATTAGGATGGACTAGTTGGATCTCCTTGCAGTCCAAGAAGCTCTCAAGAGTCTTCTTCAACACCACAGTTCAAAAGCATCAATTCTTCAGTGCTCAACTTTCTTCACAGTCCAACTCTTACATCCATGCATGACCACTGGAAAAACCATAGCCATGACTAGATGGATATTTGTTGGCAAAGTAATGTCTCTGCTTTTCCTTCCAAGGAGTAAGCATCTTTTAATTTCACGGCTGCAGCAACCATCTGCAGTGATTTTGGAGCCCCCCAAAATAAATTGTGACACTTTCCACTGTTTCCCCATCTATTTGCCATGAAGTGATGGGACCAGATGCCATGATTTTAGTTTTCTGAATGTTGAACTTTAAGCCAACTTTTTCACCCTACACTTTCACTTTCATCAAGAGACTTTAGAGTTTCTCTTCACTTTCTGCCATAAGGGTGGTGGCATCTACATATCTGAGATTATTGATTTTTCTCCCAGCAATTGTGATTCCAGCTTGTGCTTCTTCCAGCCCAGCATTTCTCATGATGTACTCTGCAGATAAGTTAAACAAGCAGGGTGACAATATGAAGCCTTGACGTACTCTTTCTCCTATTTGGAACCAGTCTGTTGTTCCATGTCTAGTTCTAACTGTTGCTTCCTGACCTGCATAGAGGTTTCTCAAGAGGCAGGTCAGGTGGTCTGGTATTCCCATCTCTTTCAGAATTTTCCAGTTTATTGTGATCCACATAGTTAAAGGCTTTGGCATAGTCAATAAAGCAGAAATAGATGTTTTCTTGACTCTCTTGCTTTTTGGATGATTGAGAGGTTGTTGGCAATTGGATCTCTGGTTCCTCTGCCCTTTCTAAAACCAGCTTGAACATCTAGAAGTTCACAGTTCACGTGTTGCTGAAGCCTGGCTTGGAGAATTGTGAGCATGACTTTACTAGTGTGTGAGATGAGTGCAGTTGTGAGGTAGTTTGAGCATTCTTTGGCATTGCCTTTACTTGGAATTGGAATGAAAGCTGACCTTTTCCAGTCCTGTGGCCACTGCTGAGTTTTCCAAATTTGCTGGCATCTTGAGTGCAGCACTTTCACAGCATCATCTTTCAGGATTTGAAATAGCTCAACTGGAATTCCATCACCTCCACTAGCTTTGTTCATAGTGATGCTTTTAAGGCCCACTTGACTTCACATTCCAAGATGACTGCTTTGGCTGAGTGATCACACCATTGTGATTATCTGGGTCATGAAGATCTTTTTCGTACAGTTCTTCTGTGTATTCTTGCCACCTCTTCTTAATATCTTCTGCTTCTGTTAGGTCCAGACCATTTCTGTCCTTTATCAAGCTCATCTTTGCATGAAATATTCCCTTGGTATCTCTAATTTTCTTGAAGAGATCTCTAGTCTTTCCCATTCTGTTCTTTGCCTCTATTTCTTTGCATTGATCATTGAAGAAGGCTTTCTTATCTCTTCTTGCTATTCTTTGGAACTCTGCATTCAGATGCTTATATCTTTCCTTTTCTCCTTTTCTTATCACTTTTCTTTTTTTCACATCTATTTGTAAGGCCTCCCCAGACAGCCATTTTGCTTTTTTGAAGTTTTCCACGGGGATGGTCTTGATCCCTGTCTCCTGTACAAGGTCACTAACCTCCATCCGTAGTTCATCAGGCATTCTATCTATCAGATCTAGTCCCATAAATCTATTTCTCACTTCCACTGCTTAATCATAAAGGATTTGATTAAGGTCATACCTGAGTGATCTAGTGGTTTTCCCTACTTTCTTCAATTTAAGTCTGAATTTGACAATAAGGAGTCCATGATCTGAGCCATAGTCAGCTTCCGGTCTTATTTTTGCTGACTGTATAGAGCTTCTCCATTTTTGGCTGCAAATAATATAATCAATCTTATTTTGGGGTTGACCATCTGGTGATGTCCATGCATAGAGTCTTCTCTTATGTTGTTGGAAGTGGGTGTTTGCTATGACCAGTGTGTTCTCTTGGCAAAATTCTTAGTCTCTGCCCTGCTTCATTCCGTATTCCAAGGCCAAATTTGCCTGTTCCCCAGACGTTTCTTAACTTCCTACTTTTGCATTCCAGTCCCCTATAATGAAAAAGACATATTTTTGAGGGTGTTAGTTCTAAAATGTCTTGTAGGTCTCATAGAACCATTCAACATCAGCTTCTTTAGCATTACTGGTTGGGGCATAGGCTTGGATTATTGTGATATTGAATGCTTTGCCTTGGAAACGAACAGAGATCATTCTGTCGTTTTTGAGCTTGCACCCAATTTCTGCATGTTGGACTCTTCTGTTGACCATGATGGCTACTCCATTTCTTCTAAGGGATTTCTGCCCACAGTAGTAGATATAATGGTCATCTGAGTTAAATTCACCCATTCCAGTCCATTTTAGTTCGCTGATTCCTAGAATGCAGATGCTCACTCTTGCCATCTCCTGTTTGGCCACTTCCAATTTGCCTTGATTCATGGACCTGACATTCCAGGTTCCTATGCAATATTGCTCTTTACAGCATCAGACCTTGCTCTATCACCAGTCACATCCACAACCAGGTATTGTTTTTGCTTTGGCTCCATCCCTTCATTCTTTCTGGAGTTATTTCTCCACTGATCTCCAGTAGCTTATTGGGCACCTACTGACCTGGGGAGTTCTTCTTTCAGTATCGTATCATTTTGCCTTTCATACTGTTCATGGGGTTCTCAAGGCAAGAATACTAAAGTGGTTTGCCATTCCCTTCTCCAGTTTTTCCAAGCCCTACTCAAATCTGAAAATATTCCATATCATCTTATAAACTTCATTCTATATACTTCACCCTATATCCTTCCTATATAATTCATTCATCCTATATACTTCATTTTTAAGAATAATACATGGTATCTTCAAATCCAAAAAGATTCACCATGGAGGTCTCTTTCTTAGTCGGGTGGCATGACCGGCAATATTCTTCCTATTAGATGGAATGACCTAGAATACCTTAGATCAGTGGATCGTATGTCTAGAAAATTTGAATCTAGAATCCTGATAGATCAGAATCTGGATGAAATACTTCAATTTCCATTTTGGCAGTTGACAATCAGCCTTCTGCTTATCAGCACTTAATTTTTTAAAATCATTATTATTATTACCTAAATCTAGCAACACCCAGATTGACTGTCCATTTATCTTACTTTTAGAAATACCATGATCTACAATTTATCACGACAGATCCTTGTGGGAAGGAGCCCTCAGTGCCAAACAGCTTTGCTGCCCATTGGGTCACTATGTTCACTTCAAAACTGAGAGTTAATTATTGCAACTAGATTTCTGCTGTTTCCAAACCCATTACCATCACTGTTAGCAGGGAGCCCAGTTCCAAAGAAGCATTTCTCATTGTCATGCCACAAAAGACAGACATTAGTGGAGTTTTCCAAGATGCTAAAATATCTTCATAAAGAGAGTATCCCAGGCCTACAAGGGAATATGGTCAGACTGTAAGTTCATAAGTCTAATAGAGTAAATTTATCATGACATTGCCACATTCCTGAATCTACTGACTAATTTCTCAGTATTCTTTCCAAGAAGGCTTTTGTCACTATTGACTATCTTAAAACTTGTGCTTTAAGAAGACATTACCAAAAAACTTAATATGTCCTCACCTGAATATTGAAGCCCAAGTTGTAAATGAGTGGCTCACACAATAAGTTACTTCACAGACCATGCGTCATCTAACCCTGTTTCCTAACCCACAAGATTCACCCTTAAAGATCCATTCTTCTGGGCCCTGGCAGTATATACAGGCAGTGTCTGTAATTCCTTCAGGGTAGTGAGTGATTCTTTTTGTTAAAAAGAATTGTACTTGCCTACCTGGGATTTATTGAGACCTGACTCCGAATGCTAGTCTGAAAGCAATAAGGGTGGTATGTGAAAAGTTTAAGAAGAAAAATTGTACTTTATAAATTGCTGTCAAAGATTTTCCATCTTCTATTGTTTACCTTAGGTTGGCAGATGATTTCTTGAGAGTTTTTAAAATTTAGGCTTTCAAGGTATTTAAGAAAAACTGCCATTAAAAAAGCCTACTTTAAAATCCTTAAATTTATCACAGCTCCATATAGTTTAATGCTATATCCCCCACATCACACCTTCCAGAAGTAGTTCATTGCAATTAATCTCAGATGGAAGCTTCAGTAATTGTGATATGTCCAGTGGTGGGGTCTTTCTCCAGAACCTCATCCTGAGACTTTATCGCTGCTCTTCTTAGAACTGTTTAGCCTGGGTTCCCTAGTAAGCAGAGCTACTTTTTTTAGGAACTTCAACCCCAGGAAGAAAGAGAAATGAAACAAGTCAGAGTCATAGGAAGAAACAATATGGGCAGCATGATCAAGCTGGATACCACAGAGTGCAATGATTCCTCAATCTATTGTGATAGTTTTTCAAAAGTGGTGTAAACTATATCTCAGGACTGCCTGCCCATGGGGAGAAGGAAGAATTTATCTACACTATACAATTTCCCATTGGTTAAAATTGCCCCAGGGTTATTAGCTCCCTGCCTCTTCCATGTTATACGTGTATGGTATCTGAGCAGGATCAGTGACAATCAGAAGTTCCATAATGAAACTGAAAATTTAACATCATGGGTATGAGACTAAGCTCTGCCTGGTGCACCTGCATGAAATTCATTGGGGTTCACACAGAGCAGGTAGCTGAAATAAGAGTTCAGATAAACAGTGAAATGGTTCATGAAATATGTCTGGTATATTCATCAACGTTCATTGTTATGTTTTAGAAAAGCAAGGCCCATAGAAGTAAATGGCTTACTCATGTTCTCACATTAGAAAAACCAGAAAAAGCTGACCTATCCTATAGGCTTGACAGGAACTAAATTTTGTGCTCAGTCTTCAGATAGCAGGGCTTTAGAGCATCATATACTTGTGTGTTTTTCAATAGTCCCAATCAGATTAGCATATGGAAAGCAACATCCCCATATTCATAACCTAAAGGAAAATAATGAAAGAAATATATTTTAAAAGGAGGAGGGAAAAATTTGTGACTTATTTATAACTATGTGATCAATTATATGGATTCCTGACTCTTTCAAAGGGACTCTTTCAAGGGGAGGGGAAAAGTCTAAAATGGAGTAGTTAATTTTATCTTAATTTGAGAATGCTAGGAGGAATTCTACTAGTTCATTTTGATGAATCTAATATAATAAATCATCTCAGGCCCCATGGGGATGCATGTTCTTTTTAAAGGACTTCTAGAGAGAATCCCATTCATTAAGAGGAAAGAAATTTAGCAATTGTTGAGTGCTTTACTATGTGTTAACCAGAGGTGTTCATCCTTTAATACACCTCACACACACATAAAGTTTCTTTCTATATCTAAAATTCCAATTGCTTCAGGGGTGGAAAAAAAATCACTAATTTGCCTTATATGACAACTTTCTCTACAGCCAGCCCTAAATGTATTAAAATCCTTGAGGCAACACGGGAGCAGACATAAGCGCTGTGAGCCTCTGCATTGGAAGTGGGCTCAAAGAAGTCAAGCATCTACAGCAAATGAGCCCAGGAAATACAGGTGGCACTCTGGAGTCCTGGAACACTGGATTCGCAGGTGACTACCCATGTTGATTTCAGCACGAGTTCGCTGGTCTAACAGCTGCCTAATGAGCTGATGAATCTCTCCAATTTCTCAGCACCTGGACCAACCATTTAAAATCAAAAGAAAGACATTTTCGAGGAAAGATAGTTATTTATGTTGCGTTTAGGTTTTTAGAAACCAAAACGGTTTATTATTCTCAAGTTTTAAACACATATTTGAATTAAACTTTTCATTCTGAGATAATTGTGGACTCACATGAAGTTATTAGAATTAATACAGAGAGCTCCTATGTACATTTTACTCAGTTTTTCCCAATGGGAACATCTTAAAAAATTGTCTTCCAATACCATAACTGGGCTTCCCTGGTGGCTCAGCTGGTAAAGAATCTGCCTACAATGCAGAAGACCTGGGTTCGATCCCTGGGTTGGGAAGATTCCCTGGAGAAGGGAAAGGCTATCCACTCCAGTCTTCTGGCCTAGAGAATTCCATGGACTGTCCACCAGGTCGCAAAGAGTCGCAGACGACTGAGCGACTTTTACTTCACTTCACTTCACCACAACCAGGATATTGTCATGGTTACTGTCAAGATACAGTGATCACCACAGATCACTCATGTTGCTCTTTTTAACCACTCAGACTTCCTTCCCTGGAGAAGGCAATGGCACCCCACTCCAGTACTCTTGCCTGGAAAATTCTATGGAAGGAGGAGCCTGATGGGCTGCTGTCTTTGGGGTCGCACAGTCTGACACGACTGAAGCGACTTAGCAGCAGCAGCAGCAGCAAATTTCCTTCCCTGCGCATGCCCAATTTTGACCCTGAATCTGTTCTCCATTCATGGGATTTTGTGGTTTCAAGAATGTTATGTAAATGGAATCTTACAGTAAGCGACCTCTTGGGATTTTCTTTTTTCACTTAGCCTAGTTCTCTGGGGATTCATCCCGATTCTTGCATGTATCAGTAGTTCTTCCATTTTAATTGCTGAGTAGTAGTTAATGGTATGGACGTGTCAGTTTGTTACTTGTTCACCTTTGGAAGGACATTTGGATTTTTTTCCCCAGTTCTTGTTTAATAAGAATAGAATTGCTATAAACATCTTTTATACAGATTTTTGTGCTAACACAGACTTTATTTCTCTAGAAAAAATACCTAAGGGTGAAATTCCTGATTCTTATGCTAGGTTCTTCTTTTCTTTTCTTTTTTTAAAGAAACTTACATCTCCAACAGCAATGTATAAGTAATTAAGTTTCTCTGCAGCCTTGCTAGCCTTTGAAGCTGAC
>SJYW01011405.1:166448-189475 GCA_006410735.1 Raphicerus campestris
TTTTAGTAGATAAGTGGTGCAGAAATATTTTCTCCTACTCTATAGGTTGTCTTTTCATCTTCTTAAAGAAAATTTTTAGAGTAAAGATTTAAATCTTGATGAAGTCCAATTATCAATTTTTTCTTCAGATGGATTGTGCTTTTGTTGTCAATAATTCTTTTTCTAGCCTTAGATCTGAAAATCTTGTCCTATTAAAAAAAATACTTTGTAGCTTTACAGCTTATAGTTAAGTCTGTGACTCATTTTGAGTTAGCTTTTGTATCAAGTGTGAGAGTGAGGTTAAGGGTCTTCCTTACCCTCCCATCTATCCTCTATTGAATTGTGTTTGCATTTTCATATTTGTGTTGAAGGCTTTTGTGTTGGTCTATTTTTGGTTTCTCTGTTCTGTTCATCTGTGTATTCATCTCTATACAAATACGACACAGTCTTGATGCCATAGCTATGTAATATATCTTGAAATCAGGTTTTTTGATTCCTTCTATTTTATTCTTCTTTTGCAAAAATTTTTCAACTTTTTTATTTTTCATATTTCCATATGCATTATATTAGAATAATCTTATCTATCTCACTCTATATCTATCTATCTATATAAAGATTATTCTCTATCTATAGAACAATCATCTATATCTCAAAAAATATTGCTGAAAATTTGATGGGAAATATGTTGAATCTCTATATCAATTTGAAGAGAATTGACATCTTTACACTATGTTTAGTCTTTCAATGAATATAATATGTCTTTCCCTTTACTTAGATCTTTGATTTCTCTCATCAGTATTGTATAGTTTTCAACATACAAGTCTTACACATCTTTGGTAAATTTACACGTGTTTTTTTTTTCTTTTTACTAACTGTAAATCATTAAAATTTTTAGTTTCAGTTCCATGCATCATTGTTAGTATAAAAAAACAATTGACATTTTTAATTTTAATTAAACATTTTTTTTTAACTTTTTACAATGCTGTGTTGGTTTCTGCCATACAGTGATGCAAATCAACCATAATTATACATTTAGCTCATAACTCTGGAGCCTTCCTCCCCTCCTCCATCTCATCCCTCCAGGTCATCACAGAGTCCCAGGCTCCCTTGCTACACAGCAACTTCTCACCAGCTATCCATCTTACACCTTACAGTGTATATATGTTGGTGCTACTTTCTCCATTTGTCCCACTCTCTCNCTGACATTTTTTATTTTAGCCATTAATGATAGGTGTATGGCGCTATCCCATTTTGGTTTTAGTAGATAAGTGGTGCAGAAATATTTTCTCCTACTCTATAGGTTGTCTTTTCATCTTCTTAAAGAAAATTTTTAGAGTAAAGATTTAAATCTTGATGAAGTCCAATTATCAATTTTTTCTTCAGATGGATTGTGCTTTTGTTGTCAATAATTCTTTTTCTAGCCTTAGATCTGAAAATCTTGTCCTATTAAAAAAAATACTTTGTAGCTTTACAGCTTATAGTTAAGTCTGTGACTCATTTTGAGTTAGCTTTTGTATCAAGTGTGAGAGTGAGGTTAAGGGTCTTCCTTACCCTCCCATCTATCCTCTATTGAATTGTGTTTGCATTTTCATATTTGTGTTGAAGGCTTTTGTGTTGGTCTATTTTTGGTTTCTCTGTTCTGTTCATCTGTGTATTCATCTCTATACAAATACGACACAGTCTTGATGCCATAGCTATGTAATATATCTTGAAATCAGGTTTTTTGATTCCTTCTATTTTATTCTTCTTTTGCAAAAATTTTTCAACTTTTTTATTTTTCATATTTCCATATGCATTATATTAGAATAATCTTATCTATCTCACTCTATATCTATCTATCTATATAAAGATTATTCTCTATCTATAGAACAATCATCTATATCTCAAAAAATATTGCTGAAAATTTGATGGGAAATATGTTGAATCTCTATATCAATTTGAAGAGAATTGACATCTTTACACTATGTTTAGTCTTTCAATGAATATAATATGTCTTTCCCTTTACTTAGATCTTTGATTTCTCTCATCAGTATTGTATAGTTTTCAACATACAAGTCTTACACATCTTTGGTAAATTTACACGTGTTTTTTTTTTCTTTTTACTAACTGTAAATCATTAAAATTTTTAGTTTCAGTTCCATGCATCATTGTTAGTATAAAAAAACAATTGACATTTTTAATTTTAATTAAACATTTTTTTTTAACTTTTTACAATGCTGTGTTGGTTTCTGCCATACAGTGATGCAAATCAACCATAATTATACATTTAGCTCATAACTCTGGAGCCTTCCTCCCCTCCTCCATCTCATCCCTCCAGGTCATCACAGAGTCCCAGGCTCCCTTGCTACACAGCAACTTCTCACCAGCTATCCATCTTACACCTTACAGTGTATATATGTTGGTGCTACTTTCTCCATTTGTCCCACTCTCTCCCTCTCCTACTGTGTTCACTAGTCCATTTTCTACATCTGCATCTCCATTCCTTTCCTGAAAATAGGTTCATCAATACAGATGGCCAGGAGACACATGAAAAGATGCTCAAAATCACTAATTATTAGAGACGTGCAAATTAAAGCTGCAGTGAGGTATCACCTCACACCAGTCACAATGGCCATCATCAAAAAATCTACAACAATAAATGCTGGAAATGCAATTCACATTTAAATATTACACTTAGATATTTAAAAATATCAACAGTCCTCACAGCAATCTGTGTATTACATACTTCTGTTGTGTCATTTTATAAATGTGAAAACTGAGTGGAAGAATGAGTTACATGCCAAATCAGTTGCTACTGCTACATAACAAACAGCTTCAAGTTTCCAATGGTTTGAAATAGTCATTTTTTCTCATGTATCGTCCAATTTCCTGGGAATCATATAGTTTCTGCCTTTGGCCAGTGGGCTAGCAGAAGAATGTTTTTCTCCCCAAAATGTCAAAAGAACAAGAGGGCAAGCCCAACAATGCAAACACATGTCACACCTCTGCCTGGATCATAGCTGCTGACATCTTATTGGTGAAAGCAAGATATACACCATGATCTGGCAGCAGTGGGACAGAGTGATCTATTCTACCTCAATAGGGAGAAAATATAACTTGTCACAGGATGAGGATACAGAGACAGATGAAGTATTAGGGCCAATAATTCAGTCTTCTCCATGTACCCATGATCAGCTCTTAGTAAGTGGAATTGCTAAGGCAGGAGCCAGATATGTCTGAATTTAAAGTATATTTATTATCTTTTAGACAATCAATGTATTCCTAAATCAATAGAGTAAAATGATCACAGGGTAGGCAATATTTATTGAATAAAGGAATGAATGAAGCATCCAACCCTGCCTCTTGCTAAAATATATTTTAGTATGTAGATTAAAAAAGATATGCAGATACAAATGTAATTTTGCAACAGTAATACAAAATTTCTTATTAGGTAAGAATGCTTATTGGTCTTCCCAGGTGGTACTAGTGGTAAATAAATCGCCTGCCAATGCAGGAGACCTAAGAGAGGAAATTTTGATTCCTGGATCAGGAAGGTCCCCTGAAGGAAGGCGTGAAAACACACTCCAGTATCCTTGCCTGGAGAATCTCGTGGACAGAGGAGCCTGGTGGGCTACTGTCCATAGAGTCACAAAGAATCAGACATGACTGAAGCAACTTGGCATGCAGGCAAGCAAGACTACTTGTTAATTACTCTGCTTCATGTTTTATTCCTTCAGTACCCTAAGGTCCTCTGATCATGCTGTGTTATGGGACCTGAAAGTCTAACTTCGTCAGAATCACGGTGCAGTTGTTTTCAGACTTCAGTAACTAATGTTCTCTCTGACATTGTTCTGCCTTCTGCTTCACACCATTCTCCAGCAAACAGTGTTCTCATCAAAGATCCCTGCATTTGCATTACCTGCTCATCTCCCTATGTTTTCCAAAGACCTTTCCAAAAGTCCTTTTAGGAAGTTGTCCTTAATGTGTGCATTGCTTTTACAAGCCACTTGCGTGTTTTTAACAAGTTCTGTAATTGCTCTCATATGGAAGAAATCTCTATTTAATATTCAGGGAGTGCAATTAGTGTGAAAGAATGCCAGAATGAGGGAACTGAATGGCATTTCTTCAACCTGACTGTCAATTTTGGACTTTTTCCAAATTGGGTGAGTATATTAGAGTGGTTTTTTTTTCCCCTTCTTTTTTTCTTTTAAAAGGAGGTTGGTAGTTTCTGAGGACAAAATTTGTGGAAAACCCTTGAGTACTATGGAACCAATTGTTTGGTGTGAATTTATATGTGACACAGTAGAAAGCATTACTAATTGCTAGATGATAATAGACTCTAGTATTGTCTTCAGAATATTAGAATGATGGTGTTTCAATAGATCATCGAGAATTTATTTTATGCAGGAAAGTGATGGAAAGCACATATGACTTTGATCTGGGTATCTTTTTATTCTGTCTCAATAAGCTCAATCAATGGTGTCTTGACTAAAAATAACACCAGATGAGGTGGAAACACAATATCCTAGCCTGTGAACATCATCAGGACTATTGATTAATATACCAAGACAATTAAGCTTATGTAAATTGATATGGGAGGACCTACCCTCCCTTTCATTCTTGTATTGCCAACAGATACAATAAGTTATCAGCAGCTGAGAATATAAAGTTAAGAAAATTAAATTTCTGTACAAATACTTTGATAGAAAAAAAAAAAAAAACCAACTATATAGCTCATCAATGACCAAAATAGATTTTTGGCTAATTTTGCTAGGCATTTTGAACATTATTATTCATATGCTGATTGATTATTAACAGTTTTCAAGTAATGTGAGTATATAACTGGAAGAGAGCAAACCTACTCCACACTGAGTTCTTTTTAAAATCAGCACTTATTTATTTTGAAGCTTTATCTCAGGTAACTGATGTCTCAAAGCTGTCACTGTGGCTCTGAGCCATTTACTATTTCTTCCTAAGGGAACCTGATTCTTTTATATTAACTGTTAACTCTGAATTACTACTCAGTTGCCATCCATCTGAAAAATAGATTTCATTTGCAACTTTTGCCAGTTTAACAAGTCACTTTGAAACTTATTACCCAAACATCCATTTGGCCATGGACTGAGTTTTCCCCAGATGAAGAGACCCTGGCTTTTGGTAGTTTATCATGTAAAACTGGGGAGAGTATTTCAGAAAAATATATTAAATGAAGAGTGAGGAAAGCAAATGACCAAAGCAAGTGCACTTGTATAAGACCAACAAAACAGACTGACAGAAAATGCAGACAGATGTTCTTCACTGTACTAAAAAAAGATGTTTTATTTGTGAAATGAATTAAATAAAACTTTTAAAAATTGTATATGGTGTATGCCTATGTCTTCTGTGATCAAACACATAACTAAAATCTGAAAATCTCAATTATATATCTAATGGACATAATTTTTTTGTTTGTAGTTTTTCTGTACATGGGTAGATGTAGCAATAACCCAAGAAAATTACTAAATTTATATAGTATTATAGCTATTTAATTTTTCATCAGTGGAATATTATACAATGGTATTTTGCTAAATCCTATTTTTACATATCTAACCATAGACAAATAATTTTTAAATTAATAAAAGTATTTAATTAGGCACAGAATAAAGTTCATTCTTATTACTATTGCAGACTCTGGTGTTAAACTGCCTGATACTGAATTTTAATTTCAGCATTTTCTAGCCTTTGTGATCACAGGAAATTTATGTAACTTTGGGGGCTTAAATTTTTCATATTAAAATGGAAATCACATTCTTTATTTCACAAATGAAATCATACATGAAAAGAATTTAAATCATAAACTGTGGCATAATAAACATTGAAAATTAGTTTTTGATACTTAAAATTAATCATGGAAAACATATTTTACCTGCTTAATTGGGGGCCATTTTTCTCATTTTCTTTTCTGAATTCTGGGAATTATGAGCTAATTTCCTTAGTAAAGGGAGAACACAATTATAAATGTATAATAAATACTGAATCCTAAACTCAAATTAATTATTTTGTGCATAATTTTGTTTTATGTTACCTACAACTTCATTATCATAAATTACCAAAAAATTGTTTTTCATTAATGTTTACATACATATTTCACGTTTCTGCTCTACTTCTTTTCCACAAAATACACCGAACAAATTGAAGCAAAAAGCACTACAAATGCTTTAGCAAAATACATATGTAAGTAGAAATTCAAAATCAAGGGGAATATAAATAAAATACAATAGCAAAGAAGTATAATATAATATTAGACTAATTTTTTTCCTTAAGTTGACAAGAAGAGTTCTTCAAAGAATAGTGATCGGATCATGGAAAAAGCAAGAGAGTTCCAGAAAAACATCTATTTCTACTTTATTGACTATGCCAAAGCCTTTGACTGTGTGGATCACAATAAACTGGAAAATTCTGAGAGAGATGGGAATACCAGACCACCTGACCTGCCTCTTGAGAAATCTGTATGCAGGTCAGGAAACAACAGTTAGAACTGGACATGAGACAACAGACTGGTTCCAAATAGGGAAAGGAGTACATCAAGGCTGTATATTGTCACCCTGCTTATTTAACTTCTATGCAGAGTACATCATGACAAACGCTGGACTGGAAGAAACACAAGCTGGAATTAAGATTGCCGGGAGAAATATCAATAACCTCAGATATGCAGATGACACCACCCTTATGGCAGAAAGTGAAGAGGTACCAAAAAGCCTCTTGATGAAAGTGAAAGAGGAGAGTGAAAAATTTGGCTTAAAGCTCAACATTCAGAAAACTAAGATCATGGAATCTGGTCCCATTACTTCATGGGAAATAGATGGGGAAACAGTGTCAGACTTTATTTTGGGGGGCTCCAAAATCACTGCAGATGGTGATTTTAGCCATGAAATTAAAAGANAAAGTCTGACACTGTTTCCCATCTATTTCCCATGAAGTGATGATACCGGATGCCATGATCTTTGTTTTCTGAATGTTGAGGTTTAAGCCAACTTTTTCACTCTCTTCTTTTACTTTCATCAGGAGGCTTTTTAGTTCCTCTTCACTTTCTGCCTTAAGGGTGGGGTCATCTGCATATCTGAGGTTATTGATATTTCTCCCAGCAATCTTGATTCCAGCTTGTGTTTCTTCCAGTCCAGCGTTTCCCATGATGTACTTTGCATAGAAGTTAAATAAGTAGGGTGACAATATACAGCCTTGACGTACTCCTTTTTCCTATTTGGAACCAGTCTATTTTTCCACGTCCAGTTCTAACTGTTGCTTCCTGGCCTGCATAGAGATTTCTCAAGAGGCAGGTCAGATGGTGTGGTATTCCCATCTCTTTCAAACCATATATATGTTTTACAAATATTTTCTCCCATTCCATAGTCATACCCTTCACTCTGTTATTCTCTCTGCTGGACAGAAACTTTTTAGTTTGGTGCAAGCTGAATTGCCCATTTTTGCTTTTATTGCCTGTGCTTTGGGGCTTATAACCAAAAGTCATTGTCAAGACCAGTGTCAGAAAGCTTTTCTCCTGTTTTCTACTAGTAATTCTTCAGTTTTAACTCATATTTAAGGCTTTAATCCATTTTGAGGTGATTTTAGTAGATGGCATGAGATAAGGATCTGATTTCATTCTTCTACATGTGTATATCCAGTTTTACAAACACCATTTACTGAAGAGACTATTGCTATAATATAGGCACTTTTGTCAAAGATTAACTGATTATAAATCATTAATGTATGGATTTATTTCTGGTCTCTTATTCTCTTCCATTGATCAGTTTGTCTATTCATTCCCTTGTGGCTCAGCTGGTAAAGAATATGCCTGCAATGCAGGAGACCTGGGTTCAATCCCTGGGTTAGGATGATCCCCTGGAGAAGGGCATGGCCACCCACTCCAGTATTCTTGCCTAGAGAATCCCACAGACTGTATAGTCCATGGGGTTGCAAAGAGTCAGACATGACTGAGCAACTTTCACTTTCTCCAGTGTCATACTGTTTTAATTGCTACAGCTTTATAGTATATTTTGAATTTAGGAAGAGTGATACGTCCAGATTTGATCTTTCTCAAGATTGCATGGTTATTTGAGGTCTTTCATGATTCTGTATAAACTTTAGGATTGCTTTTTCTATTTTTGTGGAAAACGTCATCACAGTTTTAGTAGGGATGCATTGAATCTGTAGATTGCTTGAGGTGGTATGACATTTTAACAATATTAATTGTTCTAATCTATGAGCATAGAATATCTTTCCATTTATTTGTCTTTTTCAATTTCTTTCATCAATGTCTTGTAATTTTTACTGTATCTTTCACCTTCTTAATTAAATGCATTTATATGTATTTTATTACTTTTGATACTATTATCAATTGTTTTCTTAATATCTTTTCATGCTAATTGTTAGTGAATAGAAATGCAACTGGTTTTTGTGTGCTGATTTTTGTATCTTGCAACTTACTGAGATTCTTTATTAGTTCTGCTTTTTCTTTTTTTGTTAGAGATTCTAGGGTTTTGTATGTATAAGTGTCAGACACAGGCAATCTTACTCCTTCCTTTTCAATTTGGATACTTTTTATTTCTTCTTTTCTAATTACACTGGATAAAACTTCTAGCACTATATTGAATTGAAGTAACAAGAGTGGGAACATGTCTTATTTCTTATCTTGAAGGAAAAGCTTTTAACTTTTCACCTTTGGTTATGAAGTTAGTTGTGGGCTTGTCATATACGGCCTTTATAATGTTTAAGTACATTTCTTATAATTTGTCAAAGTGAAGTGATAAGTGAAAGTTGCTCGGTCGTGTCTGACTCTTTGCAACCCCATGGACTATAGAGTCCACTGAGTTTTCCAGGCAAGAATATTGAAGTAGGTAGTCTTTCCCTTCTCCAGGGGATCTTCCCAACCCAGGGATTGAAGCCAGGTCTCCCACATTGCAGGTAGATTCTTTACCAGCTGAACCACAAGGGAAGCCCCACAAGGGAATTTGTCAAAAGTTTTTAATCATAAAAGTGTGTTGAACTTTGTCAAATACATTTTTCTGCATCTATAAAAATTATCAGCAGTGGGTGGTCCAGATCCTGGGGCCACAGGTGACAACTAAACCTAGTGTATGCCTGGGAGCTGGGTCCCCAGGGGCAGGTGTTGAGCTTGGGTCCACAGGGGCTGAACTGGACCCTGGAACCTTGGAGCCTGGACTGGCATTGTGATGACCAGGAGCCTAGATCTGGAAGGGGAAGCCTGGAGCCTTGGACAACAGGCGCTAGCCTGGTGCCAGAGTTCACTGGGGTAAGCCTGGTGCTGGGTTCCATGGCAAAGTCAGGTATACATTTCACTTTTCTTCTTCAATGAACTGGAAGTCTCTCTATGAACTGCACTGCTAGGTCTTAGAAAAAGGATGACATAGATGATGAGAAACAGTCATTTTACTTTTTAATAGATCTTAATTCTGTGTTGAGTTTTAATGGAAATCCAGGTTTTCCAATCTTTAATCTCTCGCTTGGAATGAAGGTATTTTCATCTGTAGATAGTTACTCAAACTGATGGTCTGTGAGGAGACAAGCTCTGAAAACTCCTATTTTGTTATATTCCTGAGGTCCTTTAAAAAGTATTCTTTTACTGTTAGTTCGCATAGAGCTTTTGTAAGATTTTACTTTCATAAGTAAAGTTTGAATTTTTGTAAAGATGTTTTATTTGTATTTATAGACATGGTCATAAGAATTTTTCCTCTATTCTATTAAAGTGATAAAATTAATTGGCTATATTCAGATATTAAACCTACCTTTCCTGTTTTGTATAACATCCTCTTGTTCATGATATATCCTTTTGATACCCTTTTGATATGGTGGATACTATTTACTAATATTTTACTGATAGTTATTGAGTCTATAGCCACTAGTAATACTGGCCTATAATTTGCTTTGATCATAATATTCTCATCAGGTTTTGCTAGTACCAGAGCTTGATGAACTCATAAAAAGTCTCATAGGTCCTCTCTCCTGATATCTGGAAATTTATCTTCTTTTCTGAGTTCATATAAATGGTTCTGAAAGATTAATATTGTTTACTCTTTACATTGACAAAATTCACTACCAAAGCCATACAGGTTGTTGTAATATCTCCTCTTTCATTCCTGAAGTGTTTAGTTTGTACTTTCACATTTTTTTCTTAATGACTTAGCTAGAGGTTTATCCTCTTCATTAATCTTTTCAACTAACTGACTTCTGGCTTTGTTCATTTCTCTAATTTTGGTGAAGGGGGTGTTGCTTTCTAATCTTTTATTTCTTTTCTTCATTATTTCCTTCTACTTATTTTGAGTTACTTTGGTCTTATTTTTCCAGCCTTAGTTGAAATTTCAGGTAGCTGACCTAAAACTTTTCTTTTTTCTTAGTCTAGTCATTTAACACTATTCCTTTCTGTCTAAACATTGATTTAGCTGCAACCCACAAATTTTGACATATTCTATTTCCATGATCATTTAACTCAAGATATGTTTGCAATTTCTTGCTTGAAACGTTATTTAGAAGTACACTGCTTAACTTACAAGTATTTTGTTGTTTTTGAGGTATTATTTTTATATTCACTTAAAATTTATTTCTGTTGCGGTCAGAAAACATCTATATATTTTCAGTGTTTTGAAATTTATTGAGATTTTTTTTGAACCAGCATATATGTGTCTTGGTAATATTCCATATTCGCTTGAAAAAAATTATATATGCTGCAATTTTTGAATAGTGTTTTATAAATTTTAATGAATCAATTTGTTTGACAATATTTTTCAATTTTCTAAATTCACACTAAATTCTTATTTACTTACTCTACCAATTATTGAAGGGAAGTATTAAAATTTTCATGGTATAATCATAGATTTGTCTATTTACCCTTTAGCTGTGTTGATTCTTGCTTCATAGATTTGAAGCTATGCTATTATCCACATATATATTTAGCTTTTATTTTGATGTTTTCTTAATGCTTTGACCATTTTATCATTTATTTCTGGCAATACTTTATTTCTTGAAATGAATTTGCCTGCCATCCCAGCTTTCATTTAGTCTTTGATAGTTATTTTTATCTTTTTACTTTCAACCTCTCTGTACAAAGTGTATTTTTAAAAACAACAAAGTTTTATCCTCCTTTTTTATATCCAGTCACATCATCTCTGTCTTTCAACTGGAGTTTTTAGTATTTATATTTAATGTAATGATTAATATGTTTTAGTTTAAATCCATGTCTTACTATTTGATTTCTACCTGTTCCTCCCATTTTTATTATCTGTTTTCTCCTATTTCTGTATTTTTGGGTGAAGTTTTAAATTATTATTTTATTCCATTCTACTCCATCTATTAGCTTTTAAGCTAAATTTAATTTTAGAACTTATAGTGGTTTTTTGGGGTTACAGTATGGTTCTTTAATTTCTTTCACTCTATGTTCTTCAGTTCAGTTCAGTCACTCAGTCATGTCTGACTCTTTGTGACCCCATGGACTGCAACACGTCAGGCCTCTCTGTCCATCACCAACTCCTGGAATTTACTCAAACTCATGTCTATTGAGTCGGTGACGCTATCCAACCATCTCATCCTCTGTCGTCCCCTTCTCCTCCTCCCTTCAATCTTTCCCAGCATCACCATCTTTTCAAATGAATCAGTCAGTTCTTCACATCAGGTGGTCAAAGTATTGGAGTTTCAGCTTCAGCATCAGTCCTTCCAATGAATATTCAGGACCGATTTCCTTTAAGATGGACTGGTTGGATCTCCTTGCAGTCCAAGGGACTCTCAAGAGTCTTCCCCAACACCACAGTTCAAAAGCATCAGTTCTTCAGTGCTCAGCTTTCTTTATAGTCCAACTCTCACATCCATTCATGACTACTGGAAAAACCATAGCTTTGGCTAGATGTTGGCAATGTAATGTCTCTGCTTTTTAATATATTGTCTAGGTTGGTCATAAGTTTTCTTCCAAGGAGCAAGTGTCAATGTAAAGTGTAAAAACCTTAAGACAGAAATTTTCAGTTGCTTAAGGATGAAGGAATTAAACAACTTACCAGTGATCTACTCAGTTCCTTTACCAGAGGAATCTCTTTGGGGAGAGGGAAAAAAAGACAGATTATCCAGAATAGAGCCCTTATCAACTGGATTTCTGAGCAGAGATTAACGATGTTTATTGGAATGAACTGAACTTATCTATTCGCCGCCCTCTCCAAGGTGTTACTAAATAGANTATTGAATCAGTGACGCTATCCAACCATCTCATCCTCTGTCGTCCCCTTCTCATCCTCCCTTCAATCTTTCCCAGAATCAGCGTCTTTTCAAATGAATCAGTCAGTTCTTCACATCAGGTGGTCAAAGTATTGGAGTTTCAGCTTCAACATCAGTCCTTCTAATGAATATTCAGGACCGATTTCCTTTAAGATGGACTGGTTGGATCTCCTTGCAGTCCAAGGGACTCTCAAGAGTCTTCTCCAACACCACAGTTCAAAAGCATCAGTTCTTCAGTGCTCAGCTTTCTTTATAGTCCAACTCTCACATCCATTCATGACTACTGGAAAAACCATAGCTTTGGCTAGATGTTGGCAATGTAATGTCTCTGCTTTTTAATATATTGTCTAGGTTGGTCATAAGTTTTCTTCCAAGGAGCAAGTGTCAATGTAAAGTGTAAAAACCTTAAGACAGAAATTTTCAGTTGCTTAAGGATGAAGGAATTAAACAACTTACCAGTGATCTACTCAGTTCCTTTACCAGAGGAATCTCTTTGGGGAGAGGGAAAAAAAGACAGATTATCCAGAATAGAGCCCTTATCAACTGGATTTCTGAGCAGAGATTAACGATGTTTATTGGAATGAACTGAACTTATCTATTCGCCGCCCTCTCCAAGGTGTTACTAAATAGAGAATAATTTATAGAAAATAAACCTTTCTGTGGTTATACATTCATCTATAATACATGACTCTCTGAAGAATTTTTCATATGCTACACAATTCACTGGGGTATGATATAAGATGCTTCTTAAGTGTTCTGTGTGATATAACTGCAAATATCATGTAGGGCCACACCCATTATTTGGGCCAATATGTCTGTCTGATGCATGGAAAAACAACTAGGGTTTCAATGGAAATCTAAAAGTATTTACCAAGTCTTTCTTTTTGATGGGATTTGAATGCCAAACTCTGTCTCCCCTGCTATCAGCTTCTCATTAAATCTCTGTTCAACTCTTTATCCTTCTAATTGTCATTTTCCCCTGGATTCTAATGGGCTTCCCAAGCAGCACTAGTGGTAAAAAAAAATCCACCTGCCAATGGAGGAGACATAAGAGCTGTGGGTTTGATCCCTGAGTCAGGAAGATCACCTGAAAGAGGGCATGGCAACCTATTCCAGTATTCTTGTATGGAGAATTTCAGGAACAGAAGAGCCTGACAGGCTATAGTCCATAGGGTTTCAAAGAATCGACACAACTAACGTGACTTAGCGTGCACTTGGATTCTAAGAAGACTCATTCTCTTCATTCCCAATTCAATGGTCAGTCAGATGAGAGATTTTACATAAAGTTTAGGTTCCCCCTTAATGGTTCCCTCTTTTCCAGGATTTATCCCTAAATTTCCAGCTACTCTGGCAGCCACATTTGTAACAGGAGAGAAAGGAGCAGGGCACAACGTTTGAAAGAATGATGTAGTCCAAGGACACAACATAAAATCAATTAGAATGAAATGGGACCAAGATGGCAGACAAGACTAGACCTCAATCAGCAAGTGAAATGACACATCCGGAGGTGCCATGACAGTTCCAAGGCACTGTTAAAAGACCAAGGGGGTGGGCGGTGGCCCTAATCTTGGAAATCTCCACCCCTTCCCAAAAATATTTGGAATAATCCCCCACTCATTAGCATATGAAATTACACAGCCTATGAATACTATAAATACAAGCCTATAAATACATGCCAAATTTCAGGGCTGCATTCACCCTCTGTGATGGTCCACATTCTCCCTGTGGAGTGTGCTTCTTTCTGTATCTGAATAAATCCACTTCTTACTTATCACTTTGTCTCTCACTGAATTCTTTCTGCAATGAGACATTAAGAACCTAAGCTTTGTTAGCTCCTGAAACTAGGTACTGTGGGTTTTGACTGGGTTTGAGTCCAAGTCATGTGGATTCAAGTGCCAAGCAGGGTTTTGTCTGGGTTCAAGACCCAGCCACGAGGGTTCAAGTCCCTATCTGTAGTAAATGATTTCACAAATGCTGATCTGATTTCTCACATCAGGGCTGCTACTTTTTGCTTGAATAACATCTGCTACATGGACTGGGGAGAACCCTGTTGATATCACCCAGTCTGGTTCATATCTTTTATGAGTAGAATTCCCTTCTGTTCTGCCTGATTTTGATCACTTTTAAGTGCCATGAAATAGCTTCTATTTTATACTTGATTTGGAGTTTATNCTATTCCGCCGTCATCTTTTTCCTCCCTTGGACATGAGTTTGAATAAACTCTTGGAGTTGATGATGGACAGGGAGGCCTGGTGTACTGCAGTCCGTAAGGTTGCAAAGAGTCGGACACTACTGAGTTACTGAACTGAACCAAATATAACATTATGTTAATATTGTGAGCAATAGTGTAAACAAAGTTGGATATTTGAAAGGAAAGAGCAAAAATAATTGGTTGCTTGTCAGAATACTTGGAGGAGGGTTAGAACTGAAACCAAATTCACAATAACTCATTGAGCATCTACTATATACCAGACTTAGGATAGATGTTGAGGTTTTGAAATCAGTTAATTAGAAGAGATTCATCTATTCTGCTTAGAGTAGATTGATCAACCACTTCAAAGAAGTGGTCATTTTAGTTTTATTAAAAAAACAACCATTTCAGTCTGAAAATGAAATGACTATTTTTCTTATAGTAAAGCGATAATTGCCAGAATGCCACAACAAAGAGTTGAGTACAGATTATTGACTGAGATGTTGATTACATTCATATACATCATATTTTTTTTTCTAAAAAAAAAAAACAACCCTGAATAACCATGACAAAGCATGCTTTCATTTGAGTACAGAATCTTAGAATTGTTTTAGTGAATATCTTCCCTAATACATTAATCCTTTCTAAGACATTCTGAAGATATAGTCCACCAATCTTTGCTTGAACATTTCCAAAAGATTATTTTAGGATATTCTTTAAGTCAAAAATAGCCATTCTCTTTGAATTTGATTGTTAGTAACACATTAACAATGACTTATATGAGATTGTGTGGTAGACAGCTTGAGTTTATTGACTTCATTAAAGATGTAGGTTTTGTTTATAATGTACATGGAGNTTTAAGTCAAAAATAGCCATTCTCTTTGAATTTGATTGTTAGTAACACATTAACAATGACTTATATGAGATTGTGTGGTAGACAGCTTGAGTTTATTGACTTCATTAAAGATGTAGGTTTTGTTTATAATGTACATGGAGAAGGCAATGGCACCCCCCTCCAGTACTCTTGCCTGGAAAATCCCATGGATGGAGGAGCCTGGTGGGCTACAGTCCATGGGGTCACTAAGAGTCGGACACAACTTAGTGACTTCCCTTTCACTTTTCACTTTCATGCATTGGAGAAGGAAATGGCACCCCACTCCAGTATTCTTGTCCTGAGAATCCCAGGGACGAGGGAGCCTGGTGGACTGCCATCAATGGGGTCACACAGAGTCAGACACGACTGAAGGGACTTAGCAGTAGCAGCAGGTACTATTCTCAGAATGTTTGAATTCATTATCAAGCATTTGCATGTACAGTCAAAATGGCTGCAATAACTCCAGGCATCATTTCCAAAAGAATAAGATTTATTATTATTTGTTACTTTCTGCATGATAGTCACTTGTATTTGAAGAATACCATTTATTGTACTTTCCAAATACATTAAATCTAAAGTTGATAGTCATCACGGAATGACATTAAAGGAAACAAACACTAAAGTGTCACAGCATCACCACACTCATACTCTTTTTCAGTGGTAACATACTTCGTAACTGATGCAGGGTAATACATTTAGTCACTGCTCAAACCCAATGCTAATATTTGCAGAGTCTGGGTCAAAAGTACAAATACAGCCCACCTTCCTTTATATCTAAATATTAAAGTAATGAATTTAACTACCACTCAGTTAAGTAAAATACGTATTATTCTATTCTCCTACTGAGCCAAGAGCTTCTCTTTTCTCTGCTATTATTGTACACTCTGCTTCCAGGCCTAACTCAAATGTGTGGTCAACAGCTGAGCTGAACTCCCTTTTCCACAGAGTTCTTGTCACTCTAGTCAGATAATGTGTGAAAAAGAAACTCAGAAACAAGGACAGATGATATACTAGTTGCCTGCTTGCAATTTCGACAATTGTTAGGGCTGTCTTATAAATATCCACAGTCCTTATCAGAAGCCCCTGGATTTCAGAATGGTAATATATGGATACCCTAAATTTTATATACCCACTTCCACCCTAAAATCAAGCACAGTATTTCTCTAGTGAAAGCATGATCATTCACATTTAGTGGGATAAACAGAATATAGTTAACCTCACATCATCTGCAGAGTAAGCAACGGCACCCTATTCTAGT
Organism: Raphicerus campestris; assembly: GCA_006410735.1. Taxonomy (NCBI): domain Eukaryota; kingdom Metazoa; phylum Chordata; class Mammalia; order Artiodactyla; family Bovidae; genus Raphicerus; species Raphicerus campestris. Next base: position 182,982 of record SJYW01011405.1, read on the forward strand.
ACTCTTGCCTGGAAAATCCCATGGACAAAGGAGCCTGGTAGGTTGCAGTCCACGGGGTCGCTAAGAGTCAGACATGACTGAGCGACTTCACTTTCACTTTTCACTTTCATGCATTGGTGAAGGAAATGGCAACCCACTCCAGTGTTCTTGCCTGCAGAATCCCAGGGACGGGGGAGACTGGTGGGCTGCCTTCTATGGAGTCACACAGAGTTGGACACAACTGAAGTGACTTAGCAGCAGCAGCAGCAGCAGCAACACGTCATCTGAGATCAGGTTTGTGAGCCAAAGAAGTTCATGTCAAGTCAGGTTTTGCCACTAAATTAGCAACTAAAAACAAATTGAATCCCAAGTTTCTGTTTTATAGAGTCTTGAGTTTTGTAATTGCTTTGTAAGAAATTTTGTATCTGTACTGCCAAGCACTTAGCTAGAGACTTTAAATATATTTTACTATTTAACATATTATATTTCATAAAGATAATGTGATAAAACTTATTGTACATATGAGTAAAGTTCAGAGATGGAAAATAACTTGTCAAAAGAACTGTGATTTAAGCTCAACTTTGCCTTATTAATCCCTCTAGGGCACACTGGACTGCCAATAACAAATAAAGAATCTGGGGTCAATTCTCCTGTAAGTTTCATGGAGAACTTTCTTCGGAATTATTGTTATGATACACTTAGGTCAATTCCTATGACATTCCAGCATTGTTCATATCCTCTCTTTTGCAAAGATTCCCAGATAAAGAAACATATGACATTTTAATGATATAATGTACTGCATTTCAGCATCCTTTTAAGAGAACTATGGCTTACTAAATTCTGATGCAATGATACAAACTGTTGGATTAATGAGCAATTTATCAGTAACTTAAGGAATATTTTCCTGGCAAATCAGATTCCCATTATATATAGATATATATTTTATGATCCTTCTCATCCTTGCTTGTTTGAGTTCTATGATAATTGCCATTCATATACCCTAATGACTAACCTCGAGGAATGTGTAATACAAATGAAATGCACATTAGTAATGTTTACTGAGACAGAACTGAAAAGGTCATCTTTCTCTTCCTCCAAATGAATAGCAAATCATCAACTGTTAGGATGCAATCTTACATTTTTAATTTGTTTGTTTGGTTGGTTGTTGCTGATTTTAATCACTAGGGTTGTGATTGTTTGCTTTTTTTATGTTGATCTGAATTCTGCCCTTTGAATACACAGATGGCATTTTCAGTCCACTGGCAGTGTAACATAATTGTTCTATGATTCATAGGCCCTCTCTTCTTTCTGTTGCTGGTGTTTTTTCTTCATTTTTGTTTTGTGTTATCTGCAGCAATCATCTGTGATAAAAGCTGGTTGCCATAGGAGTTTAGTCTCTGGCTCATGAACACCCCAAAACACTTCACAATCAATAGTCCTGGTCCATCATTACCATGTACTTCTCTTCTTAAGTGATTTCAGGCAAACTTTTGGCTTTCAAACTACTAATATCCTTAATTGATGATGTGTTTAATACCAAACTGAGTCTTACTTCTGTCTCAGATGTTGATGTCTACACAGCTAATTTCAAGATATCACCATCTGGAAGTCTAGTAGACATCTCAAAACTTATCACCCCTTAAGGACCATTCTTAACTTCTATCCCTCATCTCATTCCATTTATTGAAATAAGTGGCATTTATTCAGTTGGACAGAGAAAAATATTGAGATGATCCTCTACTTCTCTTTTTTAATTACTTCCCACTTTCAAAATGTCAGTAAATCTTATCAACTATAACTCCATATACATCTTTTTCTAACTGTTTACTTTATATTGGAGTATAGCAAAGAGTTGAACTTGACTAAACACAGCACAGCACATAGTTAAACAGTGTTGTGATAGCTCCAAATGTACAGCAATGTAATTCAGTTATACACATGCCTGTTCCTATTCTTTTTCAAACACTTTTCCATTAGATTGTTACAAAATATTGACCAGAGTACCTGTGCTATATAATATGACATTATTAGTTATACATTTTAAATATAGCAAATGTACATGTCAATCCCACAATCCCTAACTATCCCTTCCCCTTCTCCTTTTCCCCAGTGATCATAATTAATTCTCTAAGTCTTTGAACCTTTCTGGTTTGTAAATACATTTATTTGTATCATTTTTTTAAAAATTCAACATATAAGCAATATCATAAGATACTTTTTCTCTGTCTTACTTCGCTCAGTATGACAAGCTGTAAGACTATCCATGTTTCTGCAAATGACACTGTTTTAGTCATTTTAATGGCTAATGTTCCACAGTATGTATGTACTACATCTTCTTTATCCATCCTTCTGTCAGTATGAAAGTTTCTTAAAAAACTAAAAAATAGAGCTACCATATAACCCAGCAATCCCACTCCTGGTCATATATCTGGAGAAAAACATGGTTCAGTAGAATGCATGCACTCCAGTGTTCATTGCAGCACTATTTACAATAGCCAAGACATGGAAGCAACCTAAATATCCATTGATGGATGAATGGATGAAGAAGATGTGGTACATATTTGAAATGAACTGTTATTCAGTCATTAAAATAAATAAAATAATGTATTTTGCAGCAACATGGATGGACCTGAAGATTATCATACTAAGTGAAGTAAGTCAGAGAAAGACAAATATCATATGATACCACTTATATTAAGAATCTCAAACAAATGAACAAATGAACTTATTTATAAAACAGAGACAGTCACAGACTTAGAGAACAAACTTATGATTATCAGGGGGGAAAGAGTGGGTTAAAAGAGACATAGATTTAGAGTATAGGATTAAAATGTACACACTGATATATTTAAAATAGATAACCAACAAAGACCTACTATATACAACAGGGAACTCTGCTCAGCATTATAAGATAACCTAAATGGGAAAATAATTTGAAAAAGAATGCTCAAACTACTGCACAATTGCACTCATCTCACATGCTAGAAAAGGAATGCTCAAAATTCTCCAAGCCAGGCTTTAACAATATGTGAACTGTGAACTTCCAGATGTTCAAGCTGGATTTAGAAAAGGCAGAGGAATCAGAAATCAAACTTCCAACATCTGTTGGATCATCAAAAAAGCAAGAGTTCCAGAAAAATATCTACTGCTTTGTTAACTATTCCAAAGCCTTTGACTGTGTGGATCACAACAATTTTTCATCACAACATGGAAAATTCTTAAAGATGTGGGAATACCAGACCACCTGCTTCTTGAGAAATCTGTATGCAGGTCAGGAAGCAACAATTAGAACTGCACATGAAACAACAGACTGGTGGCAAATTTGGAAAAGAGTGCATCAAAGCTATTTATTACCACCCTGCTTACTTAACTTATATGCAGAGGACATCATGAGAAATGCTTGGCTGGAGGAAGCACAAGCTGGAATCAAGATTGCCAGGACAAATATCAATAACCTCAGATATGCAGATGACACCACCCTTATGGCAGAGAGTAAAGAACTAAAGAGCCTGTTGATGAAAGTGAGAGAAGAGTGTAAAAGTTGGCTTAAAACTCAACATTCAGAAAACTAAAATCATGGCATCTAGTCCCATAACTTTATGGCAAATAGATGGGGAAATGGTGGAAACAGTGACAGACTTTATTTTTTAGAGCTCCAAAATCACTGTAGGTGGTGACTGCAAACAAGAAATTAAAAGAGGCTTACTCCTTAAAAGAAAAGTTATGACCAACCTAGACAGCATATTAAAAAGTAGAAACATTCCTTTTCCATCAAAGGTCCATCTAGTCAAGGTTATGGTCTTTCCAGAAGTCATGTATGGATGTAAGAATTGGAGTATAAAGAAAGCTGAGTGCCGAAGAATTGATGCTTTTGAACTATGGTATTGGAGAAGACTCTTGAGAGTCCTTTGGAATGCAAGATCCAACCAGTCCATCCTAAAGGAAATCAGTCCTGAATATTCATTGGAAGGACTGATGGTGAAGCTGAAACTCTAATACTTTGGCCAGCTGATGAGAAGAACTGACTCATTTGAAAAGACCTTCATGCTGGGAAAGAGTGAAGGCGGGAGGAGAAGAGGACGACAGAGGATGAGATGGTTGGATGGCATCACTGACTCAACGGACATGAGTTTGAGTAAACTCTGGAAGCTGATGTTGGACAGAGAGGCCTGATGTACTGCAGTCCTTGGGGTCCCAAAGAGTAGGACACGACTAAGTGACTGAACTTGTCTGAACTGAGATACTTCTCTATGTAAAACTGAACCACTTTGCTGTATACCTGAAATAAACACAGCATTGTTAACTATATTCCAATACAAAATAAAACTTTTTTAAAAACAAGAAAAGAAACAGTTTATCTTTCCCAGAGACAGATGGCCTGGATACAATGAACTTCCTTTTGGCTCAGTTGCTTTATCTACAATAAGACTCAGTAAAAGTTCTCTGTATAGGGCCAGATGGTAAATGCTTTAGGTTTTGCAAAGCCTAATACATTTTTTGGTAGCATTTTGTTCTTTTCTGTCTCTTTATTCTCTCTCTTTCTTTGTTTACAGTGTTTGAAAAATGTTGCTCTTGGCCCTACAATAGGCCACAGGTCACAGTTTGCCTATCTGTGATCTCTAGAGATAATAGCATCACTACAGAATAGGCTAGTTATGGTTGTTGAAAGAAAAAAAACATGTAAAGCACTGAAACATCATGTAGTAAATAAGAAGCTCTCCATAAATATTAAATGGCATGATTGTGGTGATATGTTATAATATCCACAGTACCTAGCTTATCATTGGAAACATAGCATGGCCTCAACAAATGGTTATTAAATAAATAAATATGTAAAAGAAGGGGCTTGCACTCAACAAATATCTGTGCTCTCTTTAAGCTCTACAATTCTATAATCTTCATGGTTCATGTATTCTTGCCTGAAGAATTACATGGACGGAGTTGTCTAGAAGGCTAAAGTTTATCTAGGCTATCTAGGTTGGTCATAACTTTCCTTCCAAGGAGTAAGCGTCTATTAATTTCATGGCTGCAATCACCATCTGCAGTGATTTTGGAACCCAAAAAAATAAAGTCTGACACTGTTTCCACTGTTTTCCCATTTATTTGCCGTGAATTGATGAGACTGGATGTCATGATCTTAGTTTTCTGAATGTTGCGCCTGAAGCCAACTTTTTCACTCTCCTCTTTCACTTTCATCAAGAGGCTCTTTAATTCCTCTTCACTTTCTGCCATAAGGCTGGTGTCATCTGCATATCTGAGGTTATTGATATTTCTCCCAGAAATCTTGATTCCAGCTTGTGCTTCCTCCAGCCCAGCATTTTTCATGATGTATTCTGCATATAAGTTAAATAAGCAGGGTGACAATATACACAAGTGACATAAATTAAACATTGAAGAAGGTAGGGAGTGAGGAAATTAGATAAGACTGGTCAAGAAGTACAAACTTTCCATTATAAGATAAATAAGTACTAGGGGTATCATGTACAAGTTGAAGACTATAGTTTACATTGGTCTATGATATATGTGAAAATCTTTAAGAAAGTAGATCCTAAATTCTCATCATAAGGAAAAAAATATTTTGTACCTGTATAAGATTATTAATGCTTGCTAAATTGATTACACTAATTATTTCTTAATATGTGCAAGTCACATCATTATGCTTTACACTCTAAATGTACCCATTTTTCTGTGTCAATTATATCTCAATAAAACTTGGGGGAAAATGGAAAGAAAACAGAATATAACATGATTCTTTTAGATTTAGGTCACTTTTAAATTATATTAAGTGTAGAATAAATTAATTTGTATTATCAAAGTCATCACTACCTAAAGAGGTGATAGCTTGAAAGATTAATAAATTTCCACAAATAAATAATCAAGTAGAAAATTCACTCAGAAAAATCAAGATTTTGCTCCAGTTATGTTTTGGTAATTGATTTCCATGTACCATTCATTAAAAAAGAATTATTAAGAATTAAAACATGTAAAATTCATTTTATTTTATTTTTTATTTATTTTTTTTACTTTTATTTTTTTTTATTATTATTTTTAAATACTTTATTCTATTTTACAGTACTGTATTGGTTTTGCCATACATTGGCATGAATCAGCCACAGGTGTACACAATCTCCCCATGCCAAAGCCCCCTCCCACCTCCCTCCCCACCCTACCTCCTTGGATCATCCCGTACACCAGCCCCAAACATCCCGTATCCTGCATTGAACATAGACTGGCGCTTCATTTCTTATATGGTAGTATACATGTTTCAGCGCCATTCTCCCAAATCATCCCACCCTCTCCCTCTCCCTCAGATGCCAAAAGTCCGTTCTATACCTCTGTGTCTCCTATATTGTCTCACTTACAGGGTCATCATTACTATCTTTCTAAATTCCATATATATGTGTCAGTATACTATAGTGGTGCTTTTCTTTCTGGCTTACTTCCCTCTGTATAATCGGCTCCAATTTCATCCATCTCATTAGAGCTGAGTCAAACTTATTCTTTTTAAGGGCTGA
>SJYW01011405.1:201527-218350 GCA_006410735.1 Raphicerus campestris
TGAACCTGGGTCTCCTGCATTGCAGGCAGGTTCTTTATAGCCTGAGCCACTGGTAAGCACTTTCTTATATATATAATTGATTCAACCTCTGGCCCCTCTCCCTTCCCTGAAAATCATGAGCAATGAGACTGAAAGTTCCAACACGTTAAGCACTGGTTCTGCTGGCAATCAGCCCTCACCCTACGTGTTTTCCAAAAGTCATATCATTCACATAACAAAAGACACCCTAATGCCTTATGCACTCATCAAGGAAATCTTAAGGGTTTTAAGAGCTCAGAGCCAGAAATGGGGACAAAGACCAAATATACACTTTTTATAAATCATGTCATACTATGTCACACCACTTCTCTCCAGAGGCACTCTCCTATGCCTTAAAAAAATAAGAAACAGAAGTTTCACATTTGATGAAAAAAAGGAGCCTCTGTAATATGCACTATACATAAAAAGCAAGTGGAAGACAGGTGAGTGACTCAGCAGAGAATCTAACACAAGCACTTATGAAAGAAGCATCAATGAGGAGATCATCAATTTCTCCTTTGGAATTCATGGAGAGTTAGGAATTAAAGACTTGAGGACTGCTGGTACCATAGAGGGGTAGGAATGAGACAGGGACTGAAAACTAAAAAATGGTTTGAATATATATGTAAAGGAGTCCTTGCTTTTCCAGTCTTTGTTTCCTCTGTTTCTAGATTTGATCTTATTTTCCTTTATGAAACTAAATGGTGGGAACTTACACCTTGGCATTAGAGGAAGGAAATTTGAGGGCCTCTATTAGAAACTGAAGCTCTGAGTAACATTATGCCTATTGATTAGTAGGTTTTCCTAATGTATTTTTCCCCATACAACTCCAGAAAACCAAAAGAAAAGTGGATAAATATCAAGGAGGATAGGAGTTCTTTTTCCTATAGTCTTACTGAAGGCCACTGATCAACAAACAGTTGGCCATCAAATTCTTTGTAGAGAATCAAAGCTAGTGGAGGTGATGGAAATCCAGTTGAGCTATTTCAAATCCTGAAATATGATTCTGTGTAAGTGCTGCACTCAATATGTCAGCAAATTTGGCCACAGGACTGAAAAAGGTCAGTTTTCATTCCAGTCCCAAAGAAAGGCAATGCCAAAAAAATGCTCAAACTACCACACAATTGCACTCATTTCACACACTAGTAAAGTAATACTCAAAATTCTCCAAGCCAGGCTTCAGCAGTACTTGAACTGTGAACTTCTAGATGTTCAAGCTGGTTTCAGAAAAGGCAGAGGAACCAGAGATCAAATTGCCAACATCTGCTGGATCATGGAAAAAGCAAGAGTGCTCCAAATATCTATTTCTGCTTTATTGACTATGCCAAAGCCTTTGACTGTGTGGATCACAAGAAACTGTGGAAAATTCNAGAATAACAAGTTCAGGTTCTTTTTAGAGAAGAAAACTGTTTTTTTTTTTTTTTTAAAGTGAGTTAAAAATAATTTTTACTAAATTTAAAGCCTATTTAAAATGCAAAACAATAAGTATTCAAGACATACTGATTTTTCTGTTTTTTGTGAATTATCTTATTATTAATTAGGCTGCAATGAAAAATTCATAAGTGCACAAATCTTTTGTTTATTTGGCCTAGAGATTCCTCTTTCACCCTACTACAATCGAAGTTATTTTTCTTTGCTAGACTGCAAGGAAAAAATTATTGGCCACCCAAAATGAAACTTTGCAGACTCTTGGAACTTGTCAATAGCTTTCTGAGCTATATATATATATATATGTATGCATGCATATTATCATACTTCAGGTAACAACTGAGAGAAGATTATGAAAATTCTGAGTTTTGGGACCCACGGATAGCCCATTGTGGATTATGCACATAATGGAAATAGCAGGAAAAATAATTAGAAAATTGTATTTGGATCAGTTCAGGAAAGTTNGCATATTATCATACTTCAGGTAACAACTGAGAGAAGATTATGAAAATTCTGAGTTTTGGGACCCACGGATAGCCCATTGTGGATTATGCACATAATGGAAATAGCAGGAAAAATAATTAGAAAATTGTATTTGGATCAGTTCAGGAAAGTTTGGCTGACACATTTTAACATATTATGTTGGCAATGGGGAGCCAATTTTTTCAAATGAGGGATTAAAAAAAAAAAAAAAAGTAAAAGTCTAGCATATGACCCAATTCAGTAAGTGTTTACTGAATTTGTATAGTATTTTATGCATCATGCCATGTACAAAATAAATAAGACATGCCTTTTGCTTCCAGAGTTCAAACTTTAGAGGGAATGACAGATATAATGATGAGTAACTTTTAAACACAATATTGACTTGATAAGTAGGACAGAAGTTGTAGATATAGTTAACATGAGTACAGGAGCAGAGTACTTGAAATTTAATGGAGTAAACGGGAAAACTCATAAAATGTCTAGTTATAGTGAGGTCTTGAAAATTTCAACAGCAGCAGATGGAAATGAAAGTTAAAGGCACCCAGGAAGGAAGAAGATACTAATCATATTCTGAGAACACATACATTTCAAATAGAAAAGAGACAGAAGGTAAGTCCCATTAGAGTTAGCCTATTATATGTCTGTTGAAGGGTTATATCTCAAAATGTAGAAAAATAACTTGTGCATAGTACCTACTCAGTATTATGTTTTATTTGGCTATCTAAATTTATAACTTTCATAATAAAAATATATTATTCTTATAATTAAAAATGAAAAATATTATGTGACAAATAGTTAATGCAAATAAGAAGCAACATTGAAATAAAGGAAAGATTAAACTGACAAGCAAATTTTTTCTTTTTGTTTTCAGAACAGCACATAATTGAGGAAACCCATGTCAAATTATTTTGATGTAAATAAATTGAGAAGTAAGGACATTTGTTTATCAACAGGTTTTAAGGTTAAATGAAGTAAGCATTTGAAGGACTATCACAAGTAGAAAATCTAAAATAAATAAATAAATGTATTTTGTGTGTTTCTCAGGAAGATGTAGCTAGAAGGTAGAAAGAGTAATGTGTAAGATCTAAATCAGAAAGGGATTGGTTAAGTTATTAGTTTGGAAGCAGAAAATAATACACTTTGAGTAGGTAGACTGCATGCTCGCTGAGTAGAATATTGAGAAAATAATTTCTAATATCCCAGTGAGTGTATTATTAACTTATCTAGAAACGGGATTCAGGTAAGGTAGAGAAATTGGTAACCTGAGGAAATAGAGCAAGATGATAAAATTAAAAATATATAATGAGGCAAAATTTGGTTTAGTAAAAAACAACTTTCTACAATAGAGAGGTACAAAGTTAAGAGTTTGGGGTCTGAGGGAACTTCAGTTTCTTGACCATTTGAAAGCCCCTGTTTTAACTTGGGAGGACATCAAAACAGTATCTAAAGGCAGGCTGAGGGTGGCCAGTAGGACTGGCTGAGAACATGGCTGAGAGGCTACTTCAGCCTCACAGCCAGAAAAGCTGTCTCTTCTCATGTGGGTAAGGCATTTACCACCCTAAGCATTCTCCTCCTGGGCAATAGCTGAAAGGTACCGTATCCTTCCTTCACAGTGCCCTAAAACCTCCCAAAAAGTTTAAAATTAATAGTCAAGCACATAAAAATGGCTATAAAGTAAACTTTTAGTACCTCTGCAATATCTCTGGTCCCTTTATTTGGTCCTTTTGTGCCATAATCACATTTCTTTACAATCTGCTTTGGCAATGAGAAAGTATAGAATGGTTGAAAATTTTTATAAATGGATTTTCCCCCCTCTTTCTTCAAACATCATTGAAATATATTTTCTCTTGAGGACTCTAAGCATCTAGCTGGGAAATGAATAGCTTATTTCATTTTAATTTTCATGCAGTGAGTTGCAAAAATGTTAAGTGCCAAGTCCAATGGATTTTGACAAATGCAAATATCCATATAACCACCATGCTAAACAAGATACAGAAAATCTTCATAATCCGAAAAAGTTTGCCTGGGATCCTTTTCAGGTGGTCTCCTCTTCTCTCTGCTTTTATCCCATTGCAAGGTAACATTTGCTCTGATTTCTATCACAATGCATTAATTTGCCACTTCTAGAAACTCAGGTAAGTGAAATCATTCACAATGTATATCATATAAGGCTTCTTTCACTCAGCATAATATTTTTCTTTTTGTTTTAAAAGATCCATTCAAAAAATATAAAAATAAAAGATCCATTCATGTTATGTGTTAGTAATTTACTGTATTTTATTTCTGAGTGGTATATTTTATTCTGAATTTAGTGTATTTCTGCACTCAGCTATTGATGGATGTTCATGGTTTTCCAGTTTGAACAATATTTTATGAACTTTTTGAACAAAATTCTTATAAAAATATATTTCTTTATTTTTCTTGAGCAAACAGGAATAGGACTGCAGAATCATAGGATATATGCTTAGTGAGAAACTTTAAAGTAAATTCATTATTCCATAGTAGACAGAATAATGGCCTTACAAAGATATCTATTATCTAACTCCCAGAACTTGTAAATTTGTTATCTTATAAGACAAAAGGGATTTTGCTGATGTAATTAGGTTAAAGATTTTGAGCTGGAGAGATTATCCAGGATTATTCTGCTTCAGAAGGAACACAGCCCTGCTAAGATCTTGATTTTAGACCTCTAACTTCAAGAACTGACTTGGTTATAGACGTCTGACCGTCAGAAAATAGATATGTGCTGTTGAAAGAGTCTCTTATGTATTCCAGATACTAGTTTCTTATGTGTATTGTATGTGTTTTCTCAAATTTGTGGCTTATATTTTTATTTTCTTAATGATGTATTTTGATGAGCAGAAAATTTAATATTGATGAAATTCACTTAATCTTTAGCTTTCATGGTTAATGCTGCTTCTGTTGTGTCTAATAAATATTTGCTAACTTAGCATAAACATGTATTTATTTCCTCTTTTTTATTTTAAATATCAGATTATATCTTTAGGTGCATGATCCATCAAATTTAAAAGGCAAATTTAATTGGCTTATTTTATATGGAGATTGAGATTTATTACTTTTCAAAAATTTTTCAATTGTTTCAGCATCTTTTGTTGAATAGACTTTTCTTTCCTCATTGAATTACTTTGTACTTTCATTGAAGTCAACTGACTATATGTGTGGTTATATTTCTGGATTTTCAGTTTGGTTCTGTTAATCTATTTTTGTCTGTCCTTACATTTTAAAATAGATTTGTCTACGTTATAGACTTTTTAATCATATTTTTTGATGAGCATAAAGTTTTAATTCTGTAGAAATCTAATTTATCATTTTTTTCATTCATGGATACTGCTTACTTAGCTTACCTTCTACTCTATGGTGGTGAATACATTGTCCTCTTTTTCATAGAAAGTTTTAGGGTTTTTTTTATTCAACATCACATTATTTATAAATAAGAGTTTTACTTCATCATTTCTAAACATTAATTAAAAATTTTTTCTTATTTAATTGTCTAGCGCCTACACTATATGAAGGGAAATGATGAGAGAAGAAACCCTTGCATTGTTTCTAATCTCAGAAAGCCTTTATAAATAGTCACTAAATAACATTTAAATTCTAAGGTGTTTTGTTTCTTTTACCTGCCTTTTAATAGGTTAAGTTCTCTTCTACTACTAGTTAGCTATGGGATGTTTTTAAAATGAGTGAGCATTGACTCTGTCTATATTTATTGATATTACCATAATATGTTCTTCTTTATTCTATTAAAATGATGAATTAATTTGATTTAGAATACAGAATCAACTTCACATCTTGTGATAAACTACACTGGTCTTGGTATTTCATTCTATTTACATATTGTTGGATTCATACTCTAATATTTTTTAAGGATTTTTTTGCTCTATATCCATGAGGAATATTGGTTTGCTATTTGACAGATTTTGTCATTGGTGTCAGAAAAGTGAAAGTGAAGTTGCTCAGACCTGTCCAACTCTTTGCAACCTAATGGACTGTAGACTTCCAGGCTCCTCTGTCCAGGCATTGGCCTGGAATTCTTCAGGCAAGAATTCTGGCCTGGGATTCTCCAGGCAGGAATGCTGGAGTGGATTGCCATTGCCCTTTCCTTCTCCAGGGGATCTTCTCCACACAGGGATTGAACCCAGTCTCACACACTGTAGGCAGATTCTTTACTGTGTGAGCCACCAGGGAAGTCATATGTCATGTGACCTCATAAAACATGTTGGGAACAGTTCTCTCCTCCTATATTATTGCAACAGTTAGTATGTGTTTGGCATTACTTGTTTTTCTTCTTAAACAGATTTCACAAAAGAAAACATCTGGGCTGGAGCTGAAATTTTGTTTCTGAAAGTTGCAATTTTGCATTCAATTTTTAAAAACAGATATACAACTATTTAGATTTTCTGTTTGTGTATGTGTGTGTGTTTGGTTAATTGTTCAAAAATGTTTCTATTTCATCTAAGTCATTAATGTATTGTTATAAAGTTTTTAATAATGAGTTCTTATCCTATTTAATAGTTATATGATCTTTAAATGTTCTTAATATATCTATTTCATTTTTTATGTTGATAACTTGTGGATGAGAGTATTTTCTTTCATTAATGTTGCTAGCTGGCATGCGTGCATGCTAAATTGCTTCAGTTATATCTGACTCTTTGCAACTCCAGGGACTGTAGCCCACCTGACTCCTCTCTCCTTGGGATTCTTCAGGCAAAAGTACCAGAGTGGATTGTCTGCCATGCCCTCCTCCAGGGGATCTTCCTGATCTAGGGATCGAACCCACATCTCTTATGTCTCTGCATTGGCAGGTAGGTTCTTTACCTCTAGTGCCACCTGAGAAGCCTGTTGCTAGCTGGATTATTCCATAAATGTCAGTTAAGTGAAAATGAAGTTGCTCAGTTATTTCCAACTCTTTGCTACTCTGTGGAGTATAGCCCACCAGGTTCCTCTGTCCATGGGATTTTCCAGACACAAATACTGGAGTGGGTTGCCATTTCCTTCTCCAGGGGATCTTCCCAATCCAGGGAGTGAACTCAGCTCTCCCGCATTGCAGGTAGATGGTTTAACCTCTGAGCTACCAGGAAGTAGTTGTTATTTTGGTTACTGATTTTCTACTGGTTTATCAATTACAGACAGTGGGGCATTAAAGTCTCTAGATTATCTGAAATCTCACATTTGCATTATTGCTGACAGACTTCACAATGTTTACTGTTTATTTCCTCTGGGCTTTAGGACACTGTGGAGACTGTTCTTGATCCTCACTGTGAGAATATGGTGAAGTTCCCAAGAAAAAGCCTATAAGAGTGTATGCTTCCCGTGAGTATTTGCAAAGTCGCTTCAGTCTTGTTCCACTCAGTGCGACCTTATGGACTGCAGTCTGCCAGGCTCCACTGTCCATGGGATTCTCTACGCAAGAATATTGGAGTGGGTTGCCATGTCCTCCTCCATGGGATCTTCCTGAACCAGGGATCAAACCCACATGTCTTGCACCTCTGGTGGGTTCTTTATCACTAGTGTCACCTGGGAAGCCCCTATGCTTACTACAAGACTCCAATTCCCATGAGTTTCTCATTCTTACACTAATCTCCACTCAGCCTCAAGTAATTAGTCAAAAATACTGTTTATGTTCTTTCAACTTTAGGTATCAGCAGTTGTGGCTCCAGGTAAGTACAGCTTGGTTGCTATAACCCTCTGAATAACTTGTTTGTCTAGATTAAATGTTTTTTTTTTTTTTTCCTGTGATTTTAGTCCTCTGATGAGTACAAGAAAATATTTTGGCTTTTAGTTTTTTCAGATGTCTGTGTGTGTGTGTGTTGAAGGTAGGAATAACAACTTCCCAGACATCACTTGTCAGAATTGCAACCAGAAGTTCTCAGTTATCTTTAAAATCATATATTCAACTGAAAAATATATTGTATACATAATTACCCAAATCAGTGCTATTTATTCTTTGTGTAAGTTCAAATTTTCATTTGGTATAGTTTTTCTTATATCTTGGAATTTTTAATAAATCATTTAAATAATGTAGTTTGGGTTGGAATGAATTCTCTCAGTTTTTGTCTAAACTAATTATTTTCCTCTCATTTTTAAAGGATTTTTTTTCTGAATGTAGAGTTCTTGCTTGACAGTTTTGTGTATAATGTGTTAAAAGATGCTTTTAAAACTTTCTTTTTATTACTGACCTTCAGAAATTTCATTATGACCTGACTTTATGTGCTTTTCTTTGTTTTTGTTCTGTCTGGAGTTCACTGAAAGTTTCTAATACTGTTTCACATCTTTATTCCTTTCTTTTTTGGATTCTGATTATACATATGTTGGATCTCTTGTCATTAAGGCTTTGTTCACTTTATGTTGACCAATATTCTCTATATGTTTCAGTGTTTACATTTCTATTAATATATTTTAAAGTTTTTTTCTTCAAAAGTTTCTATTAACCCATTTAACTAAAATTTCATTTTAAATATTATAGTTTTATATTTCTTAATTTTTAGCTTGTTTCTCTCATTATTTAGCCCTTGGATATATTTTTAGTGAGTTTTCCTGGTGGCTCAGTGGTAGAAAATCTGCCTGCCAATGAAGGAAATGTGGATTCAATCCCTGAGTTGGGAAGATTCCATGGAGAAGAAAATGGCAACTCACTCCAGTATTCTTATCTGGAAAGCCCATGAACAGAGGAGCCGGCAGTCCATGGGCTCATAAAAGAGTCGGACATCACTTTGTGACTAAATAACAACAACATATTTTTTTACTAAGTCTTTTAAAAGTATTAATTCTATTTCATATCTCTGCCATGGCTGTATCTGTTTCTATTTACTGACATGTTCCTTGGTTATGGGTCCCATTTTGCTAATCACTACTAGGAATTTTTGATTAGACATTGCATATTGTGAACATTATGTTGTTGAGTTATAATATTTAATATCTTCTTTTAAAAAATATTAGCCATTGTTCTGACAGGAAATTAAGTTATATATCAATCAGTTTGGTTCTTTTAAGTATTTTTAGTTATGGTAAATTAGCAGAGCTTTTAAAACAAAGCTGGGTTAGCACTACTACTAAGGCATGATTTTTCTGAATTTTTTGCTGAGCATCCTTTGTAATTAAACCAGAAATGTCCACTCTGATGGTTTAGAACATAGTTTCTCAGCACTCTGGAAATTGTGTAGCTTATTGCTTTTTTAGTCACTCTTTTCTTGGCCTCATGGAGTTTCATCCTACATATAAATGACATAAAAACCAGCAGTCAGTTCAAAGCGAATCTTGACTAGTTTTTCAGACCTCTTTTTTTCTACTTAGCCCCCTCACCTTTATTACTTGAAATCTCAACCACGTTACCTTTCTTGAACTCTAGTCTCTCAGCTCAAAATTTAGTGAAATTCCCATACTTGCATTACTCTGCATCATGCTCTGAAATATGTTTTCAGACAAAATGTTAGGGTGACTATGGATACTTCATTTTCCCCTTTCTCTTAGGGATCATGGTTTTGCAAAAACTGTTTTCTAATGTTTGAAAATAGCTGTCTAAATAGTTGTTTGTTTGTTTTTTTTAAGATGTTTACAGCAATAAGGCATGACTGCTCCTCCATTACTGCACCATGATCAGGTATGGAATTAATAAAATTATGTTAATGTTTCATGTGCTGATTCCAAAATCTGGGTCATTTCTCTGAATCTATTGACCATTTTCCTCTACACTGTGTGGTATTATATTTTCCTGTGTACTTTCATGTCTAGCAGCTATTCGCTTTATATTGGATATTTTAAGTGATATGTTGAAGAGACTGAATTTTGTTATTTCTCTCTAAATTGTGTTGAGTTTTGTCTTAGCAGGCTGTTACTAGTGAGTTAGTTTGATTTTATTGAGGCTTAAATTTAAGTTACACGTTATATAGGTCAATCTATTTGGTTTTTCATTTTTTTATTAATCTCAGGGTTAGTCCCTTAGTTCTTGGATGTGAATTTAAATTATAAGACATGGTGCTTCTTGTAATTCATTGGAACATACGAGATGATTACCAAGGCTGTCCAGTTTGGCATGACCTAAACATAAAACTCTGTCTCCCCAGAAGCTAGTAGCAAATGAAATTTCTAGTCATATATTTCTTCCTTTAGAACTGTTGCTTTTCCTGAACTATACTGCTTCCTCTCTTTTGTTCATTCATTCATTCAGCTGCCACTTATTGTGTGCCTGTTGTGTGTCAGTTACTGTTCCAGAGGCTGTGGATTAACTGGTGAGAGTGAGTAATTCAGAATATACACTAGAGTATATACCAGACTGAGAAAGACAAAAAACATTGAACTAATAAATACATATTATATCAGGTGCTCACTATGTGAAAGAATAATTTTTTTTTCACGGAACCCTGAGTACAAAGACCTTAAGGATAGATTGTCACTGATATGTTCAGAAAACTAACTTGAAAGACAGTGGAATGGAGGGGAAGCAAAAAAAAAAAAAAAAAAAGGCACAATGGTAGAGACTATGGAAGTAAGCAAGGGCTACCCCTAATGGTCATGGTAAGATATTTAGGTTCTAAAAAGTGTTATGTGAAGCTACTGGCACATTGAAAACATGAGAGTGACTATGATCTAATTTATAGTTTTAACAAATTATTCTAGCTACTGTGTGAAGAATGGACTACACATAAGAGTAGGGAATAAGGCAATTACATTTCTTAAGCAGTTATTACAATAGGCTTAGTGCTCTGGTCGCAGCTGCTGGCGCTTAGTGCGCTGGTCGCAGCCGCCTGTGCTGCTACCCCATGCCCAAAGCGGGGCAGCCAAGAGGAGTTACCCCACATCCGAAGTCAGAGGCAGCAGCCGAGAGTGCCAGACTGCGACAGCATAGGAACGGCCAGGAGGAGCTACCCAGCTCAAGGCCAGGGGTGGTGGCTGAGAGGAGCTACCCTGTGCCCAAGGCCAGGGGCAACGGCTGGGAGGAGCAACCCCATGTCCAAGAAACAGTGGCTACACGGGCGCAGGAGGGCCTAGAGGAGCCATCCCACTTTGAAGGTCAAGAAGGCCAGTGGTGAGGATATACCTCTCATCCAAGGTAAGGAGCAGCCACTGCACTTTGCTGGTGCAGCTGTGGAGAGATACCCCTTACCCAAGGTAAGAGAAACCCAAGTAAGATGGTAAGTGTTGCACGAGGGCATCAGAGGGCAGACACACTGAAACCATACTCGCAGAAAACTAGTCAATCTAATCACACTAAGACCACAGCTTTGTCTAACTCAATGAAACTAAGCCATGCCTCCGGGAAAACCCAAGATGGGCGGGTCATGGTGGAGAGATCTGACAGAATGTAGTCCACTGGAGAAGGGAATGGCAAACCACTCAGGATTCTAGCCTTGAGAAGCCTATGAACAGTATGAAAAGGCAAAATGACAGGATACTGAAAGAGGGAATTCCCAGGTCAGTAGGTGCCCAATATGCTACTGGAGGTCAGTGGAGAAATAACTCCAGAAAGAATGAAGGTTTGGAGCAAAAGCAAAAACAATACCCAGCTGTGGATGTGACTGGTGTAGAAGCAAGGTCTGATGCTGTAAAGAGCAATATTTCATAGGAACCTGAAATGTCAGGTACATGAATCAAGGCAAATTGGAAGTGATCAAACAGGAAGTGGAAAGAGTGAACATTGACATTCTAGGAATCAGCGAACTAAAATGGACTAGAGTGGGTGAATTTAACTCAGAGGACCATTAGATCTACTACTGTGGACAGGAATCCCTCAGAAGAAATGGAGTAGCCATCATGGTCAACAAGAGTCCAACATGCAGTACTTGGATGCAATCTCAAAAATGACAGAATGATCTCTGTTCATCTCCAAGACAAACCGTTCAGTATCACAGTAATCCAAGTCTATGCCCCAACCAGTAACATTGAAGAAGCTGAAGTTGAATGGTTCTATGAAGACCTACAAGACCTTTTAGAACTAACACTCAAAAAAAGATGTCCTTTTCATTATAGGGGACTGGAATGCAAAAGTAGGAAGTCAAGAGACACCTGGAGTAACAGGCAACTTTTGCCCTGGAATGTGGAATGAAGCAGGGCAGAGACTAAGAGTTTTGCCAAGAAAATGTACTGCTCATAGCAAACACCCTCTTCCAATGACAAAAGAGAAGACTCTAGACATGGACATCATGATATGGTCAACACCGAAATCAGATTGATTATATTCTTTGCAGCCAAAGATGGAGAAGCCCTACACAGTCAACAAAAACAAGACCAGGAGCTGACTGTGGCTCAGATCATGAACTCCTTATTACCAAATTCAAACTTAAATTGAAGAAAGTAGGGAAAACCACTAGACCATTCAGGTATGACATAAATCAANGCTACCAGGAAGTAGTTGTTATTTTGGTTACTGATTTTCTACTGGTTTATCAATTACAGACAGTGGGGCATTAAAGTCTCTAGATTATCTGAAATCTCACATTTGCATTATTGCTGACAGACTTCACAATGTTTACTGTTTATTTCCTCTTGGCTTTAGGACACTGTGGAGACTGTTCTTGATCCTCACTGTGAGAATATGGTGAAGTTCCCAAGAAAAAACCTATAAGAGTGTATGCTTCCCGTGAGTATTTGCAAAGTCGCTTCAGTCTTGTTCCACTCAGTGCGACCTTATGGATTGCAGTCTGCCAGGCTCCACTGTCCATGGGATTCTCTACGCAAGAATATTGGAGTGGGTTGCCATGTCCTCCTCCATGGGATCTTCCTGAACCAGGGATCAAACCCACATGTCTTGCACCTCTGGTGGGTTCTTTATCACTAGTGTCACCTGGGAAGCCCCTATGCTTACTACAAGACTCCAATTCCCATGAGTTTCTCATTCTTACACTAATCTCCACTCAGCCTCAAGTAATTAGTCAAAAATACTGTTTATGTTCTTTCAACTTTAGGTATCAGCAGTTGTGGCTCCAGGTAAGTACAGCTTGGTTGCTATAACCCTCTGAATAACTTGTTTGTCTAGATTAAATGTTTTTTTTTTTTTTTCCTGTGATTTTAGTCCTCTGATGAGTACAAGAAAATATTTTGGCTTTTAGTTTTTTCAGATGTCTGTGTGTGTGTGTGTTGAAGGTAGGAATAACAACTTCCCAGACATCACTTGTCAGAATTGCAACCAGAAGTTCTCAGTTATCTTTAAAATCATATATTCAACTGAAAAATATATTGTATACATAATTACCCAAATCAGTGCTATTTATTCTTTGTGTAACTTCAAATTTTCATTTGGTATAGTTTTTCTTATATCTTGGAATTTTTAATAAATCATTTAAATAATGTAGTTTGGGTTGGAATGAATTCTCTCAGTTTTTGTCTAAACTAATTATTTTCCTCTCATTTTTAAAGGATTTTTTTTCTGAATGTTGAGTTCTTGCTTGACAGTTTTGTGTATAATGTGTTAAAAGATGCTTTTAAAACTTTCTTTTTATTACTGACCTTCAGAAATTTCATTATGACCTGACTTTATGTGCTTTTCTTTGTTTTTGTTCTGTCTGGAGTTCACTGAAAGTTTCTAATACTGTTTCACATCTTTATTCCTTTCTTTTTTGGATTCTGATTATACATATGTTGGATCTCTTGTCATTAAGGCTTTGTTCACTTTATGTTGACCAATATTCTCTATATGTTTCAGTGTTTACATTTCTATTAATATATTTTAAAGTTTTTTTTCTTCAAAAGTTTCTATTAACCCATTTAACTAAAATTTCATTTTAAATATTATAGTTTTATATTTCTTAATTTTTAGCTTGTTTCTCTCATTATTTAGCCCTTGGATATATTTTTAGTGAGTTTTCCTGGTGGCTCAGTGGTAGAAAATCTGCCTGCCAATGAAGGAAATGTGGATTCAATCCCTGAGTTGGGAAGATTCCATGGAGAAGAAAATGGCAACTCACTCCAGTATTCTTATCTGGAAAGCCCATGAACAGAGGAGCCGGCAGTCCATGGGCTCATAAAAGAGTCGGACATCACTTTGTGACTAAATAACAACAACATATTTTTTTACTAAGTCTTTTAAAAGTATTAATTCTATTTCATATCTCTGCCATGGCTGTATCTGTTTCTATTTACTGACATGTTCCTTGGTTATGGGTCCCATTTTGCTAATCACTACTAGGAATTTTTGATTAGACATTGCATATTGTGAACATTATGTTGTTGAGTTATAATATTTAATATCTTCTTTTAAAAAATATTAGCCATTGTTCTGACAGGAAATTAAGTTATATATCAATCAGTTTGGTTCTTTTAAGTATTTTTAGTTATGGTAAATTAGCAGAGCTTTTAAAACAAAGCTGGGTTAGCACTACTACTAAGGCATGATTTTTCTGAATTTTTTGCTGAGCATCCTTTGTAATTAAACCAGAAATGTCCACTCTGATGGTTTAGAACATAGTTTCTCAGCACTCTGGAAATTGTGTAGCTTATTGCTTTTTTAGTCACTCTTTTCTTGGCCTCATGGAGTTTCATCCTACATATAAATGACATAAAAACCAGCAGTCAGTTCAAAGGGAATCTTGACTAGTTTTTCAGACCTCTTTTTTTCTACTTAGCCCCCTCACCTTTATTACTTGAAATCTCAACCACGTTACCTTTCTTGAACTCTAGTCTCTCAGCTCAAAATTTAGTGAAATTCCCATACTTGCATTACTCTGCATCATGCTCTGAAATATGTTTTCAGACAAAATGTTAGGGTGACTATGGATACTTCATTTTCCCCTTTCTCTTAGGGATCATGGTTTTGCAAAAACTGTTTTCTAATGTTTGAAAATAGCTGTCTAAATAGTTGTTTGTTTGTTTTTTTTAAGATGTTTACAGCAATAAGGCATGACTGCTCCTCCATTACTGCACCATGATCAGGTATGGAATTAATAAAATTATGTTAATGTTTCATGTGCTGATTCCAAAATCTGGGTCATTTCTCTGAATCTATTGACCATTTTCCTCTACACTGTGTGTTATTACATTTTCCTGTGTACTTTCATGTCTAGCAGCTATTCGCTTTATATTGGATATTTTAAGTGATATGTTGAAGAGACTGAATTTTGTTATTTCTCTCTAAATTGTGTTGAGTTTTGTCTTAGCAGGCTGTTACTAGTGAGTTAGTTTGATTTTATTGAGGCTTAAATTTAAGTTACACGTTATATAGGTCAATCTATTTGGTTTTTCATTTTTTTATTAATCTCAGGGTTAGTCCCTTAGTTCTTGGATGTGAATTTAAATTATAAGACATGGTGCTTCTTGTAATTCATTGGAACATACGAGATGATTACCAAGGCTGTCCAGTTTGGCATGACCTAAACATAAAACTCTGTCTCCCCAGAAGCTAGTAGCAAATGAAATTTCTAGTCATATATTTCTTCCTTTAGAACTGTTGCTTTTCCTGAACTATACTGCTTCCTCTCTTTTGTTCATTCATTCATTCAGCTGCCACTTATTGTGTGCCTGTTGTGTGTCAGTTACTGTTCCAGAGGCTGTGGATTAACTGGTGAGAGTGAGTAATTCAGAATATACACTAGAGTATATACCAGACTGAGAAAGACAAAAAACATTGAACTAATAAATACATATTATATCAGGTGCTCACTATGTGAAAGAATAATTTTTTTTTCACGGAACCCTGAGTACAAAGACCTTAAGGATAGATTGTCACTGATATGTTCAGAAAACTAACTTGAAAGACAGTGGAATTGAGGGGAAGCAAAAAAAAAAAAAAAAAAAAAAGGCACAATGGTAGAGACTATGGAAGTAAGCAAGGGCTACCCCTAATGGTCATGGTAAGATATTTAGGTTCTAAAAAGTGTTATGTGAAGCTACTGGCACATTGAAAACATGAGAGTGACTATGATCTAATTTATAGTTTTAACAAATTATTCTAGCTACTGTGTGAAGAATGGACTACACATAAGAGTAGGGAATAAGGCAATTACATTTCTTAAGCAGTTATTACAATAGGCTTAGTGCTCTGGTCGCAGCTGCTGGCGCTTAGTGCGCTGGTCGCAGCCGCCTGTGCTGCTACCCCATGCCCAAAGCGGGGCAGCCAAGAGGAGTTACCCCACATCCGAAGTCAGAGGCAGCAGCCGAGAGTGCCAGACTGCGACAGCATAGGAACGGCCAGGAGGAGCTACCCAGCTCAAGGCCAGGGGTGGTGGCTGAGAGGAGCTACCCTGTGCCCAAGGCCAGGGGCAACGGCTGGGAGGAGCAACCCCATGTCCAAGAAACAGTGGCTACACGGGCGCAGGAGGGCCTAGAGGAGCCATCCCACTTTGAAGGTCAAGAAGGCCAGTGGTGAGGATATACCCCTCATCCAAGGTAAGGAGCAGCCACTGCACTTTGCTGGTGCAGCTGTGGAGAGATACCCCTTACCCAAGGTAAGAGAAACCCAAGTAAGATGGTAAGTGTTGCACGAGGGCATCAGAGGGCAGACACACTGAAACCATACTCGCAGAAAACTAGTCAATCTAATCACACTAAGACCACAGCTTTGTCTAACTCAATGAAACTAAGCCATGCCTCCGGGAAAACCCAAGATGGGCGGGTCATGGTGGAGAGATCTGACAGAATGCAGTCCACTGGAGAAGGGAATGGCAAACCACTCAGGATTCTAGCCTTGAGAAGCCTATGAACAGTATGAAAAGGCAAAATGACAGGATACTGAAAGAGGGAATTCCCAGGTCAGTAGGTGCCCAATATGCTACTGGAGGTCAGTGGAGAAATAACTCCAGAAAGAATGAAGGTTTGGAGCAAAAGCAAAAACAATACCCAGCTGTGGATGTGACTGGTGTAGAAGCAAGGTCTGATGCTGTAAAGAGCAATATTTCATAGGAACCTGAAATGTCAGGTACATGAATCAAGGCAAATTGGAAGTGATC
>SJYW01011412.1:0-21519 GCA_006410735.1 Raphicerus campestris
AAAGAAGATGGGCTCAGGGGCTGACCTGGGAGAAGTGAGTAACGGGTGTGATGTTACGGACTGAATCCACCTCTCCCAAGCCAAACAATGTTATGTCCAGAAAAGAGTCAATCACAGAGATTAAGAAACTCATTGCATTCCACTGAATATCTGCTTACACAGTGACTGATGTGCCATCTGTGTCTGAGCAAAGTGAAAGCAAGACACTGAAGAGAGACTGGCAGCGAATCACTTGAGAAGGAGCCTCACCGTTTGCATAGCAAGGATATATATTCTTACAAGACAAGCAGACCCCTGTTGAGGCAGCTGACCTTGAGCCATCTTGGCACAAGAACACAACACCCCAAGTACAAAAAGACTATGATTTGTATGCCCCTGGACCAGGCATGAGGAACCCTGCCACTGAATATTTTCTGTCAGATAGTAACAGTGAAAAGAAAAAGAAAAAAAAAAAAGGCAGCAAGAGAAAAAACATACAAGAGAACCCCCACGGGGTTGATTTTTCAGCACAAGTTTTCAGTAGGAGTGCCATGATATATTTCAAGTGCTAAAAAGAAAAACTACCACCAAGAATTCTCTATTTGGCTATGTTATCACTGAGAATTAAAGACAGAATTTCCCAGACAGGCAAAAACCTTTTTAAGAGAGTCCATCACCACTAAACCAGCCTCACAAGAAATGTTAAAAGATCTTAAGGAAAAGAGAAGAGGGTACACCCAGACATGAGAAAATATATAAAAGGAAAGAAGTTTATATCACCGGTAGGCAAATACATAGTAAAGGCAATGGATCAACCACTTAAATAGTGAGTATCAAGGTTAAAAGAAGAAAAAAATCAGCTATCACTACTAGGAATTAAGGGATATAAAAAGATATTAAATATGATGTCAAATGCATAAAATATTGAGGCATTGTGGTAATACAAAAAAAAACCCTAAACCTTTTAGAATGTGTTCAAACTTAGGTGACTACCAGGTTTAAACAAATAGATAGACAGGCATGAACCTCATGGTAACCACAAAGCAAAAATGTATCATCAGTTCAGTTCAGTTCAGTTCAGTTCAGTTGCTCAGTTGTGTCCAACTCTTTGCNGAATGTGTTCAAACTTAGGTGACTACCAGGTTTAAACAAATAGATAGACAGGCATCAACCTCATGGTAACTACAAAGCAAAAATGTATCATCAGTTCAGTTCAGTTCAGTTCAGTTCAGTTGCTCAGTTGTGTCCAACTCTTTGCGACCCCATGCATTGCAGCACGCCAGGCCTCCCTGCCCATCACCATCTCCCGGAGTTCACTGAGACTCACGTCCATCGAGTCCGTGATGCCATCCAGCCATCTCATCCTCGGTCGTCCCCTTCTCCTCCTGCCCCCAATCCCTCCCAGTGTCAGAGTCTTTTCCAGTGAGTCAACTCTTTGCATGAGGTGGCCAAAGTACTGGAGTTTCAGCTTCAGCATCATTCCTTCCAAAGAAATCCCAGGGCTGATCTCCTTCAGAATGGACTGGTTGGATCTCCTTGCACAAAAAATAAAGGAACCTATATAACATTAAAGAAAGTCAAACCACGAAAAGGAAGATTTAAAGAATAAAAAAGAACTACAAAGGCAACCAAAAATCATTTAACAACAATAGCAGTAAGGATATACTTATTGATAATCACTTTAGATGGCAATGGACTAAATGCTCCAATCAAAAGACACAGGGTGACTGAATGGATAAGGAAACAAGATTCATATACACTGCCTACAAGAGACTCATTTCACTCACTTTATGACTCATTTAAAGATCCCCAAAGGCAAAGTAAAAAGATGGGAAAAGATGTTCAATGTAAATGAAAAAAAAAATCTAAGGTTAAAAAATATATAAAAAGCTCAGATAGCAATACTTATGGAGCTAGATGAAGCACAAACTGGAATTAGGATTGCTGAGAGAAATATCAACAACCTCGGATATGCAGATGATACCACACTAATGTCAGAGAGGAAAGAGGAGCTAAAGACCTTCTTCATGAAGGTGAAAGGTGAGAGTAAAAATGCTGCTTAAAACTCAACACTTAAAGAACAAATATTGCGGCATCCAGTCCCATCACTTCATGGCAAATAGATGGAAAAACAATGGAAACAGTGACAGGCTTTATTTTCTTAGGCTCCAAAATCACTGTGGACAGTGATTGCAGCCATGATATACAAAGATGCTTGCTCCTTAGAAGAAAAGCTATGACAAACCTATATAGCATACTAAAAAGCAGAGACATCACTTTGCCAGTAATGGTCTGTGTAGTCAAAGCTATGTGTTTTCCAGTAGTTAAATATGCATGTGAGAACTGGACCATAAAGAAGGCTGATCTCCAAAGAACTGATGCTTTCAAGCTGTGGTTTGAAACTGTGGTTTCGAACTGTGATGCTGGAGAAGACTCTAGAGAGTCTGTTGGATTGCAAGGAGATCAAACCAGTCAATCTTAAAGGAAATCAGTCCTGAATATTCATTGGAAGGATTGATGCTAAAGCTGAAGCTCCAATACTTTGGCCACCTGATGTGAAGAACACACTCATTGGAAAAGACCCTGATCCTAGGAAAGATTGAGGGCAGGAGAAGGGGGTGACAGGGGATGAGATGGAAGGGTAGCATTATTGACTCAATGGACATGAGTTTAAGCAAAATCTGGCAGATAATGAAGAAGAGGAGAGCCTGGTGTGTTGCAGTTCATGGGGTCATAAAGAGACATGACTGAGCGACTTTCACAAAATAAAAACAGACCCACAGATATAGAAAACAAACTTATGGTTATCAAAGGCTAAAGGAGGTAGGAAGGAAAAGTTAGGAGTTTGGATTTAATAGATACAAACTACTACATATAAAATAGATAAACAGAGTCCTATTGTAGAGGACAGCAAACTATATTCAGTATCCCGTAATAAACCATAACCGAAAAGAAAAAATACCTTGAAAATGAAAACAGAAATACAACTTTTCAAAATCTATGAGATACAGCAGAAGCAGTTCTAAGAGGAAAGTTCATAGCAATGCAGACCTATATCAATCAAGACATAAGAGAAAGCTCAAAGAATATAACTTTACATTTAAAAAAATTAGGAAAAGAAAAACAAATAATCCCCCAAATTTAGTAGAAACAAGGAAATAAGATCTGAGTAGAAATAGGTAATATCAATTAAACTAAGAGGTGGTTCTTTTAAAAGATAAAATTGGCAAACCTTCAGACAGATTCTTCAATAAAAGAGAGCCCAAATAAAAATACACATGTTAAGAGCAGAAGGTACCAATGATATTGAAGAAATAAAATTGATACTTGAACAATGCAAGAGTTAGTGTACTGACCCTCCACACAGTCAAAAATCTCTGTACAACTTATAGTTGGTCCTTATTCATCATTCCTCCATATCTGTGGTTTCACATCCAAATTCAACCAATCATGGGTCTTGTAGTACTGTAGTATTTGTTATTGAAAGAAATCCACATATAAATGAACCCATGCATTTAAAACCACTGTTTTTCAAAAGTCAATTGTGCAATCATAAGAGACTACTACAAACAATGACATGCTAACAAATTGTACAACTAAAAAATGGATACATTCTTAGAAACATAGTTTTCTAAGACTGAATTTAAAAAAAAAAAATAGAAAATCTGGCCCAACCAATTACTAGTAATGAAATTAAATCAGTAATCAAAAAAAGCAGAAGCTCCCAGAAAGCAATGACCAGGACCAGAAGGCTTAACAGGAGAATTCTACCAAACATTTAAAGAGGAGTTAATAGATATCTTTCTCAAATTGTACCATAAAATAATCACAGAGAAGGAACCACTTCCATACTATGAGACCAGCATTACTATTATACCAAAACCAGAAAAAGATCAGACAAAACAATTACAGGCCAATATTCTTAAAGATGGATGCAAAAATTCTCAACAGACTATTAGCAAATGGAATTCAACAATACATTAAAAAGGTCATACACACATGAGCAAGTAGGATTTATTCCAGGGACCCAAGGTTGAATCAGTATTCACAAAAATCAATGTGATACACCACATTAACAAAACAACAAACTCACAGCGAAGTCATACTCAGTGGTAAAAAGCTGAAAGCTTTTCCCCTAAGATCTGGAATAAAACGAAGATGCTCACTGTCACTATAGGGGACACAGGTTCAATCCCTGGTCTGGAAAGAGTCCAAAGCTTTGGAGCAACTAAAACCGTGCATCATAATTATTCAGTCTGCACTCTAGAGCCCGCAAGCTACAACTAGTGAGCCCACACGCTACAACCACTGATGCCCAGAGCCTGTGCTCTGCAGCCAGAGAAGCCGTCACAGTGAGAAGCTCATGCACTGCAGCAAAGAGTAGCCCCTGCCTGCCACAACTAGAGAAGCCCACATGCAAAGACCCAGCACAACCAAAAATAAATAAAGAAAAATTTGGAAGGGAACAAGTAAAGCTGCCACTATTAGTACACAATGTACTATATACAGAAAACCCTAAAGACTCCACCAAAACACTATTAGAAGAACAATATCATTTATTTGACATAGTGACTGGATATTTTTGTACATTACAAAATAATTACTACATTGTACCACTACAGTACACAGATTAATACACTGAAATCTGTTCAGTTTTATACACTAAAAACTATCAGAGAAATTTAGGGAAAAATCCACTTGCAATTGCATTAAAAAAAATAGCTAGGAACAAATTTAACAAAGATATGAATGACCTACACTCTGAAAGCTATAAGACATTAATGAAAGAAACTGAAGGCAATATAAATAAATGGAAAAATATAGCATGCTCATGGATCAGAAGAATTAATATTTTGAAATATCCATATTACTGAAAGAAATCTACAGATTCAATGCTATCACTACCAAAATACTTGAGGCATTTTTAAATAGAAATAGAAAGTGAAGTTGCTCAGTCATGTCCAACTCTTCATGACCTCATGGACTGCTCCTCTGTCCATGGGATTTTCCAGGCAATAGTACTGGAATGGGTTGCCATTGCCTTCTCCTAATGTAACCACATAAGACCTCCCAAATAGCCAAAGCAGTCTAAAGAATAAACAATAGAGTTGGAAGTATCACACTCCCAGATTTCAAACTGTACCACAACACTATAGTAATCAAAGCAGCATGGCATCAAAACAGACACACAAATCAACGGAAGAGAATACACAGGCCAAAAGTAAACCCACATTTATATGGTAAATCAATCTCTGACAAAGGAGGCAATATATAATGGATATAGGATTCAATATTTAATGAAGAAAAGACAGTATCTAAATAATAAAGAGAACTGACAGGTACATGCAAAAGAATGAAAGTAGACTACATTTATACACCATATACAAAAATAAACTCAAAGATCAGTCAAACACTTAAATTGAAGACCTGAAATCATGACACTCCTAGAAGAAAACATCGTCAGTGTGATCTTTGGCTTTGGTCTTAGCAATATTCTTTTTGGATCTGTCTCCTTTAGGCAAGGGCAACAAAAGCAAAAATAAACAAATGGGACAACATCAAACTAAAAACCTTTTATGTAGCAAAAGAAAACATCTGCAAAATAAAAAGGTAACCCACTGAATGGGAGAAGATAACGGCAAATGATATATTCCATAAGAGGTACTAACCAAAACATACAAAGCACTCATAACTCAACCAAATAAGTAAACAATCTGAATAAAAATGGGCATAGGACATAAATAGACATTGTTTCAAAGAAGACATACAGATGGCCAACAGGTACGTGAAAAAATGCTCAATGTCACTACTCACCAAGGAAATGCAACTCGAAACCACAATGAGATAGTACCTCATACATCAGATAAGAAACAAGTATTGCTGAGGATGTGTAAAAAAGAGAAACCTCAGGCACTACTGGTGAGATTGTAAATTGGTATGGCCGCCATGGAAAACAGTATGGAGGCTCCTCAAAAAATTCAAAATAGAACTACCACACAATCTAGCAATTTCATTTCTGGGTATTATCCCAAAGAATACAAAAACACTAATTTGAAAAGATATATGCATCCCCCCATGTCTATTGCAGCATTATTCACAATAGCCAAGGAATGAAAGCACCCGAAGTGCTCAGTGCTAAATGAATGGATAAAGATATAGGGTGTGTGTGTGTGTGTGTGTGTGTGTGTGTGTGTGTATGAAATATTACGCAGCCATAAAAAGGAATGAACTTGCCATTTGCAACAACATGGATGGACCTAGTGGGTATAATGCTAAGTGAAATACATCAGACAAAGACAAATGCTATATGATTTCACTTATATGCAGGCTCTAATACACAACACAAACAAAACAGAAACACTCGCAGATACAGAGAATAAACTCACCAGAGGATATGGTGGTGAAAGAATGGGCAAAATAGGTGAACGGAATGAAGATGTACAAACCTCCAATTACAAAATAAGTCCCAGAGATATAATATAATAACTTGTTATACTGACAGGCAGTAACTAGACTCATAGTGGTAATCATTTTGTAATATATAAAATGACAAATCATTATGTCAAACATCTGAAGCTAATATTGTCAATTCAACTTCCATTAAAAAAATAAAAGACAATAACCTAGTGAGTGACCTCCTAAAGAACTTGGACATTAACTCAATGACAGCGTTTACATTTAGGGACTTACTACATAGAGGAAGTAAAAAATGCACTTGTGAAGCAAAAATAATTTTGCTCCCTTTAACGCTTCCTCCCATCCCAGTACTGAATAATCAGAAATATAAATGTGAAGAGGAAGAGTAGAAAAGAGTAAATCTTGCACCTTCTCTTCTCCAATCCCTGAAGCTGAAACCTGGCAGGGCTGGGAGACAGTGGACAGGATAGATTGAATTAGAATGTTAGTGACCAGACAAGAAAAAAAGAGAACCAATCATCAAAAGTAGCAATTAGAAAGAAAATATCATACATTATTATCTTTGCAGCTCATTAGTTTCAAAGTGCTCAGTTAATGGATTACTAAAAATAAAGCAAAAATCCTTTCACTTCAAAGAGATTTCCAAGGTTTCCTTAGCTTAAAGAAAAAAGAAAATCAAATGCAGGTGGCCATCTTTAGAGGGTCCTTCTCTGGGAAGATGCTGTGAGCTGGGTGGATCCATTTTCTCTCTCTGGAAAAACTTCCTGCCTGGCAAATTCAATCATCCAGCCCTTGAGCTGCAAACTCTGGCTAACTGCCACCCCCATCGACAGCAGTCTCTTCATTGGAGATCCTCTCCTCCTTGTCACCCAACAGTTTAGGGTCCACTCTCATCCCCAAATCTCTCTTCACTGCAGACATTCCTTCTCCTCCAGTAACTATGCAAATCTCATGTGTTAGCTTGTTTAGGGAGTAAATATATGGGGCCTAAAATAGAACATCTGGCAGCATCTTACCCAGAATATCAGTGACAGTGCTGAAATTACTCTCAAAAAGAGCTGAACTTTTCCCTGAAGAAATGTCCCACTGTAAAATACAAGGTATATTTGCTGAAAATTAAAGTTAATCACAGACCTAGGCTGTGGCCCTAAGGCCCTAAGGCTATTCAGACGTGAGTCAAAAACAGCAGTACCAAGGTACTTACTTGTATGAATGTTTAATCAAGAGCAACTGGCAATATTATTTATCGGGAATTTCTTGCAAAATAAGGGAGACTTGATGGTCAAAAGCAAGACTAATGTATCTCTATTGGGCTTTTTAATCAGTGCTAACATCATTAAACATTTATACAGCACTCTGTGCTTGGGAAAGTTTTAGCTTTAGTTTTCAAGGTTATATGTTTCCCAAATCTCTTATGAAATGGGAACAATACACTTGGTATATTCTCTTCGCACACAGAGAGAATTCATAAGCCAGAGAACAAAAATAAATTTCCCTCAGTCACTCAACAATTTACAAGAATAGACCGTTATAATCCATCAATTAGTCCCACTCTACACACTAAATATTAAAAACAGACCTAAAAATACTCAGGCAAGTTCTCAGCAATCCTTCTGTGGGCAAGAAAGGGAGCTAAAAGTGAGCAAGTTGCCTTCACCTCTTACTGTAGCAGGTGTGGGCCAGGACGATAAATGTGTTTGCTTCCTTACTAGCTGTAGCTGTTTTGCTCTTTTTTTTTTTTTTTTTAAATTAAGAATGATTTGGTAATTGGTAACCAGTATCACCAGAGTAAACAGAATCAGGTAGCTGAAGGTGAAGTGTGCAAAGTGGAAGTTCTGCAAAGTGATCAGCAATTTGAGAAATGCAGATTGCATTTCAAAGTGACCTAGCACTATGGGTCATTCCAGCNGGCTGGGAGACAGTGGACAGGATAGATTGAATTAGAATGTTAGTGACCAGACAAGAAAAAAAGAGAACCAATCATCAAAAGTAGCAATTAGAAAGAAAATATCATACATTATTATCTTTGCAGCTCATTAGTTTCAAAGTGCTCAGTTAATGGATTACTAAAAATAAAGCAAAAATCCTTTCACTTCAAAGAGATTTCCAAGGTTTCCTTAGCTTAAAGAAAAAAGAAAATCAAATGCAGGTGGCCATCTTTAGAGGGTCCTTCTCTGGGAAGATGCTGTGAGCTGGGTGGATCCATTTTCTCTCTCTGGAAAAACTTCCTGCCTGGCAAATTCAATCATCCAGCCCTTGAGCTGCAAACTCTGGCTAACTGCCACCCCCATCGACAGCAGTCTCTTCATTGGAGATCCTCTCCTCCTTGTCACCCAACAGTTTAGGGTCCACTCTCATCCCCAAATCTCTCTTCACTGCAGACATTCCTTCTCCTCCAGTAACTATGCAAATCTCATGTGTTAGCTTGTTTAGGGAGTAAATATATGGGGCCTAAAATAGAACATCTGGCAGCATCTTACCCAGAATATCAGTGACAGTGCTGAAATTACTCTCAAAAAGAGCTGAACTTTTCCCTGAAGAAATGTCCCACTGTAAAATACAAGGTATATTTGCTGAAAATTAAAGTTAATCACAGACCTAGGCTGTGGCCCTAAGGCCCTAAGGCTATTCAGACGTGAGTCAAAAACAGCAGTACCAAGGTACTTACTTGTATGAATGTTTAATCAAGAGCAACTGGCAATATTATTTATCGGGAATTTCTTGCAAAATAAGGGAGACTTGATGGTCAAAAGCAAGACTAATGTATCTCTATTGGGCTTTTTAATCAGTGCTAACATCATTAAACATTTATACAGCACTCTGTGCTTGGGAAAGTTTTAGCTTTAGTTTTCAAGGTTATATGTTTCCCAAATCTCTTATGAAATGGGAACAATACACTTGGTATATTCTCTTCGCACACAGAGAGAATTCATAAGCCAGAGAACAAAAATAAATTTCCCTCAGTCACTCAACAATTTACAAGAATAGACCGTTATAATCCATCAATTAGTCCCACTCTACACACTAAATATTAAAAACAGACCTAAAAATACTCAGGCAAGTTCTCAGCAATCCTTCTGTGGGCAAGAAAGGGAGCTAAAAGTGAGCAAGTTGCCTTCACCTCTTACTGTAGCAGGTGTGGGCCAGGACGATAAATGTGTTTGCTTCCTTACTAGCTGTAGCTGTTTTGCTCTTTTTTTTTTTTTTTTTAAATTAAGAATGATTTGGTAATTGGTAACCAGTATCACCAGAGTAAACAGAATCAGGTAGCTGAAGGTGAAGTGTGCAAAGTGGAAGTTCTGCAAAGTGATCAGCAATTTGAGAAATGCAGATTGCATTTCAAAGTGACCTAGCACTATGGGTCATTCCAGCTAGCCATGGTCAATGTGTATAAATAGCTATTTTGTTAGTAATCTGCTTGTGTATGTTAAAAAGAGGCAAAGAAAAGGGTATGTTACAGCATACCATTTCTCAGCCAAAGTGGTTAACTGCTTGATTCAGTGAGAAGCCAATTAACAGGAAAAGGGAACAAATTCATATTCTCACAGGTTACATCAAAAAACATCTGTTTCATTTGTGAAGCTCCAATGTGTAACACAGAAGCACTTTTGGCCGCCAGGCTGTTAATCTCTGAGAGGCTATAAACTTGTCATGTTAAGGACACTGCAAATTCAGCTTGAATATACTTTGCTTTTCGCATTAATAGCATGTAAGGACACTTACGCCTCTCATCATCACTTCAGCACCTTGAGAAGACCAATATTCTTATTCTCCTCTCAAAAGACCACTATTACTTCAGTGCGTGACTTCTCAATCCTTTGTAATATTAACCCCATAAAATAAACTCACTTGGAATTGAAGATTGGCTCAAGAGCACTTGCTTTCCTTTTGAGTTCCACCTGGAAAATTCAGAAGTATTCAAACCCTCCACTGTTGATTAAAATCCGTTCTGATATCAATAAGGAGAGTCAAGCGTTCATTTACTCGGGAGAATGGTAGGGATTTGATAAAAAAAAATCACAGATAATATGCTAAATCACAGCAGAGTTTAGCAGTGCTCCGGCTCTGATTTTGAGTTCTTTAGCTAAGTGAAACTGCAGCATTCTCAGATTTTACTTCATGCCCACATTTCCTCACCTAGAGAGAAGAGTTAATACAGGAAGTCCTCGAGAGCACATTTTTAACAATAAAGTTAGCTGAGGTACCCAATTAACACAATTGGCTACAGAGTACTATATTGTAATAGCTTTATAATACTTTTCACACAAACAGTGCATAAAAAAACAAACACACGAAATAAAGAAAACATTTTTAATCTTACAGTACCTTACCTTGAAAAGTACAGTCGTACCAACCATATCACCACTGCTTTTACGCCTGTATCTGGACATCCTGGGCTTGAAATAAAGATACTGTACTACTGTACTCTGTAAACTACACAAAAGCACAGTCGCTTGTAGAGGATGCACACACCCGACAACGCATGCCAGATACATGAACCAACTTACATGAGTGGACATGCGAGCACAGGTTCCGTTCAGTTGCTCAGTCGAGTCCAACTCTTTGCGACCCCATGAACTGCAGCATGCCAGCTTAACATCTTCTAAAGTTCACACCTTGAAGGCTGGTATGTAGGGGGCTTACTATATGGCAGAGACACAGGAAAAATCCATGGGCAGTTTAAAAGACTTTGGTGATGCTCTCTACATTTTTTAAAGTATATATTCTTAAATTATTTACATGCTTTTATTTTTTACAAAGACAGGAACCAGAACTCTTTCATTGGTTACTTACAGACTTTTTTTTCCCAATTGCTCTAATAAACTGTCTCCACAGATTGTTCCACATCTCATCCAAGTTCTTAGATGGCAATTCCAGAAACTTGGTAATTTCAGTGGGAAAAGCCCTGAGAAAGAGTCCTTGTCTCCAACAATATCCATCCATAAATTCAGAAGTCGTTAGTCCATGATCTCCTTCTTGTCATATAAAGACATATGAGAAACGTTCTGCCCTCACTCAAGTCAGATCAATGACTGCCATTTTTTGTTTTTGAGACTCTAAGCAAGTCTTAGCATCTCTCCAGGCCCATTTCCTCATCTACAGCACATCAAGTTTCAACTAACTTTTTCTATAGATTCTTTCAAATCTACATATACCTGGGGAGCAGGACGTTACCAAAATGGCAATGTAAGAGGCTCCTGATTTTCCTACCTCCCACAGATGTACAGAACATATAGCAGTACACAATCCAATCTAAGAGAAATCCAGAAACTAGTTGAGTGACTCCTACACATTGGACAACTGAGAAAATCTAAACACATCTAAACAGAAAAGCTAATACACAATCTTGCCAAAAGCCCAATAATGGCCCAGCACCATTCAATTCCAGAGAGAAACCCCAATTCCAAGTTTCTCCTTGAGTAGTGAAGGGGTTGATAAAAGGGTACAAACTTCCAGTTAGAAGCTGAATAATGTATGACAATAGAAAACGAAGATCATGGCATCTGTTCCCATCACTTCATGGGAAATAGGTGGGAAAACAGTGGAAACAGTGTCAGACTTTATATTTGGGGGCTCCAAAATCACTGCAGATAGTGACTGCAGCCATGAAATTAAAAGACGCTTATTCCTTGGAAGTATGATGACCAACCTAGATAGCATATTGAAAAGCAGAGACATTACTTTGCCAACAAAGGTCCATCTAGTCAAGGCTATGGTTTTTCCTGTGGTCATGTATGGATGTTAGAGTTGGATTGTGAAGAAAGCTGAGCACCGAGTAATTGATGCTTTTGAACTGTAGTGTTGGAGATGACTCTTGAGAGTCCCTTGGACTGCAAGGAGATCCAACCAGTCCATTCTAAAGGAGATTAGTCCTGGGTGTCCTTTGGAAGGACTGATGCTAAAGCTGAAACTCCCACTTTGGCCACCTCATGCAAAGAGTTGACTCACTGGAAAAGTCTCTGATGCTGGGAGGGATTGAGGGCAGGGGGAGAAGGGGACGACAAAGGATAAGATGGCTGGATCGCATCACTGACTCGATGGACATGAGTCTGAGTGAACTCCAGGAGTTAGTTGGTGATGGACAGGGAGGCCTGGCATGCTGCAATTCATAAGGTCTCAAAGAGTCGGACATGATTGAGTGACTGAACAGTTGATAATATTGTATTATGTAACTGAAATTTGCCAAGTATGACATTCGTTTTCACTAAAAAAAAAAAAAAAGGTAAATGTAAGCGGTATGGATGTGTTGACTAACTTGATTAACTTGATTGTGGAAATGCTTTCACAGTGTCGATACATATCAAATTATCAGGTAGTACACTTTAAGTATATTACAATTCTATTTGTCTGTTATACTTCAATAAAGCTGAAAAAAGAGAGACATGAAAAAGATATATCTATATGGCAAAAACGTTCTATATAAACTCTTTTGGAGAAAGAAATGGCAACACACTCCAGTGTTTCTTGCCTGGAGAATTCCATGATGAAGGAGCCTGGTAGGCTACAGTCCATCAGTTCACAAGGAGTCGGACATGACTGAGCACACACACACAGAAACTGCTTGGCCTCTTGATCAGGACTGTGAAGACAATTTTGAAAACTTGAATTTTCTTGACACTGGAGAACCGGTGTTGTTTTTCAGTTGCTAAGTCATGTCCAACTCTTTGCGACCCCATGAATTGCAGCATGCCAGGCTTCCCTGTCACTATCTCCCGTAGTTTGCTCAAACTCACATCCATTGAGTCAATGATGCCATCCAATCATCTCATCCTCTGTCACCTGCTTCTCCTCCTGCCTTCAATCTTTACCAGAAGGGGAGAAGTTAGCTCAATGACACAAGAGCTATACATACCTGATCTGATTTTTGGGACCCCTATCAATAATAGTCCAGAAGCACATACATGACGTGTTTTAGACAAATGTATACTTTCAGTTGAACTTCAGTGATGCAGGAATTTAAAGCCAACAATTTAAGGCAGAACTGCTGGGAGACTTCTGTACCAGCTTTTACCTCACTACCTGGATGTCTCTGGTATGTTATTAGGGTGATTAACTTTAGGCACTTCCTAGTTTAGTTGTGAGCAAGATGAGTGACCTTCTGTTTCCATCAGGGCAGTAGGTTTGCTATAAATCCCTAAGTGTTAAGTTCTGGGAGCCCAGAGATAAGTAGCAGCAGCTGAGGGCTTTGCAGTCTCTTCTTTTTTCTCAAAACACTCACAGCACATACTGAGAAACCTACCCACTTGAAGAAACCTTTAAAGCAAATGTGCCAAGTGTGAACTTATTTGAGGCATTAATGATGAGTTATTTTCATGGATGGATAGACCTGGAAGGTCTCTCAAGAGCTCATCCTGTCTGGCTTCCTGACCTCATTGCTTTGTCCTTCTTAAGAGATATGCACACCACGTACCAACCAGACCCAAGCTTGCCTGGATTTCTTGACTAAGAGCTGTTTGCTATTCTTGGTCACTTCATAACATTTCTTCCACCTCTAAGAGGGAATTCATAGCCTGCATAGTAATTTTCAGTTATATAAGTTGAAAGCAAACACATATTCTTAACAGATGACCTACACTTCTGGTCATATGAAAATTTTTAAAGCATCAGTGATCATGTATGGATGTGAGAGTTGGACTGTGAAGAAAGCTGAGCACCAAAGAATTGATGCTTTTGAACTGTGGTGTTGGAAAAGATTCTTGAGAGTCCCTTGGACTGCAAGGAAATCCAACCAGTCCATCCTAAAGGAGATCAGTCCTGGGTGTTCATTGGAAGGACTGATGCTGAAGCTGAAACCCCAATACTCTGGCCATCTCATTGGAAAAGACTCTGATGCTGGGAGGGACTGGGGTCAGGAGGAGAAGGGAACAACAGAGGATGAGATGGCTAAATGGCATCATCAACTCAATGGACATGAGTTTGAGTGAACTCCGGGAGTTGGTGATGGACAGGGAGGGCAGGCGTGCTGCGATTCATGGGGTCACAAAGAGTCAGACATGACTGAGTGACTGAAATGAGAGACAATTATGTTTCCTTAATATATAGGTTAAAATATAAATATTCTATATATATTCTAGCTCCCTGTACATCAAATATTATCAATGCTTCCCTGTGAATCAAATATTATCAATGCTTCACCCACTAAGATGGATTATGTTTGATTCACTGGTTCAAAATTGGAAAAGAAGTACATCAAAGCTGTATATTACCACCCTGCTTGTTTAACTTATATGCAGAGTACATTATGAGAAATGCTGGGCTGGATGCAGCAGAAGTTGAAATCAAGATTGCCGGGAGAAATATCAATAACCTCAGCTATGTGGATGACACCACTCTTATGGCAGAAAGTGAAAAGGAATTAAAGAACCTCTTGATGAAGGTGAAAGAGGAGCTGCCTTAAAACTCAATATTCAAAAAATGAAGATCGTGGCATCCAGTCCCATCACTTCATGGCAAATAAATGGGGAAACAATGGAAAGAGTGACAGACTTTATTTTCTTGGACTCCAAAATCACTGCAGACAATGACTGCAGCCATGAAATTAAAAAACATTTTCTCTTTGGAAGAAAAGCAATGTCAAATCCAGAAAAACAGCAGAGACATTACTTTGCCTATAGTCAAAGCTATGGTTTTTCCAGTGGTCATGTACNTAGCAGTACACAATCCAATCTAAGAGAAATCCAGAAACTAGTTGAGTGACTCCTACACATTGGACAACTGAGAAAATCTAAACACATCTAAACAGAAAAGCTAATACACAATCTTGCCAAAAGCCCAATAATGGCCCAGCACCATTCAATTCCAGAGAGAAACCCCAATTCCAAGTTTCTCCTTGAGTAGTGAAGGGGTTGATAAAAGGGTACAAACTTCCAGTTAGAAGCTGAATAATGTATGACAATAGAAAACGAAGATCATGGCATCTGTTCCCATCACTTCATGGGAAATAGGTGGGAAAACAGTGGAAACAGTGTCAGACTTTATATTTGGGGGCTCCAAAATCACTGCAGATAGTGACTGCAGCCATGAAATTAAAAGACGCTTATTCCTTGGAAGTATGATGACCAACCTAGATAGCATATTGAAAAGCAGAGACATTACTTTGCCAACAAAGGTCCATCTAGTCAAGGCTATGGTTTTTCCTGTGGTCATGTATGGATGTTAGAGTTGGATTGTGAAGAAAGCTGAGCACCGAGTAATTGATGCTTTTGAACTGTAGTGTTGGAGATGACTCTTGAGAGTCCCTTGGACTGCAAGGAGATCCAACCAGTCCATTCTAAAGGAGATTAGTCCTGGGTGTCCTTTGGAAGGACTGATGCTAAAGCTGAAACTCCCACTTTGGCCACCTCATGCAAAGAGTTGACTCACTGGAAAAGTCTCTGATGCTGGGAGGGATTGAGGGCAGGGGGAGAAGGGGACGACAAAGGATAAGATGGCTGGATCGCATCACTGACTCGATGGACATGAGTCTGAGTGAACTCCAGGAGTTAGTTGGTGATGGACAGGGAGGCCTGGCACGCTGCAATTCATAAGGTCTCAAAGAGTCGGACACGATTGAGTGACTGAACAGTTGATAATATTGTATTATGTAACTGAAATTTGCCAAGTATGACATTCATTTTCACTAAAAAAAAAAAAAAGGTAAATGTAAGCGGTATGGATGTGTTGACTAACTTGATTAACTTGATTGTGGAAATGCTTTCACAGTGTCGATACATATCAAATTATCAGGTAGTACACTTTAAGTATATTACAATTCTATTTGTCTGTTATACTTCAATAAAGCTGAAAAAAGAGAGACATGAAAAAGATATATCTATATGGCAAAAACGTTCTATATAAACTCTTTTGGAGAAAGAAATGGCAACACACTCCAGTGTTTCTTGCCTGGAGAATTCCATGATGAAGGAGCCTGGTAGGCTACAGTCCATCAGTTCACAAGGAGTCAGACATGACTGAGCACACACACACAGAAACTGCTTGGCCTCTTGATCAGGACTGTGAAGACAATTTTGAAAACTTGCATTTTCTTGACACTGGAGAACCGGTGTTGTTTTTCAGTTGCTAAGTCATGTCCAACTCTTTGCGACCCCATGAATTGCAGCATGCCAGGCTTCCCTGTCACTATCTCCCGTAGTTTGCTCAAACTCACATCCATTGAGTCAATGATGCCATCCAATCATCTCATCCTCTGTCACCTGCTTCTCCTCCTGCCTTCAATCTTTACCAGAAGGGGAGAAGTTAGCTCAATGACACAAGAGCTATACATACCTGATCTGATTTTTGGGACCCCTATCAATAATAGTCCAGAAGCACATACATGACGTGTTTTAGACAAATGTATACTTTCAGTTGAACTTCAGTGATGCAGGAATTTAAAGCCAACAATTTAAGGCAGAACTGCTGGGAGACTTCTGTACCAGCTTTTACCTCACTACCTGGATGTCTCTGGTATGTTATTAGGGTGATTAACTTTAGGCACTTCCTAGTTTAGTTGTGAGCAAGATGAGTGACCTTCTGTTTCCATCAGGGCAGTAGGTTTGCTATAAATCCCTAAGTGTTAAGTTCTGGGAGCCCAGAGATAAGTAGCAGCAGCTGAGGGCTTTGCAGTCTCTTCTTTTTTCTCAAAACACTCACAGCACATACTGAGAAACCTACCCACTTGAAGAAACCTTTAAAGCAAATGTGCCAAGTGTGAACTTATTTGAGGCATTAATGATGAGTTATTTTCATGGATGGATAGACCTGGAAGGTCTCTCAAGAGCTCATCCTGTTTGGCTTCCTGACCTCATTGCTTTGTCCTTCTTAAGAGATATGCACACCACGTACCAACCAGACCCAAGCTTGCCTGGATTTCTTGACTAAGAGCTGTTTGCTATTCTTGGTCACTTCATAACATTTCTTCCACCTCTAAGAGGGAATTCATAGCCTGCACAGTAATTTTCAGTTATATAAGTTGAAAGCAAACACATATTCTTAACAGATGACCCACACTTCTGGTCATATGAAAATTTTTAAAGCATCAGTGGTCATGTATGGATGTGAGAGTTGGACTGTGAAGAAAGCTGAGCACCAAAGAATTGATGCTTTTGAACTGTGGTGTTGGAAAAGACTCTTGAGAGTCCCTTGGACTGCAAGGAAATCCAACCAGTCCATCCTAAAGGAGATCAGTCCTGGGTGTTCATTGGAAGGACTGATGCTGAAGCTGAAACCCCAATACTCTGGCCATCTCATTGGAAAAGACTCTGATGCTGGGAGGGACTGGGGTCAGGAGGAGAAGGGAACGACAGAGGATGAGATGGCTAAATGGCATCATCAACTCAATGGACATGAGTTTGAGCGAACTCCGGGAGTTGGTGATGGACAGGGAGGGCAGGCGTGCTGCGATTCATGGGGTCACAAAGAGTCAGACATGACTGAGTGACTGAAATGAGAGACAATTATGTTTCCTTAAATATATAGGTTAAAATATAAATATTCTATATATATTCTAGCTCCCTGTACATCAAATATTATCAATGCTTCCCTGTGAATCAAATATTATCAATGCTTCACCCACTAAGATGGATTATGTTTGATTCACTGGTTCAAAATTGGAAAAGAAGTACATCAAAGCTGTATATTACCACCCTGCTTGTTTTAACTTATATGCAGAGTACATTATGAGAAATGCTGGGCTGGATGCAGCAGAAGTTGAAATCAAGATTGCCGGGAGAAATATCAATAACCTCAGCTATGTGGATGACACCACTCTTATGGCAGAAAGTGAAAAGGAATTAAAGAACCTCTTGATGAAGGTGAAAGAGGAGCTGCCTTAAAACTCAATATTCAAAAAATGAAGATCGTGGCATCCAGTCCCATCACTTCATGGCAAATAAATGGGGAAACAATGGAAAGAGTGACAGACTTTATTTTCTTGGACTCCAAAATCACTGCAGACAATGACTGCAGCCATGAAATTAAAAAACATTTTCTCTTTGGAAGAAAAGCAATGTCAAATCCAGAAAAAAAGTAGAGACGTTACTTTGCCTATAGTCAAAGCTATGGTTTTTCCAGTGGTCATGTACAGATAGTAGAGCTGGACAACAAAAAAGGCTGAGCACCAAAGAATTGATGCTTTCAAACTATGGTGCTGGAGAAGACTCTTGAGAGTCACATGGACAGCTCGGAGATCAAACCAGTCAATCCTAAAGGAATCAATCCTGAATATTCTTTGAAAGGACTGATCTGAAGCTGAAGCTGCAATACTTTGGCCACCTGATGCACAGCACCAACTCATTGGAAAAGACCCTGATGCTGAGAAAGACTGAAGGCAAAAGGAGAAGGGAACAACAGAGGATGAGATGGTTGGAAGGCATTACCGACTTAGTGAACATGAGTTTGAGCCAGCTCCAGGAGATGGTTGAAGGACAGGGAGGCCTGGCGTGCTACAGTCCACGGGGTTGCAAAGAGTCAGACATGACTGACTGACTGAATAACAACAATACACACACACACACACATATATATTCTGGCTCCCGTGACTCAAATATTATCAATGCTTCACTAAGGTGGATATTTTTGACTTACTGTTAAATGTAAAATTCTACACCACATAACTTTACTGATAAATTTTAATATTAGGGACAAAATTGTAAGCTCTCTATAGTAATTTTACATCAATTAACTATATGTGTGTATATTTCAGTGCATTGAGAAAGGGGCAATATGAAATTGGTTTAATGGAAAAATATGCTGAAATACTAGCTGTGTCATCATTAATGATTCTTTACATGATGATGAGAAAGATAACTGAACTATTTGTGACCTAGTTTCCTTATCTATAAGGAAAAAATTGTACTACAGAGTCTAATTGATTTTAAATAACTTGGGAAAAATTAAACAAACATTATCTTGAAAAGTTCTGAAAACACTATTCAAAACTCATTAATAATATAATGGAAGATGCATTGCTCTGACCACTGTGAATGAGTGTGCTTGCACATGGCTAGTTATTCCATCTTTAAAGCGAAGGTAGGATGCATTTCTTGTGAGACAGTCACATCCTTACTTGAGGCACCTTCCTCCCCGATACTAATCGGCACACAGCAAATCTCCTCTTTAGTTGGTGTTAAAATGGTGAGTCTGCTGCGCCTGCTGTCTTGACATAGCAATTACAGTGCAAGAACAAGACATTATTATCAATCTCTAGCTGCTGAACCGGTGACAGTTCCCCCGCAAAGAGAGTAAATCAGAAGAAACTGAAGAAAAAGACAAGGAGACAACTGCATAGAGCAGACGAGAGTAAGGGAAGGCAAGACACAGAGATAAAACAAAGCTCTAGAGGAGAATAAAGATATTAGAAGGATGGAGAAAAGATGGCACCAAAAATCCACTGCTGAGTCTCATTTTATTATCAACAGGCATCTTTAACATATTTGATTAGAGTTAATAAATAAAACTTATCAGAACTTGTCAAGTAGGAAGTAAGCCTGCAATTTATTTTCCACCATTAGAGATTTGAAATGAGAGTAGGAATAACTTCAAGGAAAAAATATAGAGGTCAAGGTCATTTGGGAAGATCTGTTAGTCCTTTCCATTTAATTCAACGCACACATTTGTTGAGAGTCTACCCAATGTCCCATATAAAATAATGGAAATGAGACACAGTCCTTACTTCAAGGTCTGGGGATGTGGTGGGAAACATAACGAGTTAGAATGGAATGAATCAAAGATCTACTTGCAAGTGTGAACAGTCTCCTTGTTGTTAGTAACACTTAACCCAGAGGATGGGTACCCTCAGGGCAGTTATCCTCAACTACACACTCAGTATTAGAGGTCCTTTTTAGCTTGATTCTTTTTGGCAATCCTCCATGCTCTGGAATTTTCTTGTCTTTAGTA
The DNA here is from genome assembly GCA_006410735.1 of Raphicerus campestris. NCBI lineage: Eukaryota > Metazoa > Chordata > Mammalia > Artiodactyla > Bovidae > Raphicerus > Raphicerus campestris. The sequence continues at coordinate 20,272 of SJYW01011412.1, forward strand.
TCCATGTCCAAGAATATTCCTGGAAATTTCTTCAGGACCACTGCTGCCTACTACCTGCCAACATAAAAGAAACTTCATATTGTAATCTAGGAGCATCATCTATAAATTTAATATATCTAGGAATTTAATGTATTGACTTGGAGTCAGGCAGCATGTAGTCAAAAATCAGTGAACTGCATCTTACTACTTTNCCATGTCCAAGAATATTCCTGGAAATTTCTTCAGGACCACTGCTGCCTACTACCTGCCAACATAAAAGAAACTTCATATTGTAATCTAGGAGCATCATCTATAAATTTAATATATCTAGGAATTTAATGTATTGACTTGGAGTCAGGCAGCATGTAGTCAAAAATCAGTGAACTGCATCTTACTACTTTCATGATTTTTGACAAGTTACTCATCTTAAGTATTTTCCATAAAATAGAGATAATATGTAGTTGTATTTACCTCATAGTAAAGTTGAGAAGATTAAATGAGAATATAGTAAATACTTATAATGTTAGCTATTATTTTCTATTTGGGGGCTTGTATTAGTTTGCCAGGCTGCCATAACAAGATTCCACAGACTTCATGGCTTAAGCAACAAAAATTTATCTTCTCACAGTTCTGGAGGGTAGAACTCCAAGATCAAGGTGCCATCAGGGTTGGTTTCTCCTAAGACATGTCTTCTTGGTTTGCAAATGATCACCCTCTTGCTACCTCTTCACAGGGTCTTCCTTCTGTGCACACATGACCCTGTTGTCTCTGCATGTCTAAATTCCTCTTCTAATAAGAATATTTGTTAGAACAGATTCACATCCACTCATATGACCTCATGTAACTATAATTACCTACTTAAAGATCTTATCCCCAAATACAGTCACATTCTCATGGAGTCAAGACTTCAACATATGAAGTTTTGACTGAATTCAGTCTATAACAGAGTGTATAACAAGCTTACAGTAAATTTACACACACACATATCTGTAACTATATCTTAGAATATGAAATAGAAATTTTTCCTTCATTCAAAATGCTCTATCATGTGCTATCCCAATCATTATCCTCTATCATGTGCTATCCCAATCACTATCCTCTCTTCTAGAAATGACCATTATTTTTTATTTCATCATAATAAATTTTACCACTCTTTGAACTTCATTTGGGCTTCCCTTGTGGTTCACAGGAAAAGAATCAGCCTGGGAAAGCAATCTATAGATTCAATGCAATCCTTATCAAGCTACCAATGGTATTTCTCACAGAATT
>SJYW01011419.1:0-10043 GCA_006410735.1 Raphicerus campestris
AGATTTTTTACCAACTGAGCTTAGGGAAGCCAATAAGATTTCAATACCTGTCTATTAACAGCAAGGACATTTTAATAATCAAAACTGTCTATCTCTACGGCTATGAAACCATCAAGAAACACTATTCTCCCCAAAGAGCAATCCTGACAATTTTTATTTTTCGACCTGTATAGTAGAATCTTCTTACAGAAAGGCATCCAATTCTAGTACAACCAATCCCTAGCAAGGAACTGTCCATACAAATACAATGGTACACAGCAACAGAAGCAAAAGGAAATGTCCGTAGTTGAGGAAGGACAGAGAGCCAGTGGCAGGAGCTGGAAGAACACAGTCTGAAAACAGAAGAGGAAGCGGGCAGAGCGAAATGAGCGTGTGACTGTTACCTGCTGGCCCTGCAGCCTCTGCTGCAGCTGCATTCTAAGTTGCTTGGGAGTGTTTGTTCGGGGTCTCATGATGTTGGCCCGGGGGTGCATTCCTTGGAGAGGAAAACTGCCTTGCTGGTTCATCTGATTCATCACCGAGTTAAAAGGTGGTGACTGTCCCTGAAGAGTAAAGCCTCCTTGCACCGGAGGCCCCTGCCCCGGGTACGTCTGCCCATAGAGTGCTGCCTTCTGCTCCATCATTACTGCTGCCTCTTGGCCTTGGAAAGCATCCTGTTTGGGCTCCAGCGCTTGTCCCTAAACATCAAACACATAAATGAACGGTGAAATACACATGGGGAAGCAACAGAAACCACACCCACAAAGAGGTGAAAAATAAAGTCAATGTATGTGACGACGTGCCGCGGGTTTCAACACCAAAATCAAGCTTCCTGTCTGAAGCTCCACGAGAGCGGAGCCCATGCCCTCTTTAACGGTTGTGTCCTAATGCCCTTGATCTCACACAGAGAGAGGCTCGAATTTTTTCTGAGCCAAATATCAACAAAGTACTGAGGACCTGGAGGAATACTGTTTCTTCCAAACAAGATTTCTGTACCAACAATGAATTCTCATGTACTCTGCCCAAGAATGTTTCTGAAGGTGGTAAGAGGTAAATTTAGTAGAGACAGGTTAATCAGCAACAGTTCAGGTTCCCCGGGGTATAGTCACCACATGAACAAAACCTAAAGGTGGTCAGTCATCCACTACTATTTGTACCTGAGAAGAAAGAAACCTATCAATTCAACAAGTGTGTATTGAGTGGTATGTGCCAGGTATCACTTCTCTGCGTGCCAACCACACATACAAAGTAACATCCAGCAGAAAAGCTAAACTCTCTGAAGGAGGGGACAGCCTGCAGCGTTAAGAAAAGCCAGGCGGTGCTGCGGTGGCCTTTATCTGCTCGTCCTCAGGCAGTGCCACGCGTGCAGTCAACACCCTCACCCACTCTCGGCCCAAAGCACACCTCGCCCCTCGCGACCGTGACCCCATTCCCAACATTCTGCGCCCTCACGGGCCATTCCCTGGAGGACTGCTCAGAGTGCATCTGCACCGGGCCCTCTCTTCTCGCGCGCTCTCTCCCGCTGCTGACAGCTGTCAAGTGTCTGTCTCTAGCTCCAGGGCCTCAGACGCTAACTGTGCTCATGCAGAAGCCCATTCGGCATCCCTACCCAGATGTGCCAGGCATCTCAAACTTAACATGTAGAAGACAAATTCCTACAGGAAAAAAAAAAGCCCAATTCTCCTTCAATCTTCACTCTCACCACAACACATGGCAACATCATGTACCTGGAACTAAATGCCAGCACCTCGATTTCTCGCAGTCCCCTTCCCAAGTGTGCAAGTGCACACGTGTGCACACACAGCCCAAGTCCTGTCAGCTTTTCCTCGATGACGTAGCGGAGAGGCTTCTCTTCCTATCAGTCCACTGCCATGACCCTTCTCAAGACACCTCTACTCTGTGCCTCTTCTAGACAGCAATCTGATGTTTCTGTTTACAAAGTAAATCATACTATTAATACAGCACACCTCTATTTCTCTTGCTAACCCTGCTAAAATGACAGCAAACAAGTTAAAAGGTAGTATTTATCAAAAAAAAAAAAAAAAAGAGAGAGAGAGAGAGAGAGAATATTGAAGGCAACAAGATTTAAAAAATTGAACAGGCATCTGGCAGACAGAAAGGAGAACCTGAGAACCATTTACCTGCAGAGAAAACCCCCTTGAGGACTGAGTCCCCGTCTCCTGTGGAGCTGGGGCAGCACTCCACTGTGGACGGCAGAAGGCCAAGGAGTGCGCCCAGAGAAGGGGCTGCCAGGAGTCCAAGCAAGAGCTCCAAATGCCTGTATCTTCCACCTACTTCCACAAGGCCTTGGTTCAGGGACACCAAGCCCAGAAGAGGGCAGGAGCAGGGCAGTGACTGAAAACAGGGAATCTTAGATCCTTATAATTTCTAGTAAATTTTTATATTTTAGAACTTTATATCTTAAGCACTACAGGATCATCAACTTGCCTCCCCATCCCAGCCCCCAAAATGCAACCAGGTAATTTAAAAATTTCTAGGAAAGAAACAGTCTTCTCTAGAAAATCTATATAAAATTCTGTATGGGGGATGGGAGCAATGACAACATGCTGCAATTTGGGGGGATGTAAAATAAAGGCCAGTCTCCCCACTCCCAGTTAATCACTTTCAGTGAAGACAACTGATCCTGCATTCTTAAATATAAAAAGATAATCAAGGATCACCAGATAACTTGATGATGAAAGCTTCCAATATCAAAGTGACTCAAACAGGAAGTAACTTAAAAGTACAGAAGATTAAAAAAAATAAAAAGCCACCACAAAACCCATGTAACACCCAACATGTCAACAGACATCCCAGAAAGACCAGGAAAAAAAAGATTAAAGTCATTGGAGAAATATTTTAAGATGCCCCCAAACCAAAGGGAATATCTGCTTGTCTCTTAGTAATACACAGAAGAATGAATGAAGCAAGACCCATATCAAGACAAGGAATCATGAAATTTCAGAGGGAAAAGGTTCCTAAATAATTCTGAAGAGAATAAATGGGTAGCACATAAAAGTCGAGGAATCAGACTGCAATACGACTCAAGGACAACACTGGATACCAGAAACTATGGAACTATTTTTTCATAAGAAGAAATTATTTTCAACGAAATTATTTTCAACTTAGAATTTCTGACACAGTTACACTGAGGGTAGAGACTATATGTGCCCATGTGTATGCAGTGGGTACAAGCATGAGGTGCTTACTGAACGAACAGGATATAAATACAGACATACAATTTCTTATCTAAAATTCCAAAAAAATTTTTAAGCTCTAAAAAAAAAAAGACTAAAAATTTTAATTAGTACCCAATGTATTTTCCAGCAAAAGCTGGCCTGAACCGGTATGAAGCAATACATAAATCTCTATAGTATTCCACTTAGTGTGATTATGTACTTTGCTGTAGAATCATTAGCTCATTTGATCACAGGCTACTGCCCCAAAATTACAGTACTGCTCGAAATTTATACAGTATTTTGTAGTATATAGTGTACCAAGGCACTATTCTAACCTTCTAAAATCCCAAAAATCCTCAATTTCAAAGCATATCTGATACCCAGGTTCAGATAAGGGACTATAAATGTATAGTCAACTTTCAAATCCAGAAATCAATAGACAGAATGAAGCTGGTAAAACAAATAGCTGCATAAGCATATTTCTTATATCAAAATAAAGAGGTGAGTTTCACTATCTTCCAGTAGGGCAAAGGACTGTGGTTCTTCCCTAAGCATATTTTTCTATCATTTTATTTTTAATTTAAAAACAGATTACTTTGCTAAAAAATAAAAAGTACAACAAAAAAAGAAGACCAGATTCACCAGAGTAAGGACTCTGCTGATAATCCTTCCAAGGCTTCCTAATACAGAGAGAAACTACCTCCCCCAGCTCACACCACTCCCTCTTTGCTCTCACCAACCTCAGCCACTTCCTAGAACCCACAAGCTCTTTCCTAGCTAAGCACCTCTGAGTTAGCTGGTCCTCTTCTAGACCATCCTTCCCCTAAGCTGTTTGCCTAGCTGGCTCTTTCTCATCCTTCAGGTATCAACTTATATGTCATCTCTCCAGAAAAACCTTTCTGATTCGAACCAGTCCCCATTACTCTCTATCTCATCAACTTGGATTTGAAATCAGAAACATTTTTAACTACAGAATGAACTATAAACAAGCTCCCGCTAAAAGAAACCTGGCAAACTATTTATAATACCTTGGACAAGTTAACCGTCAACCTGTAAACGTGCTTTTTAGAGACATTTTAACATCCCGCCCCACCCTAAGAAAAGGTTCCTCAAGTAAAATGGTCTCACGGCATCACATGCCTTTCCTCACAACTGCTCCTTCATCGAGTCTGCTTCCATCAGTGTGGCTCCACGGCTGAGCTCTGGGAGCAGGAAATTCAGTCTCCAAGAGAAAACTGACTGGCATGCAGAAGACAAGGATTTGTTACACAAAGGAAAAATGGCAAGTGAGCGTTGCTCAGCCGCGTCTGACTGCTGGCAACCTTTGGACTATATAGGAATTCTCAAGGCCAGAATATTGGAGTGGGTAGCAGTTCCATTCTCCAAGGGATCTTCCCAACCCAGGGATCAAACCCAGGTCTCCCACATTGCAGGCAGATTCTTTATTAGCTGAGCCACCTGGGAATCAACAAGCAAACCAATAGCTAAACAAAAAGCACCATCTGAGATCAACACAATAAAACCCCATTGGAACTATTAAACACATCTCAATCATCAAAAAATACAAAATATGTTCAGTCTTGCTAAACAGATAAATATGATCTAAAACAAGAATCTGTGTTGGCCATTAGACTGGCAAGAACAATCATGTTCAGTACTTGTCCAGTCACTTGCTCATTCTCACCGTGGGTTCTCTCCTCTTCGGGGGCCGGGCCAGCAGTGCCGGCGAGGGTGGCGGACTGTAGTCATCACACGCTGCTGTAGAAAAGCAGCTGGGCAGTCGTTCAGGAAAACCACCCGAGAGTATGTAGATAAACCTCTAAAATGAGCACTCTAACCCAATCATCCTTTCTCTTGGACTGTGGCTAAGAAAACAGCCTCCGTGAACAAGATGTACGTAATTCACGGAATTGTAACAATAATTAGGAACAATTAAATTTTCATCAGTAGATAACTGGTTAAATAGTGTTTAATAAAATGGATACTACTTGACTGTTCAAGATGTCTATATTAAACAAAAAAGATGACTGACGACTTTCTTAAGGTAAAACAGACTGCCAAAGTATATTCAGTCCACTCTCTTTTTTTATATGTACACTCAAAAGTTACTTATGATTCTTTGTGCCAAGATTATGGAGGATGTTCAACTTTTTAAAAACATATGGGCTTTTGTGATTGTCAGATTTTTATATAAGCACCATTAACTATTTTACCATGAGGACAAAGAAAGCTATTTTCAGCTTCAGTAAAATCCTACTGGCAGTCAGTTGCTCGGTCCTCATGGGACCCTCACGTCCTCCGCAGCCAGTAAGCCACCGCTCCTCCCCAGCAGGGCCACAGACGGCCGGGAGCCCCAGGGGGACATCATCACCGCTCTGTTTCTCACCCACCCTTTAAAAAGCTCTGTAGAGTGCTGCCACGTCAGAGGACACACGTTCTTATACCTGTTTCCCCAACAAAGCCTGAGAACCAAGGACCATTCCCCGCTTATCACTGAACACACAGACTGAAACAGTGCCCCCAGACGTGCACTCTGTATATGGAAAGACCCACTACAAAACTCCTGCTTCAACACCAGATTCATGAATGGCGTATTTTCATACAGCTGAACATCTGTATTTCATACGGATGATTGCAAACAGGAGATGGTGGTGTTGAGATGTTCACAGGTTTGGTTTACCACACAAAAAAAGTCTGCCTCCTCAGAGTATTCACTTACCTGCTAGGTAGTAAAGAGAAGTTAATTATAAAAATAAGGATTCAACGTTATAACATAAGCAAAAAGCAGCATTTTTAAAACTGTATAGTGGTTTTAACTGGATCATTTCTGTGGGTGCCTAAAATGTGGCATCTTTATAAAACAGCAAACTGCTGGATGTTCTATCACAATTAAAAAGTATTTTCTAAATTGAATGCTCATATCCATGAACACAGTGCTTTATCATAAGGAAAAGGGAAGATTAGGTGCTGTCATACATGGCTTTTCTCTCACAGACACATACATACCCCCCTAGTTCCATGGTACACAAGTTCAGGAATGCCCAGAGCTCTGTCATACACACACACACCACACATACACACCACACCACACACACGCACTTCTACTTCCACGGTACTGCTACCTACCTGATTTACCAGTTCAGGAATGCCCAGAGCTCTGTCAATCTCTTCCAGGCCTGTGGCATCTGTGTTGCTCAAGAGTGTGTGCAACTGGTCCAACAATGCTCTTTCATCACTCTGGCCTTCTAGGTTAGAAGGGGGCCCAAGGAGATCATCCAGGGAATTCCTAAGAATTGGCCTAAGAAGAGACATGTAATCAACGTCAGTGGTGCTTTTCCTCTTTGGAAAAAAAGGCCAAGTAACCCCACACAGTATTTTTAACATGCAATAACTCAAGTGATGCAAGTATTAATTACAAACTAACAGAACAGCATCAATTTATTCAGGACCGATCATTCTAAACCTCACCAGGTCATCTTCAACCACCACATCCTAGGTCACAACTTCCAACCTCACCACCGAAACGTAACTGCTAGATATTACAGGACAGCACAGATTTGGCAGGGGCAGGGAGAAGGATGGGAGGAATGAAGAGGGCAGTGTTTTCAAGACCCTACTAGAACAGAAGTGACAGTTAGGATACTTGCAGGTTGGAAAAATCAAAAGAATGAGAAAAAAGGGAGACATGCTGAACTGAGTCTGGGGATCTACCAAAATAACTTGGTTTCATACATGGCCCACAGAGTTCACGTACTGACAAACCCCACACACCCACAGCAATGCCACAGTTCTCCGACATTACAGGAGCATGGAGCTAGACAATATATCCAGCCTCAGAAAAATTCCGTGATGAAACTATTTGCTCTCTACCGAGCAGAGAAACAATCAAGCTAATAAACTCATGTAATTACACTTCCATCTTTTCAACAGATCAATTCGTTTTCATTTGTTTAATTTATTGTAGAACTCAAGTTAAAGCTGACATTGACAGGTGGCCTCTTTCATGCAAACGAGTTACTGACCAAGCTAAAAAGTGAAATACAGGCATAATCCACAAAAACAGAAGAGTGCTTTATTTTACTTCCACATTCATCCCTGAAATGTTTTAAACAATTTTAAAAAAGAATTATCCAATCCTTAATAATGAACTTCCCAGAAAAGCAAGNGAATCAGACTGCAATACGACTCAAGGACAACACTGGATACCAGAAACTATGGAACTATTTTTTCATAAGAAGAAATTATTTTCAACTTAGAATTTCTGACACAGTTACACTGAGGGTAGAGACTATATGTGCCCATGTGTATGCAGTGGGTACAAGCATGAGGTGCTTACTGAATGAACAGGATATAAATACAGACATACAATTTCTTATCTAAAATTCCAAAAAAATTTTTAAGCTCTAAAAAAAAAAAGACTAAAAATTTTAATTAGTACCCAATGTATTTTCCAGCAAAAGCTGGCCTGAACCGGTATGAAGCAATACATAAATCTCTATAGTATTCCACTTAGTGTGATTATGTACTTTGCTGTAGAATCATTAGCTCATTTGATCACAGGCTACTGCCCCAAAATTACAGTACTGCTCGAAATTTATACAGTATTTTGTAGTATATAGTGTACCAAGGCACTATTCTAACCTTCTAAAATCCCAAAAATCCTCAATTTCAAAGCATATCTGATACCCAGGTTCAGATAAGGGACTATAAATGTATAGTCAACTTTCAAATCCAGAAATCAATAGACAGAATGAAGCTGGTAAAACAAATAGCTGCATAAGCATATTTCTTATATCAAAATAAAGAGGTGAGTTTCACTATCTTCCAGTAGGGCAAAGGACTGTGGTTCTTCCCTAAGCATATTTTTCTATCATTTTATTTTTAATTTAAAAACAGATTACTTTGCTAAAAAATAAAAAGTACAACAAAAAAAGAAGACCAGATTCACCAGAGTAAGGACTCTGCTGATAATCCTTCCAAGGCTTCCTAATACAGAGAGAAACTACCTCCCCCAGCTCACACCACTCCCTCTTTGCTCTCACCAACCTCAGCCACTTCCTAGAACCCACAAGCTCTTTCCTAGCTAAGCACCTCTGAGTTAGCTGGTCCTCTTCTAGACCATCCTTCCCCTAAGCTGTTTGCCTAGCTGGCTCTTTCTCATCCTTCAGGTATCAACTTATATGTCATCTCTCCAGAAAAACCTTTCTGATTCGAACCAGTCCCCATTACTCTCTATCTCATCAACTTGGATTTGAAATCAGAAACATTTTTAACTACAGAATGAACTATAAACAAGCTCCCGCTAAAAGAAACCTGGCAAACTATTTATAATACCTTGGACAAGTTAACCGTCAACCTGTAAACGTGCTTTTTAGAGACATTTTAACATCCCGCCCCACCCTAAGAAAAGGTTCCTCAAGTAAAATGGTCTCACGGCATCACATGCCTTTCCTCACAACTGCTCCTTCATCGAGTCTGCTTCCATCAGTGTGGCTCCACGGCTGAGCTCTGGGAGCAGGAAATTCAGTCTCCAAGAGAAAACTGACTGGCATACAGAAGTATTTGTTACACAAAGGAAAATGGCAAGTGAGCGTTGCTCAGCCGCGTCTGACTGCTGGCAACCCTTGGACTATATAGGAATTCTCAAGGCCAGAATATTGGAGTGGGTAGCAGTTCCATTCTCCAAGGGATCTTTCCAACCCAGGGATCAAACCCAGGTCTCCCACATTGCAGGCAGATTCTTTATTAGCTGAGCCACCTGGGAATCAACAAGCAAACCAATAGCTAAACAAAAAGCACCATCTGAGATCAACACAATAAAACCCCATTGGAACTATTAAACACATCTCAATCATCAAAAAATACAAAATATGTTCAGTCTTGCTAAACAGATAAATATGATCTAAAAACAAGAATCTGTGTTGGCCATTAGACTGGCAAGAACAATCATGTTCAGTACTTGTCCAGTCACTTGCTCATTCTCACCATGGGTTCTCTCCTCTTTGGGGGCCGGGCCAGCAGTGCCGGCGAGGGTGACGGACTGTAGTCATCACACACTGCTATAGAAGAGCAGCTGGGCAGTCGTTCAGGAAAACCACCCGAGAGTATGTAGATAAACCTCTAAAATGAGTACTCTAACCCAATCATCCTTTCTCTTGGACTGTGGCTAAGAAAACAGCCTCCGCAAACAAGATGTACATAATTCACGGAATTATAACAATACTTAGGAACAATTAAATTTTCATCAGTAGATAACTGGTTAAATAGTGTTTAATAAAATGGATACTACTTGACTGTTCAAGATGTATATATTAAACAAAAAAGATGACTGACGACTTTCTTAAGGTAAAACAGACTGCCAAAGTATATTCAGTCCACTCTCTTTTTTTATATGTACACTCAAAAGTTACTTATGATTCTTTGTGCCAAGATTATGGAGGATGTTCAACTTTTTAAAAACATATGGGCTTTTGTGATTGTCAGATTTTTATATAAGCACCATTAACTATTTTACCATGAGGACAAAGAAAGCTATTTTCAGCTTCAGTAAAATCCTACTGGCAGTCAGTTCCTCGGTCCTCATGGGACCCTCACGTCCTCCGCAGCCAGTAAGCCACCGCTCCTCCCCAGCAGGGCCACAGACGGCTGGGAGCCCCAGGGGGACATCATCACCGCTCTGTTTCTCACCCACCCTTTAAAAAGCTCTGTAGAGTGCTGCCACGTCAGAGGACACACGTTCTTATACCTGTTTCCCCAACAAAGCCTGAGAACCAAGGACCATTCCCCGCTTATCACTGAACACACAGACTGAAACAGTGCCCCCAGACGTGCACTCTGTATATGGAAAGACCCACTACAAAACTCCTGCTTCAACACCAGATTCAT
>SJYW01011424.1:0-16805 GCA_006410735.1 Raphicerus campestris
TGGACAGGGAGGCCTGGCGTGCTGCAATTCATGGGGTCGCAAAGAGTCGGACACGACTGAGCAATTGAACTGAACTGAACTGAGCAAAACGGTAAAACTGTAAAATTTTCCAGATTTAGACTTGTCTTGTATTAGTCTGAAAGACATGTACATATGTAGATAGTGGCTCATTCTGAGAATTGTGGTAATTAATGACAGAGTGTTGCCTGGAAAAACTGAAGAGTTTTTGAAGAAAAAAAGATTTCCTTGAAGACAGTTGATGGAATTTAAACTGTGAAACTGAAGAAATGAAAAATTAAAAAAATCTGAAACCAAAGAGAGAGAACACTTTTAACATTCCTACACAGAATTTTACAAATAGGAAATAGTGTTGCAGATTTTTTTTTTAATGGCCACAGTATTTTAGGAGATTTTCCCATCAAATAGTAGAATCTGTTCTTCTAATCCTTGAATCCTGGCTTGGCCATGTACCTTATTTTGACTTTCGGGACACTGGCACATGTGATACAAAAAAGACTTAGAGAAAGCTTTTGTTTTTTTCCCTACTGCTTTCCACAAGAAAGCTTGTGGTTTTTTCCTCTTATGCCACCATGTAATCATATGTATCAAATCTGTCTAATTTTATCACATACCATCACCAGTATACATTCTATGCATGCATGCCTGTGTGGGTGCTGTCACTTCAGTTGTGTCTGACTCTTTGAGATCCCATGGACTGTAGCCCGCCAGGCTCCTCTGTCCGTGGGATTTTCCTGGCAAGAATAATGGAGTGGGTTTCCATGCCCTCCTGTAGGGGATCTTTCCAACCCAGGGATCTAACTTGCATCTCCTGCCTCCCCTGCATTGCAGGTGTACTCTTCACCACTGAGCCACTGGGGAAGCCCATATATTCTATGAGCACCTTATATTTCCTTATAACACTTTTCAAAAATTCAGTTAAATAACTAATTGTATAATCAGGTATATAATGCCTATGATAGGCTCTAGAGGCAGTAATAAGGTCTGTACAATCATGTTCTCATTCCTAGTACCTGACATATTAAAAGCTCAGTAAGTGCTGAATAAATAAATGACAACAAATTCAAACTCATTTTTAAACAATTTTATGCTGAAGTAGGCTAGAAATTTTAAGAACTAGCTCAGAGGAGAGAGAACTCTGAGGAAGACAGGATATGCATGCTAAGTGAAACACAGATCGCATGCCTTGTGAAGGGAGGCACAAGCACAGAGAGGGTCCAGAGACATGTGCAACTTGTTTTTATCAGGAAGCAAACAGAATTTTATTTCTTTAAATATCCATTGCTTAATGAACACTTTATTCACTAAATGCTCTATTCATTGCTCATGAACAAACATACACCTATACTACATATAGAAACCAAACTTCTTATTTTTAAAAAATTTTATGGGATATTTTAGATGAAGCCCATGACTTTGCCACATATAACCTGACAGCAATGGTGTGTTGAAACTGGCTTATGTCAATTTGCCAGAACTAGTTGGGCATGTCTCTTCCTAACTCTGTATTCAGTGAAAACATTTCAGTGATGTGAAAGCAGCCACGAAAAATGGAAAATGCTATAAACTTAGGATATGGAGGCAACCAAGAGAAGAGGAGGAGGGAGGGCTATCAGAATACCACTGCCTGGTACTTAGTGGGGACATAAAGATGGAACTTCATTTTTTAACTTCTTGACAACTGTCTATACCCAGATATGACCTGATCAATTTACGTTAATAAGGCTGACTTCATTTTCTAGAAAGATCCACTTATGTAGTTTTGTAATTATGTGGATAGCAAGTACCCAATTCTAAGTAAAGAGAATAAAAAAATTATTGGGGCAATACAAAAGCATAGAGCTAAGATGATGGTGAAAAGTGACATTAGGGGGCATCTGTTTTCATCCTCTCATTTATATAGGATCATGAGAGCATTTTAGGAAGAAGGGAAGCTGCACCCAAATCCTTTTGCTTTGAGATGTAAAGTCATTAAATCATTTCTGAAGGCATATGGTACCCTAAATGAAGACAAGCAGGAATGCATGGAGGCCTCCCACTTCCATTCTCTGTTGAAAGGAAACTCCAAAGATGGGAGGAGAGTTTGGACCCTTTTCCAGACTCAATAGCAGCCACCATATTACTGTGTGTGTGTGTGTGTGTGTGTGTGTGTGTGTGTGTGTGTGTGTGTGTGTGTGTATTGATGGTTTGAGGTCCATCGTGTGAATGATGCTAAACACCTTTCTGACAAAATCTTAGGTACTAGAGAGCCTACTCTATGTGAGGAAAACTTGAAGTATACACTCAAGTCTCAAGGCTGATTTTGGTATGCATATATGTGGAGAAGGAAGTTGTGTTGCTGACTGGATTAACCTGTACAGATAAACCAGGAAGGATCAAAAACTTTGGTGGGCAGTGCCTTGCTCCAAATAATAGTGAGTAGTCACAAACTCCAGTGCAACTTGCACCACCCCAACTCTCTGGATGCCAGCAGATTTCTACTTGGTGGCAGAAGATTCTGAGTCTAACAGGTTAAGTTTTCTAGAGTTAAACAGCTGTTGAGATCAACCATGAGGGAGATATCTAGTTTATAAGGTCCATATTTTATCTTTTTTTTCACTGCTATATTACTAGTACCTAGAGTGGTATTTTTGTTGTTGCTATTTAGCTCCCAAGTCAGGTCCAACTCTTTTGCAACTGCATGGAATGTAGCCCACCAGACTCTTCTATCCATGGGATTTCCCAGACAGGAATACTGGAATGAGCTGCTGTTTCCTTCTTCAGGGGATCTTCCTGACCGAGGGATCAAACCTGCGTCTCCTGTGTTGGCAGGCAGATTCTTTACCACTGAGCCAGCAGTTAATAATAGGCATTAAGTAGAACTGGAGGAAAGAATGAATTAGTGAATCTGAAGTCCCATTAATTCTCACTGAGGGTGGCAACTAGTTAGAGATATTAAGGACTGATTAAACCATTTAGTTTAAGTAACCCTATGGAAATTGGGAGGAGAACCTGAGGAGAAATGCCATACTTTTGGAATATCCAGACAGGTTGTACCTCTGTCAATGCTAACCAAATATGCCCTAATTTTATATCTCAAAATAATAAAACCAGATATACCCTTTCCATAAAAAATTTATATTTGATGATATTTTGGCACATCTTTTCTACCTCAAATTTCTTTCTTCCCCAATAAAGGTAAAGGATAATTTCTCATGGTTTTCAAGAAGCATGAATCATTAATAAGAAATTTTTTAAACTCTTCACTTACACAGAGGGCTTCCCTGATAGCTCAGTTGGTAAAGAATCTGCCTGCAATGCAAGAGACACTGGTTTGATTCCTGGGTTGGGAAAAGCTGCTGGAGAAGGGATAAGCTACACACTCCAGTATTCCTGGGCTTCCCTTGTGGCTCAGCTGATAAAGAATCTATCTGCAATGCAGGAGACCTGGGTTGGGAAGATCCCCTNCCTCTCATTTATATAGGATCATGAGAGCATTTTAGGAAGAAGGGAAGCTGCACCCAAATCCTTTTGCTTTGAGATGTAAAGTCATTAAATCATTTCTGAAGGCATATGGTACCCTAAATGAAGACAAGCAGGAATGCATGGAGGCCTCCCACTTCCATTCTCTGTTGAAAGGAAACTCCAAAGATGGGAGGAGAGTTTGGACCCTTTTCCAGACTCAACAGCAGCCACCATATTACTGTGTGTGTGTGTGTGTGTGTGTGTGTGTGTGTGTGTATTGATGGTTTGAGGTCCATCGTGTGAATGATGCTAAACACCTTTCTGACAAAATCTTAGGTACTAGAGAGCCTACTCTATGTGAGGAAAACTTGAAGTATACACTCAAGTCTCAAGGCTGATTTTGGTATGCATATATGTGGAGAAGGAAGTTGTGTTGCTGACTGGATTAACCTGTACAGATAAACCAGGAAGGATCAAAAACTTTGGTGGGCAGTGCCTTGCTCCAAATAATAGTGAGTAGTCACAAACTCCAGTGCAACTTGCACCACCCCAACTCTCTGGATGCCAGCAGATTTCTACTTGGTGGCAGAAGATTCTGAGTCTAACAGGTTAAGTTTTCTAGAGTTAAACAGTTGTTGAGATCAACCATGAGGGAGATATCTAGTTTATAAGGTCCATATTTTATCTTTTTTTTCACTGCTATATTACTAGTACCTAGAGTGGTATTTTTGTTGTTGCTATTTAGCTCCCAAGTCAGGTCCAACTCTTTTGCAACTGCATGGAATGTAGCCCACCAGACTCTTCTATCCATGGGATTTCCCAGACAGGAATACTGGAATGAGCTGCTGTTTCCTTCTTCAGGGGATCTTCCTGACCGAGGGATCAAACCTGCGTCTCCTGTGTTGGCAGGCAGATTCTTTACCACTGAGCCAGCAGTTAATAATAGGCATTAAGTAGAACTGGAGGAAAGAATGAATTAGTGAATCTGAAGTCCCATTAATTCTCACTGAGGGTGGCAACTAGTTAGAGATATTAAGGACTGATTAAACCATTTAGTTTAAGTAACCCTATGGAAATTGGGAGGAGAACCTGAGGAGAAATGCCATACTTTTGGAATATCCAGACAGGTTGTACCTCTGTCAATGCTAACCAAATATGCCCTAATTTTATATCTCAAAATAATAAAACCAGATATACCCTTTCCATAAAAAATTTATATTTGATGATATTTTGGCACATCTTTTCTACCTCAAATTTCTTTCTTCCCCAATAAAGGTAAAGGATAATTTCTCATGGTTTTCAAGAAGCATGAATCATTAATAAGAAATTTTTTAAACTCTTCACTTACAGAGAGGGCTTCCCTGATAGCTCAGTTGNTGTGTGTGTGTGTGTGTGTGTGTGTGTGTGTGTGTGTATTGATGGTTTGAGGTCCATCGTGTGAATGATGCTAAACACCTTTCTGACAAAATCTTAGGTACTAGAGAGCCTACTCTATGTGAGGAAAACTTGAAGTATACACTCAAGTCTCAAGGCTGATTTTGGTATGCATATATGTGGAGAAGGAAGTTGTGTTGCTGACTGGATTAACCTGTACAGATAAACCAGGAAGGATCAAAAACTTTGGTGGGCAGTGCCTTGCTCCAAATAATAGTGAGTAGTCACAAACTCCAGTGCAACTTGCACCACCCCAACTCCCTGGATGCCAGCAGATTTCTACTTGGTGGCAGAAGATTCTGAGTCTAACAGGTTAAGTTTTCTAGAGTTAAACAGCTGTTGAGATCAACCATGAGGGAGATATCTAGTTTATAAGGTCCATATTTTATCTCTTTTTTCACTGCTATATTACTAGTACCTAGAGTAATATCTTTGTTGTTGCTATTTAGCTCCCAAGTCAGGTCCAACTCTTTTGCAACTGCATGGAATGTAGCCCACCAGACTCTTCTATCCATGGGATTTCCCAGACAGGAATACTGGAATGAGCTGCTGTTTCCTTCTTCAGGGGATCTTCCTGACCGAGGGATCAAACCTGCGTCTCCTGTGTTGGCAGGCAGATTCTTTACCACTGAGCCAGCAGTTAATAATAGGCATTAAGTAGAACTGGAGGAAAGAATGAATTAGTGAATCTGAAGTCCCATTAATTCTCACTGAGGGTGGCAACTGGTTAGAGATATTAAGGACTGATTAAACCATTTAGTTTAAGTAACCCTATGGAAATTGGGAGGAGAACCTGAGGAGAAATGCCATACTTTTGGAATATCCAGACAGGTTGTACCTCTGTCAATGCTAACCAAATATGCCCTAATTTTATATCTCAAAATAATAAAACCAGATATACCCTTTCCATAAAAAATTTATATTTGATGATATTTTGGCACATCTTTTCTACCTCAAATTTCTTTCTTCCCCAATAAAGGTAAAGGATAATTTCTCATGGTTTTCAAGAAGCATGAATCATTAATAAGAAAATTTTTAAACTCTTCACTTACACAGAGGGCTTCCCTGATAGCTCAGTTGGTAAAGAATCTGCCTGCAATGCAAGAGACACTGGTTTGATTCCTGGGTTGGGAAAAGCTGCTGGAGAAGGGATAAGCTACACACTCCAGTATTCCTGGGCTTCCCTTGTGGCTCAGCTGATAAAGAATCTATCTGCAATGCAGGAGACCTGGGTTGGGAAGATCCCCTGGAGAAAGGAAAGGCTACCCACTCCAGTATTCTGGCCTGGAGAATTCTATGGCCTGTATAGTCTATGGTGTTGAAAAAAGTTGGACACGAGTGAGTGACTCACTTTCACTCACTTATACAGAGCAAGCAATCCTTTTCAAATGCAAAACTAATGAACTTTTCTTATAAGAGAACTGAAAACTTCAAAGTATTTAAATATTAAGCAAAGTTAACAAGAAATTTAAATTTTAAAGCATACTCTATAAATTAATTTAAAGATCATAGAGTTTAGAGCTGCAAAATTCTTTAGAGAGCACCTGACTGATTCTCTCATTTTCATGAGAGAAATAAACAGAAATAAATGTGAAATAAACAGAAGTTGAAGAATTTAACCCAACACTGCTAAGACTAAACATTTCTAAGTAATTGTATCCAATAGGGAAATTTTAAAAACTTAAGTTTCTTTCTTCATGCAAAACTCTACTATTTCCATGTAACATGAAACGATGATACAGTTCATCTTTCATGTAACAGTCTTTCAAATACTCTAGTTATTTAGCAGTTATGTTCTAAGTATTCCTTTAGCATTTTACTCAACTAATATTTGTATTAGATGACCGCTACTTTGGTAACATTCATCTTTTTCAGTGCCTACTTTAGGCATATTCACTGTATGAAGGTCCGTATGATGCACATGGGACACTTTGGACACATCCATAGACTCCCATAGCTCTTATAGATGGAAATAACATTCCAAGAAGTGAATAACATTCCAAGAAGTGAATCATACAGAGATAGAATAAAGAATAAGAAGAAAAAAATCAAGGACAGATATATAGAGAGTAACCAACATTTGAACGATGGATGAGAATAGACAAAACTTTGATGAAATGGATAGAACCTCTCACATTATGTCAGTGGGAGGGTAAAACATAGATCAAAATTTTTAAACTCTATAACCTTTTGAGTCAGTGATCCTTCTGAGAATTACATCAGGAAAGTCAAGTGCACAAAAAATATATATATAATAATAATTCATTGAAACTTTGTTTAAAAGAGATAAATGAGAAATAAAACATCCATTGATAAGGGATTGGTTAAATAAAGCATGATAAAATCATGTAATGAAATACAAAGTACAATTAATATGGACATGGAATGATGCTGATTTTTTTAATGAAGAGAGTAGTTTAAAAGATTATAAATTATACTATAATTCACTTACATGTAATTTAGCTATCTAAAGAGCCTCTTGATGAAAGTGAAAGAGGAGAGTGCAAAAGTTGGCTTCAAGCTCAACATTCAGAAAACGAAGATCATGACATCCAGCCCCATCACTTCATGGCAAATAGATGGGGAAACAGTGGAAACAGTGGGAGACTTTATTTTTCTGGGCTCCAAAATCACTGAAATTAAAACATGCTAACTTTCCTTCCAAGGAAAGTTACCACCAACCTAGACAGCACATTAAAAAGCAGAGACATTACTTTGTCAACAAAGGTCCATCTAGTCCGTCTAGTCAATTTTTCCAGTAGTCATGTATGGATTATGAGAGTTGGACTATAAAGAATGCTGAGCACAGAAGAATTGACGCTTTTGAACTATGGTGTTGGAGAAGACTCTTGAGAGTCCCTTGGACTGCAAGGAGATCCAATCAGTCTATCCTAAAGGAAATCAGTCCTGGGCGTTCACTGGAAGGACTAATGTTGAAGCTGAAACTCCAATCCTTTGGCCACCTGATGCGGGAAAGAGCTGACTCATTTGAAAAGACCCTGATGCTGGGAAAGATTGAGGGCAGGAGGAGAAGGGGACGACAGAGGATGAGATGGTTGGATGGCATCACTGACTCAATGGACATGGGTTTGGGTGAACTCCAGGAAATGGTGATGGACAGGGAGGTCTGGCGTCCTGAGGATCATGGGGTAGCAAAGAGTTGGACATGACTGAGCAACTGAACTGAACTGAACCCTTGTCTGTTTATGTACATAATTAAAGTGTATTCTGTTTATAACATTAATTCTTTTCAAAAATAATCATTTTTGCTCCTAAGTGGTGAGTTTTGGGGGCTGTTGTTTTGTTTTGTTTGCCTCCTTTATACTTTTTTATATTTCTTGGATTTTTCTAACTCAAGTAATTTTTTGTTTTAAAATATTGTTTTAATAACTTTTAAAACAATAAAAACTATTTTAATTTTGGGAATAAACATAGAAATGTCAAGTAGACTAAGAGGGGCCAGTGGATAAAACAAAAAACACTAAGGAAGACTGCTCTGAGAAGCCACAGGAAGGGAGATGAGAAAAGAGAAGGAAGATCTAAAAACAAAGGTACAGTCAAAAGTTACTGAGAATTCAAAAGGACTGACAACAGAGGACCACTGTAGCTGGCAATTAAGAGCACCTTTTTAATAGATAGAATGCATATTAATAAATCTTAAAAGAAAATCAAAGTGAGATAGCATGAGAGAAGCAATCATTATTTCAACTTAGCAAACATGACTTACCATGTTCATGATCAGTACTACTATCATTTGCATTAGAGTATCAGAAAATACTTTCCCACTATATTGTCACCCTATTAAATAATAGCAATTTACTATTATAAGAAAAAATTGAGTTATGCAAAGGAAAAAATAGGTATAATTCTAAATACTTTAGCTAGATATTATAAATCCTTTTGGTAATAAGACTAATATGTTATTCACAAATGCTCCAAAGGTAATTTAGAAGCAGCTTTGAAAAGTCAAAAGGAACAGTAATAGTTAAGGACATTATGTATAATCTTAAAGTCACTATATATAATATACAATGTATAATACATAATGAAATATTACTCAGCCTTAAAAAGGAATGAAGTTTTGCCATTTGTAGCAACGTGGATTCATGAACCTAGAAAGCATTATGCTTAGTAAAAGAAGTCAAAGAAAGACAATACTCTATGTTAGCACTTATATGTGGAATCTAAAAAGTAAGATGAATGTATATAACAAAACCGAACAGATTCACAGATACAGAGGATACAGTAGTTGTCACCATCAGGGAGAGGAAAGGGGAAGCAGCAAGCTAGGGGTAGATGATTAAGAGATACAAACTGCTATGTATAAAGTAGATAAACAACAAGGCTATATTGTACAGCACAGGAAATTCCCCATCATCCATTTTGTAATAATGTTAAATGGAGTATAATCTATAAAAATATTGACTATGCTATAGTCTGAAGTAAATACAATATTATAAATCAACTAAACTTCAATAAAAAAGATATTCATAATATTCCTGCTGCAGAGACAAGATAAAAGCTAAATTTATCAGCAGAAAATCAAATTTTTACTTTCTTTTAATCATACTTTCAGTTGTTTTGCTTTTGTGTATTATCTTCCCAACTGAAGCTGTCAGTTGGGATAGAGATGATAGAGCGGTAGAGATGATAGAGAAAGAAAGAAACAATAATTAGTTATTTTCATTATGCTTTCAGCAGTCCTGACAAACTAAGAGTAATAGGGATGACTAGGTAGGTTAGGCAGAGAAGGCGATGGCACCCCACTACAGTACTCTTGCCTGGAAAATTCCATGGATGGAGGAGCCTGGTGGGCTGCAGTCCATGGGGTCGCTGGGAGTCGGACACGACTGAGCAACTTCACTTTGACTTTTCACTTTAATGCATTGGAAAAGGAAATGGCAACCCACTCCAGCATTCTTGCCTGGAGAATCCTAGGGACGGCGGAGCCTGGTGGGCTGCCGTCTATGGGGTCACACAGAGTTGGACACGACTGAAACAACTTAGCAGCAGCAGCAGCAGCAGGTAGGTTAGGAAAGAGGAAAGATAGAATGGGGTATTGACACCAGAAGAAAATATAAAAGAGCATTCCAAAAAGCAACCTCAGAATATTGGTACATAAAATGGAATTAATTATATTAAGGTTCCAGTGATACTATTAATAGCACTGATAAAAGCATCAGTTCAGTTCAGTCCCTCAGTCGCATCTGTTTCTTTGCAACCCCATGGATGGCAACACTTCAGGCTTCCCCGTCCATCACCAACTCCCAGAGTATGCTCAAACTCATGTCCACCAAGCAGGTGATGCCATCCAACCATCTCATCCTCTGTCTCCCCTTCTCCTCCTGCCTTCAATCTTTCCCAGCATCAGGGTTTTTTCCAATGAGTCAATTCTTCACATTAGGTGGCCAAAGTATTGGAGTTTCAGCTTCAGCATCAGTCCTTCCAATGAATATTCAGGACTGATTTCCTTTAGGATGGTCTGATTGGATCTCTTTGCAGTTCAAGGGACTCTCAAGAGTCTTCTCCAACACCACAGTACAAAAGCATCAATTCTTCGGCATTCAGCTTTCTTTATAGTCGAACTCTAGCATCTATACATGACTACTGCAAAAACCATAGCTTTGTCTAGACAGATCTTTGTTGGCAAAGTAATGTTTCAGCTTTTTAATATGCTGTCTAGGTTTGTCATAGCTTTCTTTCTTTTTTAAAAATTAATTTATTTTAATTGGAGGCTAACTACTTTACAATATTGTAGTGGTTTTTGTCATACATTGACATGAATCAGCCGTAGGTGTACATGTGTTCCCCATCCTGAACCCCACCCCCCGCCAGGTCCCTCCCCATCCCATCCCTCAGTGTCATCCCAATGCACCAGCCCCAAGCACCTGGCTTATGCATCAAACCTGAACTGGCAATCTGTTTCATATATGATAATATACAGGTTTCAATGTGTCATAGCTGTTCTTCCAAGGAGCAAGCGTCTTTTAATTTCATGGCTGCAGTCACCATCTGCAGTGATTTTGGAGCCCAAGAAAATAAGGTATAAAATAAAAGTATAAATGTGTATCAAATTATAAAATGTGTGATAAAAGTATAGATGTGTATAATACAGAAAGGGGTTTCCAGGTGGTGCTAGTGGTAAAGAATCCACCTGCCAATCCAGGAGACATAAGAGATACGGGTTCAATCTCCGAGTCAGAAGAGCCCCTGGAGGAGGGCATGGCAACCCACTCCATTATTCTTGCCTGGAGAATCCCAGGCAAAGGAGCCTGGCAGGCTAAAGTTCATAGGGTCACAAAGAGTTGGACATGACTAAAATTACTTGGGAAAGGAATATGACAAGGCAGTATATTGTCACTCTATTTAACTTACATGCAGAGTACGTCATGCAAAATGACAGGCTGGATCCGTTGCTGGGTTCACAAGCTGGACTCAAGAGTGCTGGGAGAATATCGACAACCTCAGGTATGCAGATGATACCCCTCTAATGGCAGAAAGTAAAAAGGAACTAAAGAGCCTCTTGATGAGGGTGAAAGAGGAGAGTGAAAAAACTGGCTTAAAATTCAACATTAAAAACTGAAGATCATGGCATCAGGTCCCATCGCTTCCTGGCAAATGGATGGGGAAATAGTGGAAGCAATGACCAATTTTATTTTCTTGGTCTCCTAAATCACTGCAGATGGTGACTGCAGCCATGAAATTAAAAGATGTTTGCTCCTTTGAAGGAAAGCTAAGATAAACCTAGACAGCATATTAAAAATCAAAGACATCACTTTGCTGACAAAGGTCCTATGTATAGTGAAAGGTATGGTTTTTCCAGTCGTCTTGTACCTATGTGAGAGTTGGACTAAAGACAGCTGAGTGCTGAAGAACTGATGCTTTCAAATTGTGGTGCTGGAGAAGACTCTTGAGAGTCCCTTGGACTGCAAGAAGATCAAACCAATCAATCCTAAAGGAAATCAACCCTGAATATTCATTGGAAGGATAGTTGCTGAAGCTCCAATTCTTTGGCCACCTGAAGCAAATAGCCAGCTCATTGGAAAAGACCCTGGTGCTGGGAAAGACTGAGGGCAAAAGGAGAAGAGGGCAGTAAGAGGATGAGATGGTTAGTTAGCATCACAGACCCAGTGGACATAAATCTGAACAAACCCCAGGAGATAGTGAAGCACAGGGAATTCTGGAGTGCTGGGGTCATAAAGAGTCATACACAACTTAGCAACTGAACAACAACAAAAAAATCCAGAAATTTAAGAACATCACCTCTTTCAATTACTATTTAATACTTACTATCATCAGTATTTATTGCAATTGATATTTATTTTAAATGTAAACATTTATGTGCAAGGTGGCCACTGTAATTTTTCCCAAGGAAGTTTCCCTTTTGATAGCACCAGTATGTAAACCACCTTTGAAAATAAAGAGCATAAAGCAGAAGTTTTGCTCACTGCTTGTATACCATTAGCACGCAGTTAATATTGGTGAATGATGATGACTTCACAAGAGAAGTCCAAATTGATTGGTAGCCCACCTGTGCTTCAACTGTGAGGGGATAACATGTGGAGGTTGCGATCACACGCAGCCAAGGGGTTTTAAAGTAGGATAGCACTAGAGGGAAACTAGTGGAAATAGAGATTGAAGAATTTAATCAAGAAGTAGACTAAACTGATTCCTTCACAGTGTCACTTTCAGAATACTACTCCCACACTATTAAACTGTATAACTAAATAATCAACTCATTTAAGTCTCATATCTAAAAAACTCAAAAGTATAGTGTTAATATAAACATATAAGAAGCTTTAGTCATTTGTGGTTTGTCTTCAAAGTATTAAATATTTTTGAAGGAAAATATAGAAGGATTAAAGCAATAAATTCTTCGCTGCAAACTACCCTATTTTAATATTTATAGGATTATATTTAAGGTAATGAAAAGGGATTTCTTTCCATCTATTATATCACTAAAATAGCAAATGACTGAAATTTTTACATATACACACACAAATATACAGTTCTCCTTATTCACAAAGGATATGTCTTAGGTCACATTACATAACAAATACTTCAAGTCTGTACTGTGCCTTTGATAAGTAGAGAATAGGCAGTAAACAGAGGCAGATTTATAAGGAATAATGAGGGAGATTAAGAACATATGCTCTTATTCTAAAATCAGCTGCCTAAAAACTGACATTGTAAACTAGGGATGAAAAAAATACAACAAGGACTCCTAAATTATGAAACCATAAATTTGCTGGATTTCTTAGTCACATATACACATTATAATATTTGTTACTATTACTATCCTCATGCAAGGACATACTTGCAAATGATATAACTATTTGTGAATGATCTAATAAGCCATGAAAAATTTAGAAAAATAGATCTTTAAAATTTACAATATACTCTAAAAACAGACTATAAATATCAAACTACCACTCCAAATAGAAAAAATATCACAAATAAATTTATTTATCAAAATAAAGATGTGGGTCACACACAAATTCATGTGGAACAATGTTATGTATAGCTCACCTGGGAGTTAATTTTAGGAATAAAAGTAATTCCATTATTAGACTGTTTAAAAATAAATATTCTCTTATTTAGTTTTTATTTTTAGAATATCTAGGAGAAAAATAAAACAATTCATTGTGAAATGTACACAGGTGGCCAAGATAGTCAATTAGGAAATAAAATTTACTACTGGCTATCTTTTTTTTTCTGGTATCTTCACTATTAGACTATCTGCCCAATACCTATCCTCAAATATCTAAAGTGTTTGGCAGGCAGAATGTACAATTTTAAATGGATCCTATGTAGTTAATTAACTCCACTAATTATTACCAATGGACCAAATACCAGTTAGAATTTCTCCATCAAGTGACTTTGAACCTGTATCACAATATTAAATTGCACAAAAGCTAGCAACCAAAAATAGCAGGAAAAAATGGTTCTTTCTTTTTCAAATAAAAGACATTTGAAATAACGAAACAATAAGATTATTCATTCTGTGGTACAGCAGAGACAAGAATTTAAAATAAGAGAACATGAGGTTACATTAAAAATCATCTCCAGTGGGATAGAGCTCTTCCTTTTGTGGAAATGAATCGGTCTAATGGGAATTTACTAGTTTTAAATTTTTCAAATTTTTGCAAAATTATTTGGAAAGCTATTGCAATGCAGGTACTATCAAATTCTTTATTGCTTCATTGGATAATCTCAACTTTTTAAAAATAGTTATGACTGAGTAAATATGCCCCAGTCTTCCAGTTAATACACTTCTTGCCCCATTCAGTCACCTAAAAAACAAGTTTCCACATTATGTTTATATCTAGGTGTTAAAAGCCCAGACCCCTGAGTGTCTGAATCCCTGCTCTTATACTTGCTAGTCAGGGCCTGGGCAGCCCAATCTTTTGGGCTTTGGTTTCTTTATCCATAAAATTGAGATGATAATAGCACTTACCACAGAGTAACTTTAAAAAATTAATTCATTCTTCATTATTTGACTTACCTTATGCAAATATTTAAACTTCATTTCCTGTCACTTCTTACCTCCATGTACACAATTCCAGTGTGTTGGCCACACCATACTTGCCATTCCCAGAATATGATAAATCCTTCCTTCTTTGTCCTCAGAACTCTCATTCATCCTTCTAAGCCCATCTCAATCTCAACTGAGACTGAGCAACTTTTGTTTCTCTCACCAGAATTCATTTTTGCCTTCTGACGGCAATTTTTGGAGATTAAAAAATCAGAAAGAAAAATATGTAAGCCTAGTTTTTGGATTTTTCTTTATTTTTAAATTATTTTTTACTTTGGTTGAAAAATGTTGTATCATAATCATAGGATCAGCACTTATCTTCTGTTTTTTAGTGAAAAATACTTTTGACATTACAATAATTATGATCAGAAAAGCATTTTAAGTATCTTAAAGAGTGCAGGAATGCATTAGGTGAAATGAAGAAAGTGGAAAGGTATTATCACTGGTAAAATTAGGTTGCATGACAGCTTTGCATTATGTATTTTACTTATATTTTCTCTGGCTTGGGGTCCACAATATATTGAATGGTCTTAAAAGAAATAAACTAGTAAATCTAATTTTTTGTCTAAAATAAAGTGAGCAAAAGAATATCAAGATATAGGTATACTTTTCTCTATTAAATCCATGACTTAAAAGTATTTTGCTCTGTGCTAAAAGCAACATAAAATAAACAAAATGTCCTTTTAATTTAATTTGTAGGCCAAGATTTAAATATTAGCTTAACTTTTCCATTAAACTTTAAAATTTATAAATTCCTGAATATCCAATTAAGATGTAACTAGTTTCATTTATCTTAGTACAGTGCATAATCAGAACCTCCTGTATTTACATGTTAAATGTTTGAAAGGTAATTAAATATTTGATGAGTGTTGATTATGCATCTAATTATATTACATAAACTTCTTACATGTTTCATGACATATTATTGAATTACATATAAATGAGATTCAATGCAACACATTTTTTTAGTATCTATCGAGTATAAGAAAAAGTGCTGGATAGATACTATGAAATTATGCAAATAACAGGTAAGACAAAGATTTGTTCCTGAACAAGCTTGTAATCAAATAAGAATGATAAGAAATATATATGTAATAATAATATATGAAATGATGTAAATTCAGAGTTATCTGAAGGAGGAAGATAATTATTCTGCCAGGAGGGATCAAGTAACACTAACGGGTGGGTAGAATGAACATTCTATTCTTTGTGGAGAAGATGCTGCTGCTGCTGCTGCTGCTAAGTCGCTTCAGTCGTGTCCAGCTCTGTGCGACCCCATAGATGGCAGCCTACCAGGCTGCCTCATCCCTGGGATTCTCCAAGCAAGAACACTGGTGTGGGTTTCCTTCTCTAATGCATTAAAGTGAAAAGTCAACATGAAGTCGCTCAGTCCTATCTGACTCTTAGCAACCCCTTGGACTGTAGCCTACCAGGCTCCTCCATTCATGGGATTCTCCAGGCAAGAGTACTGGAGTGGGGTGCCATTGCCTTCTCCAGTGGAGAAGATGAGAAGGCACCAATTTGGTACTGTTGTGGTTTAGTCACTAAGTCGTATCTGACTCTTTGCAACTCCACAGACTATAGCCCGCCAAGCTTCTCTGTCCATGGGATTTCTGTTTAGGCAAGAATACTGAAGCGGCTTGCCATTTCCCTCTCCAGGGGCTCTTCGCAACCCAGGATCTAATGTGCATCTCCAGCATTGCAGGTGGATTCTTTACCACTGAGCCACCTGGGAAGTTCCCAATTTGTGTGTTTAGCTGCTCAGTCATGTATGACTCTTTGTAATCCTATGGACTGTGGCCCACCAGGCTNCGCAACCCAGGATCTAATGTGCATCTCCAGCATTGCAGGTGGATTCTTTACCACTGAGCCACCTGGGAAGTTCCCAATTTGTGTGTTTAGCTGCTCAGTCATGTATGACTCTTTGTAATCCTATGGACTGTGGCCCACCAGGCTCTGCTGTCCATGGGGATTTTCCAGGCAAGAATACTGGAGTGGGTTTCCATGCCCTCCTCCAGGTGATCTTCCCAACCCAGGTATCAAACCCAGGTCTCCTGCACTGCAAGTGGATTCTTTAACACTAAGCTACCTGGGAAGCCCCCAGTTTGGTATGGAACAACTAAAAGGTTTTGAACACAAAGTTTCTAATAATATTCTTAAGGTTTTACAGCCTCCTATATGTTATCAAGCTGTAGAAGATAGCAGGTATTATTTTAGAAATATGTGCTAAAAACACAGAAAATAAATTGTATCTCACTCACTAAAGAATTTATTTATATATATCAGTGATTTTGGGTAAAGTCAAGTGGGCCTTAGAAAGCATCACTACAAACAAAGCTAGTGGAGGTGATGGAATTCCAGTGGAGCTATTTCA
>SJYW01011433.1:0-18045 GCA_006410735.1 Raphicerus campestris
GGAGGACATGGAGGGAGTGGGTGAGGGCGACAGAGGGGAGGTTGGTGAAGTAGCAGGGGCTGGAGTGTAGGGTGGGGGGGGCACTAGGTCTTCTGGAGGCACTGTAAGGGCAGAAGTTTCTGCCTCAGGTGTCTCTGGTTGAGCCGCTGACGGCCTCCCTGGTGATGTAGGGCTAGAGAGAGCCATGATTAGGAGAATTACAGAAGGGGAATTGTGGGTACATAGAGTGGGACAGGAGCACAACAGCCAGAAAGCCTGTATGTAGGGTACCTCAGACCATTTTCCCATCCTCTGGCCATAATTATCTAAGTCACAGAGGCTGTCAAAATCTAATGTTCCGGTTAGTGGCCATTGTGAGCTGTTATCTAAAGAATATAGGGGCCATGCCTCAGAACAAAGGTAGGTTAAGCATTTGGAACGAATTTCTCCGGAGATATGTAAAGTTCTGAGGCTGGCAAGTAAAATTCTAGTGGTGTAGACCAGGGCTGGTCTGGCTTCGAGGGAGCTGCCCCCATGGCAATCACAGAATGAAGGTCCTGGACCAGTCGTTAACGGGGCTGGGAGTAGTCCGGTCAGGTGTCCCCGAATGGGCAGTCAACCCAGCGAGGAGAAGGCAACTCAGCCAAGATGGACGTCTCCAAATTGACAGGCGGCGAGGAAGCAAGCCTGGCTTGCGGAGGAGGGGTTCGGCTGCGGCCGCGATTTTATCGGAACTGGAACACCCTTATAATCGCCAGGGGAACAAAAACCCCCAGAGCCCGACCGATGGAACTTACCCAGTATCCTGCCAGATGGTTGAATGGTCCTGGAGGGGTGACGAGGTGACCTGGTGGTCCAGGGCGGGACAGACCCTAGAGGGCCGCAAATCTCACTCTTTGCAGAATGGTCCCTCACCTCGGGCCCCACGATGGGCGCCAAATGTTAGGTAAAGATGACCAGGACCCCAAAAGAGTTTTTAACAGGCTTTACTGGGGAAGCTCTCCCAGGCGGGGTTTCCAGACCCAAAGGAGGCAGGTCCAGGAAGTCTGCGTGTCGGACTGCGCTAGAAGTTTGTTTATATATGCACGCTGCGGGGGATGGCCAGGTTAGCGGAAGGGGTTTGGATAGGTTGCCAGTTCACTGTGGCGCGGGCTTTCTATGTGGCTGGGGCGAGGCGGCTTTGGCGGCGCAGTGTGCTGCCCTTGGTCCCCGGGATCTGGGAGTCTCCCTCCGTTAGGGACATCCCAGGCCGGTGGGAGAGAGAAGGGGTGGCTCCTCTTGGCAACCGGCGAAGTGTGCTGTCATTGGGGACCTTCTCGCTGGCTGGAGGGAGAGGAGGGGTGGCCCATCATGGCCCCCGGATCTGACCTTACAGGTATTATAAACTGTGCTTTCTCTGGTGAACAAGGCCTTTATAATGTGAAAAAATTAGGCTAAGTCTAAGAGATTCCAAAGATTATGGCTTATACTGAAATAGAACTCACATATACAAGCACTGCTAGTTTCGGTGAGCACTGGGTTCTTCCAAGGTGTTCCTAGATTCTTTGTTAAATTACATCACAAGTCATTTATAGTCTCTAGTCCTGCCTGGTTGCAAAATGGCAGATTTTAAGAGATCAGAAGATAAGAGATGAATAGTTATCATTGAGGAGCAGGAGATGCTGGCATTACAAAATGGTTAGTAGACCAAGGTCTGGTAGCTTGATGAGGATGATAAGAGATCCAGAAATGAAAATGAAAAAAAGACATGTCTCCTTTCCTGAACATTCTTTTCTTTCTATTTTCAATATTGCACATTTTTAAAGACAGAAGTGGGATAGCTGTGTTTCAATGAGAAATAAAATATAAATGATTAAGTCATGTCTTCACAAATGTTTCTATTTTGCTTCAAGTGCTGCATATGTTATGTAATCATGGAGAAAGAAAGGAAAGACGTGATTTATTAATGAACTATTTCACATTAAAAACCATCCAAGGGAATTATGAGCACATTTGTGTTTCTGTGACATAAGTAGTAGTGGAGATAGATCTATACAGGCATGGAAAGGAGAAAACTAAATGGTGAAGAACGTGTTGCGATTGCTCTGAGCTCTGTCACCACCAATCCTGTCCTTTGATCATCTCTCCCCTCCCTGGCCCTCTGGCAGGAGAGGACCTGTGACTGTAGGGATGTAGTCCAAACTGGGTTCCTTCCACATAGTGTGCAGAGCTTTATTTCCTATATATATAACCTTTATTTTTTAAATAAATAAATTTATATTTTAAAAAGTTTTTCATCTTATATTGGAGGGTAGCCAATTAGCAATGTTGTGGTAGTCTCAGGTGAACAGCAAAGGGACTTAGCCATACCTATACATGTATCCATTCTCTCCCAAATTCCTCTCCCCTCCAGGCTACCACATAACCTTGAGCAGAGTTCCCTGTGCCCTGTAGAAGGTATTTGTTGGTTATCTGTCTTACATAGCAGTGTTGTACAGAGCTTTTGCACAGAGAAAAATACTGGAGGCATTTGCAATTGCTGATGCCTCAAAGTCCAAGGTAATAAAACAGGGCGGGGTCTCTGGTTCACAAAATATAAGAGGTGGGCATAGTTTACGTGCTGGTGTAGAAACAGACAAGAGTAAAAACATATATGATCCTTCTTTGGCATGCGTGTGTGCTAAATCACTTCAGCCGTGTCCGACTCTTTGCGACCCCATGGACTGTAGCCAGCCAGGCTCCTCTGTCCATGGAATTCTCCAAGCAAGAAAACTGGAGTGGGTTGCCAGTTCCTCCTCCCAGGGATCTTCCCAACCCAGGGATTGAACCCGCATCACTACTGGGTCTCCTACATTGCATGCAGATTTTTTACCATTGAGCCACCTGGGAAGTCATATAGTTCTTCTTATAGAAGTGATTTTAGCAAAAGTGGCAACAGATCACACCTTCTTATTTTAGTATGTTTTATCCCTAAAATAGGTTTTCAATCTTTTCATTTTCTACCACTTTCCAGACTTTTGTCTAGTGGACAAAATGTGAGTCACAATGGACTAATGGATAATGTTTCATTTTGCAAAACATTTATATAGCAGAATGCCTTTCAGACATTGAGTGATCTTAGTGGGCTATTCTCAGGATACCTGCTTCTTGCTTCTTGTCATGTGCCCTGACCAGTGCATCCTGCCTTGCCTCTCAACCTCCTGGGGGTCTCTTGTCCACATGTCACCTAGACATTGCCCAAACACATAGTCTAGGGGTTTCAATATGTCCCTTGTAAGGCCAACTAGAGTAATTTTTCTTTTTTCAGTTAACATATCTACATGTAGAGGGAAATCTTTCTCTTTCATCTGGGAGTATGTGGAACTAGGTTGCTGGCAAATGTATCCCCTGGTAGGTGGGGAGGAGCTACCTGCAGAAAGAAGCCAGTCAAAACTGGAGTTAGAAAATGGACTCTGAAAGTGTCTTAGTTCCTGCGGGTGCTCCTTCCATCTCATGAGTTTACCGATGGCATTTATAGCTACATGAGTTATGAATTCTTCTTCTAGTCATAATTTGCATAGGACTTTCATTACTTGCAACAAACAGAGCCAAATATAATGATGTTAAATTTAAGACCAAGGTAGAGCTCAGTTCATGCCACTGCATTTGTGTGTTGGAGTGAGGGGTGCGGTGGGGAATAACCTCGGAACCTGTCCCAGCAGTAACTTGCACACCACTCTTGTGCGTGTGCTTTCTCTCAGGTTTGAGCCCCTCTATAAAACAGGACTTAAGACACATTTCTCTTTGTGGGGAGGGCCTCCAGGGCCCAACACCTCCTGGAACAGGATCAGGGCTCAGTTAATGCTTCATAAGTAAAATGAATTGAGGAATGAAAAAAAAATATTCCTACAATTACAATCTGGTGTGATGACATTGGCTTTGTGGACAGAGTAAATATCAGGTACATTTTATAACCAAATTCACTGTGTCTTCAGAAAAATTAGTCCTTTGTAGGGTGGGTGGGAAGGCTGATAATTTGTTTGGGCCTTGATTCAGTGTAACAACCTTCCAGTGAAGCATATGGCTTTAATGGCTGCCAAGTGTGTTTTATTTTGAAACTGAGTCACACTTAACTTCACTTAATATGACATTTATGAGGATAAAGGAAAATGATATGGGCTTCCCTGGTGGTTCAGTGGTTAAGAATCCACCTGCCAGTGCAAGAGACTGGAGTTAGATCCCTGGTCAGGAAGATACCCTGGGAAGGAAATGGCAACCCATTCTAGTATTCTTGCCTGGGAAATCTCATGGACAGAGGTGCCTGTTGGGCTGAAGTCCATGGGATTGCGAAAGATTTAGATACAATTTAGCAACTAAGGAACAAACAACAGGGAAAAAATACACAGATTACTTATTGCCTGGAACATAGTAAGTGCTCAAGAAATGGAAACTATAACTGGAAAAAAAAACAGAGTATGTTATAAAACAAACAATACACATACAGTCATGATGTTTACTCCACTGACAACTTGCTAAATAACATTCAAGTTTATAATTGTCCAGGTCTTGTTGCCTTCTTAAAATATGAGATTGCACACAAGACAGAGGGGACCCTACTTCTCCACCTCCTCTTCTTCTCTCAGTGTGTATACATCTTGGCAACTGCTTCCAAACGCTTGAGTTTGACATGTGTATGTGGCACAGGCAAAGTGTTTGGGTGTGTTGGGGACCTAGTGAGCGCCATAGTGTTATAGCCCATTTACTCTCCTCCATCTAGTGGTGGACTCTGTTCTCAATAGCATCTATTACCTGGGGACAACAAAACTTCTTTAGAATTGGGCCAGCTATTATAACTTATTTCTCCTTATCTCCTTTGCTTCTATGATGGATAAAGCACTTGTGTACCCTTGTTTCTGATTTCTGGTTGAGCACAGCCAATGGGAGCTTCTAGTGAGAGATCTAAAGATGGTAGTAGAAGGGATGAGATGCTAACTCCCTCAGCNGGGATAGCTGTGTTTCAATGAGAAATAAAATATAAATGATTAAGTCATGTCTTCACAAATGTTTCTATTTTGCTTCAAGTGCTGCATATGTTATGTAATCATGGAGAAAGAAAGGAAAGACGTGATTTATTAATGAACTATTTCACATTAAAAACCATCCAAGGGAATTATGAGCACATTTGTGTTTCTGTGACATAAGTAGTAGTGGAGATAGATCTATACAGGCATGGAAAGGAGAAAACTAAATGGTGAAGAACGTGTTGCCATTGCTCTGAGCTCTGTCACCACCAATCCTGTCCTTTGATCATCTCTCCCCTCCCTGGCCCTCTGGCAGGAGAGGACCTGTGACTGTAGGGATGTAGTCCAAACTGGGTTCCTTCCACATAGTGTGCAGAGCTTTATTTCCTATATATATAACCTTTATTTTTTAAATAAATAAATTTATATTTTAAAAAGTTTTTCATCTTATATTGGAGGGTAGCCAATTAGCAATGTTGTGGTAGTCTCAGGGGAACAGCAAAGGGACTTAGCCATACCTATACATGTATCCATTCTCTCCCAAATTCCTCTCCCCTCCAGGCTACCACATAACCTTGAGCAGAGTTCCCTGTGCCCTGTAGAAGGTATTTGTTGGTTATCTGTCTTACATAGCAGTGTTGTACAGAGCTTTTGCACAGAGAAAAATACTGGAGGCATTTGCAATTGCTGATGCCTCAAAGTCCAAGGTAATAAAACAGGGCGGGGTCTCTTGTTCACAAAATATAAGAGGTAGGCATAGTTTACGTGCTGGTGTAGAAACAGACAAGAGTAAAAACATATATGATCCTTCTTTGGCATGCGTGTGTGCTAAATCACTTCAGCCGTGTCCGACTCTTTGCGACCCCATGGACTGTAGCCAGCCAGGCTCCTCTGTCCATGGAATTCTCCAAGCAAGAAAACTGGAGTGGGTTGCCACTTCCTCCTCCCAGGGATCTTCCCAACCCAGGGATTGAACCCGCATCACTACTGGGTCTCCTACATTGCATGCAGATTTTTTACCATTGAGCCACCTGGGAAGTCATATAGTTCTTCTTATAGAAGTGATTTTAGAAAAAGTGGCAACAGATTACACCTTCTTATTTTAGTATGTTTTATCCCTAAAATAGGTTTTCAATCTTTTTATTTTCTATCACTTTCCAGACTTTTGTCTAGTGGACAAAATGTGAGTCACAATGGACTAATGGATAATGTTTCATTTTGCAAAACATTTATATAGCAGAATGCCTTTCAGACATTGAGTGATCTTAATGGGCTATTCTCAGGATACCTGCTTCTTGCTTCTTGTCATGTGCCCTGACCAGTGCATCCTGCCTTGCCTCTCAACCTCCTGGGGGTCTCTTGTCCACATGTCACCTAGACATTGCCCAAACACATAGTCTAGGGGTTTCAATATGTCCCTTGTAAGGCCAACTAGAGTAATTTTTCTTTTTTCAGTTAACATATCTACATGTAGAGGGAAATCTTTCTCTTTCATCTGGGAGTATGTGGAACTAGGTTGCTGGCAAATGTATCCCCTGGTAGGTGGGGAGGAGCTACCTGCAGAAAGAAGCCAGTCAAAACTGGAGTTAGAAAATGGACTCTGAAAGTGTCTTAGTTCCTGCGGGTGCTCCTTCCATCTCATGAGTTTACCGATGGCATTTATAGCTACATGAGTTATGAATTCTTCTTCTAGTCATAATTTGCATAGGACTTTCATTACTTGCAACAAACAGAGCCAAATATAATGATGTTAAATTTAAGACCAAGGTAGAGCTCAGTTCATGCCACTGCATTTGTGTGTTGGAGTGAGGGGTGCGGTGGGGAATAACCTCGGAACCTGTCCCAGCAGTAACTTGCACACCACTCTTGTGCGTGTGCTTTCTCTCAGGTTTGAGCCCCTCTATAAAACAGGACTTAAGACACATTTCTCTTTGTGGGGAGGGCCTCCAGGGCCCAACACCTCCTGGAACAGGATCAGGGCTCAGTTAATGCTTCATAAGTAAAATGAATTGAGGAATGAAAAAAAAATATTCCTACAATTACAATCTGGTGTGATGACATTGGCTTTGTGGACAGAGTAAATATCAGGTACATTTTATAACCAAATTCACTGTGTCTTCAGAAAAATTAGTCCTTTGTAGGGTGGGTGGGAAGGCTGATAATTTGTTTGGGCCTTGATTCAGTGTAACAACCTTCCAGTGAAGCATATGGCTTTAATGGCTGCCAAGTGTGTTTTATTTTGAAACTGAGTCACACTTAACTTCACTTAATATGACATTTATGAGGATAAAGGAAAATGATATGGGCTTCCCTGGTGGTTCAGTGGTTAAGAATCCACCTGCCAGTGCAAGAGACTGGAGTTAGATCCCTGGTCAGGAAGATACCCTGGGAAGGAAATGGCAACCCATTCTAGTATTCTTGCCTGGGAAATCTCATGGACAGAGGTGCCTGTTGGGCTGAAGTCCATGGGATTGCGAAAGATTTAGATACAATTTAGCAACTAAGGAACAAACAACAGGGAAAAAATACACAGATTACTTATTGCCTGGAACATAGTAAGTGCTCAAGAAATGGAAACTATAACTGGAAAAAAAAACAGAGTATGTTATAAAACAAACAATACACATACAGTCATGATGTTTACTCCACTGACAACTTGCTAAATAACATTCAAGTTTATAATTGTCCAGGTCTTGTTGCCTTCTTAAAATATGAGATTGCACACAAGACAGAGGGGACCCTACTTCTCTACCTCCTCTTCTTCTCTCAGTGTGTATACATCTTGGCAACCGCTTCCAAACGCTTGAGTTTGACATGTGTATGTGGCACAGGCAAAGTGTTTGGGTGTGTTGGGGACCTAGTGAGCGCCATAGTGTTATAGCCCATTTACTCTCCTCCATCTAGTGGTGGACTCTGTTCTCAATAGCATCTATTACCTGGGGACAACAAAACTTCTTTAGAATTGGGCCAGCTATTATAACTTATTTCTCCTTATCTCCTTTGCTTCTATGATGGATAAAGCACTTGTGTACCCTTGTTTCTGATTTCTGGTTGAGCACAGCCAATGAGAGCTTCTAGTGAGAGATCTAAAGATGGTAGTAGAAGGGATGAGATGCTAACTCCCTCAGTCATTTCCCTTCAGGGATATAGGGTAACACTATTTTTCATGTCTGTCACAGACTACCAGTTTCGAGACAAATAGTCCCTCCTATACAACAGAAGCCACAGCTTGCTGGGTTCTGGTAACTGTGCCCTTACTTTCCATTCCAGTTCTATTAAAATAGCTCCTCATTTATCTGGCTTAGGATGTTTCTGGGTTCCTCTGTGATTTCTTTTAACCCTGACCACTGATGCTGGGAAAGATTGAAGGCAGGAGGAGAAAGGGACGACAGAGGATGAGATAGTTGGATGACATCACCGACTCGATGGCCATGAGTTTGAGCAAGCTCGGGGAGTTGGTGATGGACAGGGAAGCCTGTAGTCCATGGGGTCATGAAGAGTCAGACATGACTGAAAGACTGAACTGAGCTGTTTGTAAGTAATCCCTTCGTTTAAATTTTCTCAGTGACCCTGTTGGAGTTTACCATTTGTTTCTTGGAACTCTGGCTGATATAGAACATGTCAACACTTATTCCATCAATATCCTTTAGTGATACATACTATATAGGTAAAGAAATAAAGAAACTTACACTTTCAGGGTTTTATAAACTTGTGCAAAGGCACCTATCTAACAGATGGGAGAGCCTGAATTCAAAGTCATATCTTTGGAATCGTCATACATGGATGTAGCCACTCCCCAAATTGTCTTTTCTTCAACAGCTACAAGTTGCTTATACCAGAAAATTAAGGAGGTATATGTGCTCTGTTTAATACATCTGAGAGAAGATACAATTTAGTACCACGACTTTATTTATAAAGACCTTGAGTATATAGAGTTCAAGTTTCTGAACACATTGATCCGGCATTACCTAAATGTTCACATTATTATGTCTTACATCTGATTTTTAGAGTCTTAAACAACCACCCCCCTCCTTTTTTTTCCTCCCTGCACTGGAAGAATTGTTAGAAGAAATGTAATTGATTCACATTGAAGTGTATTTATCCATAGACATTTACAAACATTCATTTGTTATGTAAGTGTAATTCTACACTTTATTTCTAAAAAGTTGATTCAAACTTGACCCCAAATTATTTTACTTGTGCATCTAAATACTTAACGTCTGCCCCCAAGTTATGATCACATTTGTCAATCTCAGTTCTAAGTTAGACTGAAATGTATTGTTTTTCTCCAGTCTTCCATTTTCCTAAAAGACTTCATTCCAACTGGCTCTGATCAAGAGTGAAATTTACATAGTCTCATTTGCCTTTGTCTGATAAAGTCAAATGTTGCAACTTTGATGACTAGTCCTCAAATACCATTATTTAATTTCATGTAACAGATACTTATATATACCCTTCAGAGTTTAATTCTTTACTGAGATCTTTTTTAGGTTAATAAGTAATATTTTTTCTCATTTTCTGTGGTCTTGAACTATTCAGGCCATTGATGAGCATTAATGTCACTGGATTCTCTGACAGCAATAATCGAGGCAGTCTTCCACTCCATCTGGCAGAGTTACACATGCTGAATTCCTGAAAGGAAAAATATTCAGCTTTTTATTAGATTGCCAACCACCCCAGTAATTATGTAAACTGAGTAATAGATTGTCCTGATAATAGTGGTTTCATTTCAGTCAGGAGGGTCCTGTTGATATCCTCGGTCTTTGAACCCCCAAAGACAACAAAGTTAATTTCTGTTCTTGGGTCATTCACAAAGTCTTCCCTGACCCTCACTATCTCCAGGGCTTGCATATATTCACGTCCATTGAGTTGGTGATGCCATCCAACCATCTCATCTTCTGTTGTTTCTTTCTCCATCTGGCCTCTATCTTTTCCAGCATCAGGGTTTTTTCCACTGACTCCACTCTTCACATCAGATAGCCCAAGTATTGGAGTTTCAGCTTCAACATCAGTCCTTCCACTGAATATTCAGTGTTGATGTGCTTTAGGATTGACTGGTTTGCTGTCCAAGGGACTCTCAAGAGTCTTCTCCAACACCACAGTTCAGAAGCATCAATTCTTTGGGACTCAGTCTTTTTTATGGCCCAACTTTCACATCCATACATGAGTACTGGGAAACAACAACAACAACAACAACATAGCTTTGTATGGACCTTTGGGGGCAAAGTGATGTCTCTGGTTTTTAATACATTGTCTAGGTTTGTCATAGCTTTTATTCCATGAAGCAAGCTGGTTTTAATTTCATGGCTGCAGACACCATCTGCAGTGATTTTAGAGCCCAAGAAAATAAAATTTGTCCCTGTTTCCACTTTTTCCCCTTCTATTTGCCATGAAGTGATGGGATTAGATGCATTGATTTTAGTTTTTTTAATGCAGAGTTTTAAGCCAGCTTTTTACTGTCTTCTTCCACCTTCATCAAGAGGTTCTTTCGTTCCTCTTTGCTTTTTGCCATTAGAGTGGTATCATCTGCATATCTGAGGTTGTTGATATTTCTCCTGGAAATCTTGATTCCAGGAGTATAATCTATGAAAATATTGATCTTGCTTTAATTTTAAAGTATTATTTTATTTATTTATTTACTAATTTTGCTCTCAGATGACTACTACATGGTAGTTACCACATAATGGGACATCAAAATGCTAAAGTAAGAGTAAACTTATTTTTTCTGTTTAATGGAATGCGTAAGCATGATATAACTTAACTTTCTAACTTTTGGAGCTTTGGTTAAATAGTTACTTAGCACAACAGGAATAGCCAATTCCTATTTGGGGGAAAGCTAGCTTTGTACCAGAATAATTTCCCTGAAAAGCATCATTCTGCTAGCTTTTAAAAATTTCCTCCTGTGTTAGAGATGTTAATTGCAAACCATATTTATTTTCTTTCTTCATATCACAACCCTGGTATTGTTCCCAGCAATCGATTCATTTCTCAACATTCTCTGTTATGTGACGCTATGTCACTAAGTGCTGGTCAATGAGATGTAAGCAAAAGTTGATTCCAAGAAGTCAGAGTGGCTTGGCTCAGGTATCCCTTTTAGGAGTGGTTAGAAATCATGACTCACTCAACATTTCTCTTAAAAACTTTGAGCTGCATAGGAATAAAGAGACGTCTTAAAGTGATGTTTAGTAAATGGTTGCTCCTTTTCTGACTGATCAACTAATATCAATATGATGGGACATGGGGGAAAGTAGGAACTAATTAGAGACAATTTATTTATCACCTGGAAGCTCAGTAGAGGGATAAATGGAACACTGATTAATTTAAGCAAGTCTGGGTCTGTTGGGAGATAATTCTCCATGAGTCTCTTATATTTCTGAATGTTTTGCAGAGACACTGATGAAGTTTTTGTCATCCCTGGTGATCTTTTCAAAGATGTTTCTAGAGTAAGCACCCTTGCCAAATAGAGCTTCTCCCTCTGGAGCAGAGGATGGGTTTGCTTACTGTTCAGCTAATA
The DNA here is from genome assembly GCA_006410735.1 of Raphicerus campestris. Lineage (NCBI taxonomy): Eukaryota > Metazoa > Chordata > Mammalia > Artiodactyla > Bovidae > Raphicerus > Raphicerus campestris. The sequence goes on from SJYW01011433.1 coordinate 11,473, forward strand.
AAGGCAATGTTTTCCTCTGAAGCAATGGTTGAATAGTTTGCCTGTGTGTGTTTTAGTTGCTCAGTCATGTCTGACTCTTTGTAACCCCATGGATTGTAACCCACAAGACTCCTTTGTCCATGGGATTCTCCAGACAAGAATACTGGAATGGGTAGCCATTCCCTTCTCTAGGGGATCTTCCTGACCCAGGGATTGAACTTGGGTCTCCTGCATTGCAGGCAGATTCTTTACCATCTGAGCTACCAGGGAAGCATAGTTTGCCTGTAGCTTGTTATAAAATAATGGATGTTCATAAGCAAAGGGTTGCTCATCTATGATACAGACTTACTGTGTGTACAGCATCCACATGGGAAAGTGTGAAGCCTGTGCTCTTTTCTCTGTTTGTATAATAAGAATTTTTCTCTTTGATCTATGAGTCTGGCGTCTTTTGACTGTCTCAATGAAACTGCAGTTGGCTAACCACCTGTATGTTAAAGTCAAGTGAATTGTCATACACTTCATTCTTGACAAAGCTTTCCTAATCTCATATGCTAGAAGGACGTGTTAGANCTCCTGGAACAGGATCAGGGCTCAGTTAATGCTTCATAAGTAAAATGAATTGAGGAATGAAAAAAAAATATTCCTACAATTACAATCTGGTGTGATGACATTGGCTTTGTGGACAGAGTAAATATCAGGTACATTTTATAACCAAATTCACTGTGTCTTCAGAAAAATTAGTCCTTTGTAGGGTGGGTGGGAAGGCTGATAATTTGTTTGGGCCTTGATTCAGTGTAACAACCTTCCAGTGAAGCATATGGCTTTAATGGCTGCCAAGTGTGTTTTATTTTGAAACTGAGTCACACTTAACTTCACTTAATATGACATTTATGAGGATAAAGGAAAATGATATGGGCTTCCCTGGTGGTTCAGTGGTTAAGAATCCACCTGCCAGTGCAAGAGACTGGAGTTAGATCCCTGGTCAGGAAGATACCCTGGGAAGGAAATGGCAACCCATTCTAGTATTCTTGCCTGGGAAATCTCATGGACAGAGGTGCCTGTTGGGCTGAAGTCCATGGGATTGCGAAAGATTTAGATACAATTTAGCAACTAAGGAACAAACAACAGGGAAAAAATACACAGATTACTTATTGCCTGGAACATAGTAAGTGCTCAAGAAATGGAAACTATAACTGGAAAAAAAAACAGAGTATGTTATAAAACAAACAATACACATACAGTCATGATGTTTACTCCACTGACAACTTGCTAAATAACATTCAAGTTTATAATTGTCCAGGTCTTGTTGCCTTCTTAAAATATGAGATTGCACACAAGACAGAGGGGACCCTACTTCTCTACCTCCTCTTCTTCTCTCAGTGTGTATACATCTTGGCAACCGCTTCCAAACGCTTGAGTTTGACATGTGTATGTGGCACAGGCAAAGTGTTTGGGTGTGTTGGGGACCTAGTGAGCGCCATAGTGTTATAGCCCATTTACTCTCCTCCATCTAGTGGTGGACTCTGTTCTCAATAGCATCTATTACCTGGGGACAACAAAACTTCTTTAGAATTGGGCCAGCTATTATAACTTATTTCTCCTTATCTCCTTTGCTTCTATGATGGATAAAGCACTTGTGTACCCTTGTTTCTGATTTCTGGTTGAGCACAGCCAATGGGAGCTTCTAGTGAGAGATCTAAAGATGGTAGTAGAAGGGATGAGATGCTAACTCCCTCAGTCATTTCCCTTCAGGGATATAGGGTAACACTATTTTTCATGTCTGTCACAGACTACCAGTTTCGAGACAAATAGTCCCTCCTATACAACAGAAGCCACAGCTTGCTGGGTTCTGGTAACTGTGCCCTTACTTTCCATTCCAGTTCTATTAAAATAGCTCCTCATTTATCTGGCTTAGGATGTTTCTGGGTTCCTCTGTGATTTCTTTTAACCCTGACCACTGATGCTGGGAAAGATTGAAGGCAGGAGGAGAAAGGGACGACAGAGGATGAGATAGTTGGATGACATCACCGACTCGATGGCCATGAGTTTGAGCAAGCTCGGGGAGTTGGTGATGGACAGGGAAGCCTGTAGTCCATGGGGTCATGAAGAGTCAGACATGACTGAAAGACTGAACTGAGCTGTTTGTAAGTAATCCCTTCGTTTAAATTTTCTCAGTGACCCTGTTGGAGTTTACCATTTGTTTCTTGGAACTCTGGCTGATATAGAACATGTCAACACTTATTCCATCAATATCCTTTAGTGATACATACTATATAGGTAAAGAAATAAAGAAATTTACACTTTCAGGGTTTTATAAACTTGTGCAAAGGCACCTATCTAACAGATGGGAGAGCCTGAATTCAAAGTCATATCTTTGGAATCCTCATACATGGATGTAGCCACTCCCCAAATTGTCTTTTCTTCAACAGCTACAAGTTGCTTATACCAGAAAATTAAGGAGGTATATGTGCTCTGTTTAATACATCTGAGAGAAGATACAATTTAGTACCACGACTTTATTTATAAAGACCTTGAGTATATAGAGTTCAAGTTTCTGAACACATTGATCCGGCATTACCTAAATGTTCACATTATTATGTCTTACATCTGATTTTTAGAGTCTTAAACAACCACCCCCCTCCTTTTTTTTCCTCCCTGCACTGGAAGAATTGTTAGAAGAAATGTAATTGATTCACATTGAAGTGTATTTATCCATAGACATTTACAAACATTCATTTGTTATGTAAGTGTAATTCTACACTTTATTTCTAAAAAGTTGATTCAAACTTGACCCCAAATTATTTAACTTGTGCATCTAAATACTTAACGTCTGCCCCCAAGTTATGATCACATTTGTCAATCTCAGTTCTAAGTTAGACTGAAATGTATTGTTTTTCTCCAGTCTTCCATTTTCCTAAAAGACTTCATTCCAACTGGCTCTGATCAAGAATAAAATTTACATAGTCTCATTTGCCTTTGTCTGATAAAGTCAAATGTTGCAACTTTGATGACTAGTCCTCAAATACCATTATTTAATTTCATGTAACAGATACTTATATATACCCTTCAGAGTTTAATTCTTTACTGAGATCTTTTTTAGGTTAATAAGTAATATTTTTTCTCATTTTCTGTGGTCTTGAACTATTCAGGCCATTGATGAGCATTAATGTCACTGGATTCTCTGACAGCAATAATCGAGGCAGTCTTCCACTCCATCTGGCAGAGTTACACATGCTGAATTCCTGAAAGGAAAAATATTCAGCTTTTTATTAGATTGCCAACCACCCCAGTAATTATGTAAACTGAGTAATAGATTGTCCTGATAATAGTGGTTTCATTTCAGTCAGGAGGGTCCTGTTGATATCCTCGGTCTTTGAACCCCCAAAGACAACAAAGTTAATTTCTGTTCTTGGGTCATTCACAAAGTCTTCCCTGACCCTCACTATCTCCAGGGCTTGCATATATTCACGTCCATTGAGTTGGTGATGCCATCCAACCATCTCATCTTCTGTTGTTTCTTTCTCCATCTGGCCTCTATCTTTTCCAGCATCAGGGTTTTTTCCACTGACTCCACTCTTCACATCAGATAGCCCAAGTATTGGAGTTTCAGCTTCAACATCAGTCCTTCCACTGAATATTCAGTGTTGATGTGCTTTAGGATTGACTGGTTTGCTGTCCAAGGGACTCTCAAGAGTCTTCTCCAACACAACAGTTCAGAAGCATCAATTCTTTGGAACTCAGTCTTTTTTATGGCCCAACTTTCACATCCATACATGGGTACTGGGAAACAACAACAACAACAACAACAACAACATAGCTTTGTATGGACCTTTGGGGGCAAAGTGATGTCTCTGGTTTTTAATACATTGTCTAGGTTTGTCATAGCTTTTATTCCATGAAGCAAGCTGGTTTTAATTTCATGGCTGCAGACACCATCTGCAGTGATTTTAGAGCCCAAGAAAATAAAATTTGTCCCTGTTTCCACTTTTTCCCCTTCTATTTGCCATGAAGTGATGGGATTAGATGCATTGATTTTAGTTTTTTTAATGCAGAGTTTTAAGCCAGCTTTTTACTGTCTTCTTCCACCTTCATCAAGAGGTTCTTTCGTTCCTCTTTGCTTTTTGCCATTAGATTGGTATCATCTGCATATCTGAGGTTGTTGATATTTCTCCTGGAAATCTTGATTCCAGGAGTATAATCTATGAAAATATTGATCTTGCTTTAATTTTAAAGTATTATTTTATTTATTTATTTACTAATTTTGCTCTCAGATGACTACTACATGGTAGTTACCACATAATGGGACATCAAAATGCTAAAGTAAGAGTAAACTTATTTTTTCTGTTTAATGGAATGCGTAAGCATGATATAACTTAACTTTCTAACTTTTGGAGCTTTGGTTAAATAGTTACTTAGCACAACAGGAATAGCCAATTCCTATTTGGGGGAAAGCTAGCTTTGTACCAGAATAATTTCCCTGAAAAGCATCATTCTGCTAGCTTTTAAAAATTTCCTCCTGTGTTAGAGATGTTAATTGCAAACCATATTTATTTTCTTTCTTCATATCACAACCCTGGTATTGTTCCCAGCAATCGATTCATTTCTCAACATTCTCTGTTATGTGACGCTATGTCACTAAGTGCTGGTCAATGAGATGTAAGCAAAAGTTGATTCCAAGAAGTCAGAGTGGCTTGGCTCAGGTATCCCTTTTAGGAGTGGTTAGAAATCATGACTCACTCAACATTTCTCTTAAAAACTTTGAGCTGCATAGGAATAAAGAGACGTCTTAAAGTGATGTTTAGTAAATGGTTGCTCCTTTTCTGACTGATCAACTAATATCAATATGATGGGACATGGGGGAAAGTAGGAACTAATTAGAGACAATTTATTTATCACCTGGAAGCTCAGTAGAGGGATAAATGGAACACTGATTAATTTAAGCAAGTCTGGGTCTGTTGGGAGATAATTCTCCATGAGTCTCTTATATTTCTGAATGTTTTGCAGAGACACTGATGAAGTTTTTGTCATCCCTGGTGATCTTTTCAAAGATGTTTCTAGAGTAAGCACCCTTGCCAAATAGAGCTTCTCCCTCTGGAGCAGAGGATGGGTTTGCTTACTGTTCAGCTAATAAAGGCAATGTTTTCCTCTGGAGCAATGGTTGAATAGTTTGCCTGTGTGTGTTTTAGTTGCTCAGTCATGTCTGACTCTTTGTAACCCCATGGATTGTAACCCACAAGACTCCTTTGTCCATAGGATTCTCCAGACAAGAATACTGGAATGGGTAGCCATTCCCTTCTCTAGGGGATCTTCCTGACCCAGGGATTGAACTTGGGTCTCCTGCATTGCAGGCAGATTCTTTACCATCTGAGCTACCAGGGAAGCATAGTTTGCCTGTAGCTTGTTATAAAATAATGGATGTTCATAAGCAAAGGGTTGCTCATCTATGATACAGACTTACTGTGTGTACAGCATCCACATGGGAAAGTGTGAAGCCTGTGCTCTTTTCTCTGTTTGTATAATAAGAATTTTTCTCTTTGATCTATGAGTCTGGCGTCTTTTGACTGTCTCAATGAAACTGCAGTTGGCTAACCACCTGTATGTTAAAGTCAAGTGAATTCTCATACGCTTCATTCTTGACAAAGCTTTCCTAATCTCATATGCTAGAAGGACGTGTTAGGTTTAGGATGAGGGAGCCAGAGAAAGTGATGCAGAGTCAGTTACATGCTCCATTCACATTCTATATCCAGCAACCAATGTCTTGAGTGAACACAGGTTCTGTGACTGCTCAGAGACCCCAAAGATATCCTCAAAGCTAGTACTGTTCTTGAAGATGGTGACAGTTGCATTGCATTGACCAGCTCCAGTAGTGAGAAGAACTCTTGCTAGAAGGAAAATTTCTCTGTAAAATCACCTCACAGTTTTATTTAGCAACTTTTCTGGGTCTGCAATCTTAGCTCCCCACTGAACTCTGGAGCTATTTTGGACCCCATCGTTATCATGTCCATTAATGGCATGATGCATGAGTTCTGGAACATCCATTCAGCAAATGTGTGCCTGGTAAGTGAACATTCCATGTCTGGATTCCTACTTCTCCCAAATCCCTCAGTGTCCTCTGATCCTCATTTCCAAAATACTTTAAAAAATACTTGGCCTGGTGAACCAATTCTTTCTTTCTTAGAAAGTTGTTCACCTATAAAGAATTAGAACAGAATAAATAAGACTTGAGACAAGGAGGAAGATCTCAGGATTTAAAGGCTCAGAGTTTGAGAATTGACATAATTGGTATAAAAATGTTAATGTACGACCTTCAAACAGGGCATGCTGCCTTGGAAGAAAGCATTCAAAGGACATAACTGTATGGCATGAGAACAATTTGAGGGGTCTTCACCTTAAGGATATCTACACAAAAGGAGGTTGAACCAAGGCCTGATTGTCCTGGACCCCTTGATCACGCATATATTCTTGTCATGATTCAAGGTGGTCTTGCTGTTCCATTAGCTCCATTTTCAATTTGCTAGACTGTGACCTCTTTCAGTGGTACTACAACTACTATTTTTGCTCTGTGTGTGTGTGTGTGTGTGTGTGTGTGTGTGT
>SJYW01011433.1:18586-40289 GCA_006410735.1 Raphicerus campestris
ATGGGGGAAAGTAGGAACTAATTAGAGACAATTTATTTATCACCTGGAAGCTCAGTAGAGGGATAAATGGAACACTGATTAATTTAAGCAAGTCTGGGTCTGTTGGGAGATAATTCTCCATGAGTCTCTTATATTTCTGAATGTTTTGCAGAGACACTGATGAAGTTTTTGTCATCCCTGGTGATCTTTTCAAAGATGTCTCTAGAGTAAGCACCCTTGCCAAATAGAGCTTCTCCCTCTGGAGCAGAGGATGGGTTTGCTTACTGTTCAGCTAATAAAGGCAATGTTTTCCTCTGGAGCAATGGTTGAATAGTTTGCCTGTGTGTGTTTTAGTTGCTCAGTCATGTCTGACTCTTTGTAACCCCATGGATTGTAACCCACAAGACTCCTTTGTCCATAGGATTCTCCAGACAAGAATACTGGAATGGGTAGCCATTCCCTTCTCTAGGGGATCTTCCTGACCCAGGGATTGAACTTGGGTCTCCTGCATTGCAGGCAGATTCTTTACCATCTGAGCTACCAGGGAAGCATAGTTTGCCTGTAGCTTGTTATAAAATAATGGATGTTCATAAGCAAAGGGTTGCTCATCTATGATACAGACTTACTGTGTGTACAGCATCCACATGGGAAAGTGTGAAGCCTGTGCTCTTTTCTCTGTTTGTATAATAAGAATTTTTCTCTTTGATCTATGAGTCTGGCGTCTTTTGACTGTCTCAATGAAACTGCAGTTGGCTAACCACCTGTATGTTAAAGTCAAGTGAATTCTCATACGCTTCATTCTTGACAAAGCTTTCCTAATCTCATATGCTAGAAGGACGTGTTAGGTTTAGGATGAGGGAGCCAGAGAAAGTGATGCAGAGTCAGTTACATGCTCCATTCACATTCTATATCCAGCAACCAATGTCTTGAGTGAACACAGGTTCTGTGACTGCTCAGAGACCCCAAAGATATCCTCAAAGCTAGTACTGTTCTTGAAGATGGTGACAGTTGCATTGCATTGACCAGCTCCAGTAGTGAGAAGAACTCTTGCTAGAAGGAAAATTTCTCTGTAAAATCATCTCACAGTTTTATTTAGCAACTTTTCTGGGTCTGCAATCTTAGCTCCCCACTGGAATCTGGAGCTATTTTGGACACCATCGTTATCATGTCCATTAATGGCATGATGCATGAGTTCTGGAACATCCATTCAGCAAATGTGTGCCTGGTAAGTGAACATTCCATGTCTGGATTCCTACTTCTCCCAAATCCCTCAGTGTCCTCTGATCCTCATTTCCAAAATACTTTAAAAAATACTTGGCCTGGTGAACCAATTCTTTCTTTCTTAGAAAGTTGTTCACCTATAAAGAATTAGAACAGAATAAATAAGACTTGAGACAAGGAGGAAGATCTCAGGATTTAAAGGCTCAGAGTTTGAGAATTGACATAATTGGTATAAAAATGTTAATGTACGACCTTCAAACAGGGCATGCTGCCTTGGAAGAAAGCATTCAAAGGACATAACTGTATGGCATGAGAACAATTTGAGGGGTCTTCACCTTAAGGATATCTACACAAAAGGAGGTTGAACCAAGGCCTGATTGTCCTGGACCCCTTGATCACGCATATATTCTTGTCATGATTCAAGGTGGTCTTGCTGTTCCATTAGCTCCATTTTCAATTTGCTAGACTGTGACCTCTTTCAGTGGTACTACAACTACTATTTTTGCTCTGTGTGTGTGTGTGTGTGTGTGTGTGTGTGTGTACATGCATGCTCAACCACTTAGTTGTGAATGGCTCTTTGTGATCTCATGAGTCTGTAGCCTACCAGGTTCCTCTGTCCGTGAGGATTCTCCAGGAAAGGGTACTGGAGTGGGGTTGCCATTTCCTACTCCAGGAAGCCTTCCTAACTCAGGGATCAAACCCACATCTCTTGTGTCTCGTGAACTGGCAGGTGGATTCTTTACCACTGTGCCACCTTGGGAAGCTGGTTTTGCTTATCAGCCTTAAGTTAATAAGGGCTTCTCTCACTAAGAAATATTGTATCTTAAGCCTCCCCTGTTAGAAAACTTGGCATAACTTTTCCTTGAGCTGTGTGGGAAGACCTTTGGTTAGTACTGCATGGTGTCATGCTCAAAAACAGGAGTGGAGAGACAATGGCCCACAGGTCAAATCCAGCTCACTGACTGGTTTTTAAATGACCTACAAGCTAGGAAACATTTTTACCTGTGAACTTCATTAAGTGAAATGTTATTGTCCTCCAAAATAATTCCTTTTTTTTTTTCATTAGTAGATCTATATTACCAAAAAACTGTGCTCAATTGTTATTATGAGTTTCATCCATAAAACATCATTGTGGACATTTGTTTTCTCTCGTTGCATAAGTAACTATTACTGTGTTTTTGTTTCTTGGTCCTGAAACCAAAAATGTCTACTATCTGATCCTTTACAGAAAATGTTTGCCTACTCTTCTCCAATGTAGATCCCAGGTAGAACTGGGATCTTTGCTTCTCTTCTACTTGGGAATGAGGTCCTTGTCTTCCATATAGTTCTGTTCCAAGCTTAGAGGGTGGGAACAGATAAAGGTTGTGTTTAGGTATAAACAGAACACAGAGGTCAGAAATTTTACTCTGCTTTTTAAAACATAATTTTTCACCTAAAATTATTTTCTTCATCAGCTATTGACACTGTGGTTTCATAGGAAAGTTGCTGATCCTGGGCTTCATTTGTCTTACCTGTCCAAGGCCATGGTGATGAATAGGTCTGGTGGTCTGGAAAGTCTAGAAGTCCATGCTGTGTGCTTAGTTGCTCAGTCGTGTCTGACTCTTTGCAACCCCATGGACTGTAGCCCTCGAGACTGGAGTGGGTTGCCATGCCCTTCTCCAGGGTGTCTTCCTAACTGAAGGATCAAACCCAGGTCTCCTGCACTGCAGGTGGATTCTCTACTATCTGAGCCACCAGGGAATACATGCATTAGCTAATCTATTTTCTAAGAAGAGGTAGAGTTAAAATAATAGAATTCAGCATGTTGAACCATGATACCACAATTTAAAAAATTTTCATTGAGATATGAATACATTGTGACATATATATTTTTTTCTCCAGAACAATTCCTTACGTGATACGGTGATATAGAAACACTTATAAACACTGTAGGTTAAAGTAGGTGAGTTGGGCATGTCTTTATTAAAACTATTTTAATGTTTACTTAAACATTTTAAAAAGCCCAAACATTGGCATTTGGAAGACGAGGACTTGTGTATGTTCCCCCCCCTCCCCCCAGGAAGTTAAGTAAAATTGTAAAGACTGGGAAGCATAGCAGCTCTTTTTAAAGAAAGGCTTGCTAATGGTTTGTCCTGAGTTTCCTGGCAGTAAGCATACGATATGGTTTCATCCTGCTGTGACTGCATTGAGAGGCCAAGGGAGCACAATTTACGTCAGGGGAGGGATTTTTGAGGGCAACAAAGACTTGTTTAACCTGCTTCTCTGTTATTTTCATAATTTCCCAAAGCTGAATCTTTTTACTGGCAATAAGAAACACTCATTCTCAAGGCAGGTAGCTTTCCTGACTGCATGAACTCCAATTAGTCTCTCTTTATTTCCTCTTACATTTGGTACTGCTAGAGCTGGCTAGTATTGTTCTCTGGAATATTGTCACTATATTGGCATTTTTTTTTCTTGGCAGATTGGCTTTTACCATAAATTGTAGTCAGTTCTAAAAAGAGACAGAGTACTTTCTTTCCCATCCTTCAACCGTACCATGCCCAAAGACCAGATAAACACTGGAAAAGTATTGACTATAAATTATCTAAATTGTGTTGCACATAAGACATCCCACAGACTATAGGCCAAGCTTCTTGGCAAAAAGAGAAAAACGAGATTCTCTTCATTTTTCTTGCTTTGCTTCTGCACTGTATTTGTTTTCTATTGTTTCAAAATAAGTCAAACTAAATTTAGTGGCTAACAACACTAAATTTAATAGTTCACAGGTTTTGTAGGTCAGAAATCTGGGCGTGGCTTCAGTGCAGTTCAGGGCTGTAGTCAAGGTATTGGTTGGGTTGGCATCCCCATCAAGGTTATTAATTGTTGAGTTTCCAATTTTCCTTCTAGACATGGGTGGGAAACTACCCTTATCAACTAAAAATATATATACTCACATCCTGAAAGTGGAGAGTTATTTTATTTGGTAGGAGTGTTTAGGACCCAAAGCCTGGAAGACAGCATCTCAATAGCTCTGAGAAAACTGCTCCAAGGAGGCAAGAGGGGAAATCAGGCTGTCCCAAGTCTGCAATAAAGGGAGCAGGCAGTCTGAACATCAGAGATCAGGTATCAAGTGAAGGAATTAAGCATTCTGTATATGGGAAGATGCAAGCCTCTGGAATCACTGAATCCATTCCTTTCATACGTACCTCACGATCTGGGGCCAACCCATTTTCTTGTTCATCTTGCTTTTTTCATGCCCCCAGCTTCTCAACAATCACCGTGGTGGTGGTGGTTGGTAGGGGGATTGGGAGCATCTGGGGGATCGCAGTTTGGGGAGCTCACATTCACATTTGGAGGCCAGAAATCTCTGCTGGCTGTGACATTTCTTATTGATTAATATGGCAGGAGATATTTTCATCTCACACCCTCAATCTCTCAAAGGCATCTGAATTTTTCCAAGTATTTAACACATGGCCATTTCAAGCAGCAACGATGCAAGAGATCCTCCTCACACTTTGAATCTTTGATTTTCTTTCTGAACCAATCAGGGAAAACCTCTGTGAAAAGGATCTTGTGGCTAAACCAGGCCACTTGGATAATCCTTTAACTTAAAATTCAGTGATTTGTGTCCTTAATTTCACATGCAAAAGCTCATTGCAGCGGCATGTAGGTTCCAGTGGACTGAATAACTGGAACACTGTGGGTGTATATCACGGGCCTGACACGGCAGAGTTCTGCCCACCACGTTTACTATTACACATGTGTTACAGGGAGGAAGCCAATTCTGAACCCATGATAGAACTATTGCTTTGACTTGCTTTTCACTGCTTTTGTTATTATAATCATACAGAATGGTTTGCCTCAGAGAGTCCTGCCCCTCTGCCTAATTATTAAACTAAAGTGTCTTTGTTCAGAACCCTGTCCACCTGTAGATGTCAGGAAGGGAGAAATTAACACATCCCCTGCCTCTGACTTGCCATTCTAGGAGATGATTGCAAGATTAGCGGTATTTTTACTTTGCTTCCTCACCTCCCTCTATCTCTGATCTATAAAAGAACCCGGCATCCAGACCCCAATAAGATGGTTATTTTGAGGTGCTAGCCTGCCATTTTCTCAGTCAGCTGCTTTCTGGATAAAGTAGTTTTCCTTGCCTCAGCACCTCATTTCTTGGATTCACAGACCTGTCATGTGGGGAGCAGAGGAAGCCTGGACTTGGTAACAAGTGCACATACATGTATAGTATATAACAACTGATATTTAAAGAAACCAAGAGACTAAAGGGTATTACAGAGTAAAAGTAAGGAAAAAAAAAACCAACTTCTGTCATTAATCTTTGGTTTGGCAAGTGTGGGGAAACTTTCAGTGATAAACTCTTTGGAAATGTACTTGACTTCAGGGAGAAAGTTTCCTGCTAAGAAGGGCAAGCTAAGTGAGAAAGTGCCATGTGTAACTCTGATTGGAAACCTTTTGTGGGTCAGTGTAATTGAGGCTTCTAAACTTTTTCTCTAGTCCTGACAGAGTTCTTCTCAATGTTTAAAATAGCACAGTTAACTATTGGAGTGAAGAGGGATTTTCTGCCTAAAAGAGTTTGACTGTGATACTTTCTATAAATGGCATAGTTTCCTGTTGCAATGCATACCTTATGTCAGAGAATGAAGTTGGAGGTCCTTAGACTTACAGGAAAGCCCTAGGATCCATTAGCTCAGCTTCTCTGCAATATCCTTTGTATGCTCCAGCTCTTTTCTCACTTGCTTTGAGATTCTTATCCCATTCTTATGCTTGGGTTTCTTCTTACACCTCTTCTAAGATATGCCTCCGCGTATTCCCCCATTTGATCATTGTTAGTCATTTTGCTAATTGTCTTTACTTGCTTTGTTACCTTTTTTCCCCCTGAAATTCAGGCTTCCTGACTGCAGGACCTTATCTGTCTCGGTGTGTGTTGTATCCCAGTTCATTTTCCCAATCTTCTACCCCATACTTGACAGAGAGAACACCATTTTGGAGACTCTAAAATGAAGGTGTTTTCAGAACAGTTTTCCCCTGGCAACATCCTAATTAGGCTGTTTATAAATACACACTTTTAGCTTTAATCGCTTCCTGGCTCCTCCAATTTTCTGAAGGAGAAAGTACAGGTGTCTCAAGGACAGTGCCCCTTCAAATTTTCCATGATTATTTCCTGCAGTTGTGTCTTTCCAACTCCTCATTGTAGTCAACTCTTCTTAAACCCAACCCTGTACTCTATCCAGATGGCAAGAAGCGGTTGCTTTCCAAGACCAACAATAAGTACACTGAGGGAGCCAGTGTGTGCTGGTAAAGACTTGATTTAAAGGGGCCTCTGTTTACTCCTCGTTCATTTTTTAAATGACTGGGATTTCCTTTCTGTATATAATGTTTCTGTGCTGTGACGCAGATAGCAGGAAGGGATAACATTCAAAATGTATGGGTGATTCATTACTTAGCATGAATAAATTTCTTGTGTTTCTCTTCAGAGAATTGATTTGAATGAAAGGATGGAAATTTCATAAGAAATCTGGACATCCCAGAACATTCTGAAAGAGAAGAGGGCATACCAGAAGAGGGAGGAAAGAAGCAGAGATGTTTGAGATGAACATTTGCTGCTTAACAAACTGACTTAGGGCCTTACAGTTAAATTTTTGGCAAGTTATTGCTGAAGAAAATGGTTTTCTTGTTTTCAGTGTTTAGAGCATTAATCATCTCTCTTGCGTCTCTTAAACTTAGTGGATTATAATGTGTGGGTGTGATCTCTGTGAGTTTTATGAATAGGATGCAGAGAAAACACTTAGAGAACTCTTGGCTAGAAGAGGGGGCAGAATGATTTCTTTTGAGTCACAAATTTTAGCAAGTCACGAATCCAGCAGGTGGTAGCTTTGGAAAATGGTGATGGAAACTGCAATTGCCTATAATTAATAATAATAATAATAAACCCTTTGTACATGGATCCTTGAGGCTTCCCTGGTGGCTTAGATGGCAAAAAGTCTGCCTCCTGTGCAAGAGACTGGGTTTAATCCCTGAGTTGGGAAGATCCCCTGAAGAAGGGAATGGCAACCCATTCCATTATTCTTGCCTGGGAAATCCCATGGACAGAGGAGTCTGTCAGGCTACAATTCCTGGCGTCACACGACTTAGCTACTAAACAACAACAGCATGTCACCTACCCAGACAAGTCAGTGTTCTAAATAGACTAATACAAACTTACCACTTTTCTTAAAATGGCTTCCAATAAGATGCAGACCACTGGGAGAAATTTTGTGCCACAGATGTGGGTTTGTGACATCCTTAAATTAACTTTCTGAAAGTGAATCCTTCTTTGGGTCTTTAAAGGAGACTGGTTTTTGGCTTCAATGTCACTCTTGACCTTTCTGCACACTTGGTAAGTTGCTTCAGTCATGTCTGACTCTTTGGGACGCTATAGACTGTAGTCCACCAGGCTCCTCTATCCATAGGATTTTCCAGGCAAGAGTACTGGAGTAGGTTGCTATGCTCTCCTCCAGGGGATCTTCCCGACCCAGTGGTCCAACCTGTGTCTCTTATGTCTCCTGCATTAGCAGGAGTGCTTTACCACTAGTGCCACCTGGGAAGCCCTTCTTGAGCTGTAGACTAGTATAAACATATTCTTGGATGACATCTCTACAGGGATGGCCCTCCAACATCTCCAAAGCAACACACTGAAGATTGAATGTCACTATCTCTTGCAAAGCTGTTCCTGTGTGTGTGTGTATGTGGGCGCTCAATAATGACTGACTCTTTGCCACTCCGTGGACTCTATCTAGCTCAGCAGACTCCTCTGTACATAGGATTTTCCAGACAAGAATACTGGAGTGGATAGCCAGTTCCTCCTCCAGCTTCTTCTCTGGATCTTGTTTCAGTTAAAGGAATAACCACTGCTCATTCTAACAAAGAAGCTGTCATCCTATATCCCAGGCCCTTGTTCCACCTACATTTCCAGTCCACTATCAAAATCAATTATTCCAATGCTCACTAGCTCCAAATTACCTTCAGAATAAAGTGCAACCTGCTGCTGCTACTGCTAAGTAACTTAAGTCGTGTCCAGCTCTGTTCGACCCCATAGATGGCACACCACCAGGCTCCCCCTTCCCTGGGATTCTCCAGGCAAGAACACTGGAGTAGGTTGCCATTTCCTTCTCCAATGCATGAAAATGAAAAGTAAAAGTGAAGACACTCAGTCGTGTCCAACTCTTCGCGACCCCATGGACTGCAGCCTACCAGGTTCCTCCGCCCATGGGATTTTCCAGGTAAGAGTGCTGGAGTGGGGGTGCTATTGCCTTCTCTGGTGCAATCTGCTAGCTAGTCATGTAAAGTGCTGCTCTCTGCCTATCTCTCTGAGATTGGACTATTTGTAATTCCTCGAGTACACTTTTTCCCTCTGGCCTTTGTTCATGCTGTTATCACTGCATGCAGTGCCTACTCCCTCCCTCACATGTCTAATCTTCTCCTACTTACTCTTTGACTTAACCTTCAAATAAAAATCAAGTGTTCTCTCCCTTGGTCTCTACTGCAAAGTAGGTTCAGTGCATTTTCTATGCTTCCATAGGCCCCTGTACATGCATTTCTTTCATGTCATTTTTAAAACTCTCACTGAGATCTGTTGTTTGACTATTCTGGTTCCCCCAAAGAGAAGAAAATTTGAGGCTGGGAATTTTGTGTTGTTCATGACCGTGTTCTAGCTTCATGGAGAGTGTCATTTCTTGAATGAATGTGTGAGTGAATAAATAGGTGAACACTGAGAGAGCTTTATGTAAAGTGACTGTTGAGATTTCAGTTCCATGGTTCAAAATGTTATGAATACTTCCTTGTATTATTCAGGAAAAAAAAATCATCTTGTAGCCAGACGTTCAAAGAAAATACAATGAAATGGAATTGTATTTCCAAGGGCATATAGTCATTAAAATTTTCAGGTTTTGTGGAATCTGGAAAAAATGGTGTAGATGATCTTATTTGCAAAACAGAAATAGAGACACAGACATAGAGAAGAAACATATGGACACTAAAGGGGGAAAGTGGTGAGTGGGATAAATTGGGAGATTGGGATTGACATATATCCATTACTATGTTTAAAATAGATAACTAATAGGAATCTACTATATAGTTCAGGGAACTCTACTCAGTACTCTATGGTGGCCTAAATGGGAAGGAAATCCAAAAAAGAAGGGACATATGTATACATATAGCTGATTCACTTTGCTGTACGGAAGAAACAAAACATTAGAAAACAACTATACGCCAATAAAAATTAATGAAAAAAGCTTTCTAGGTTTCTTAATTTTTGTGTATCCAAACACATATTCCTTTTTCTTAACTATGGACTTAGAGTAATGAGAATTTTTATTTTTTGTAAAAGGGACCAATCATTTACATTTACTTTTTGACCTTGAAGATGAAATGGAATGGAAAGCATGTAGATTGTCCCAAATTCCACAGGTGTATGCCACATGAGCCTTGGTTGATGTGGTTGTTGAACTATGGGTTGACAGGTCTGTATCCACAGTACATTAATCTTGAGAAATATAAACACATGTTACTAATTTAAGTAGCTTTCCATTTTGGTTTTGGAATTAGACAAATTTTGCTATATGTTTCAAGAACAAGAAGAGGAGGAAAATTGGTATAAATTGCTCGACTGCATCTTCTGGGTATAAAAGACATTGGGTACTTGTCCCCTATCTACCTGTTTGTTCAATTCAGGCAACCAAGATCTACTTATTTGACATGAATGAATAAATTTGGTAGTCTAGATTGATCAAATTGATTGGAAATTACTTAATCCTTATTTCAGTTTATTTTGTATAAAAATGGCAATAAAAAACACAGTTAAAACAAATCTGTACAGTTCTTCCCTGGTGGCTCAGTGGTAAAGAATCTGTCTGCCAATTCAGGAGACATGTGTTTGATTATTGATCCAGGAAGATCCCACATGTGGCAGAGCCACTAAGTGCAGACTCCACAACCATTGAGCCTGTGCTCTAAAGCCCGGGAGCAGCAACTACTGAGTCCATGTGAGGCAAACACTGACTGCCTGCATGCCCTCAAGCTCATGCGTGCTCCACAAGAGAAAAAGTGTTAGTTGCTCAGTTGTGCCCAACTCCTTATGATCCCAGGGACTGTAGCCAGCTAGGCTTCCTTGTGTATCACAGCAGGCAATGAATAATAGTCCTGGTTTGCCTCAACAGGGAAAGCGCGAGCAGCAATGAAGACCCAACATAGTAAAAAATAAATGAAATTTTAAAAAAACACACAAATATTTGCATAATTAATAAAATAAGCCTTCATTAATTATTTATGAATTCTTGCCAGAATTCTTAGTCCTGTTGGGCTGCTATAACAAAAGACCATAGAATGGGTGGTTTATAAATAACAGAGATTTATTTCTCTCAGTTTTGGAGGCTGGAAGTTTGTGATCAGGTAATCAGCATGACTGGATTAGAGCTCTCTTCTGTGTTGCAGCTTATAAGATCTATGAACTTTGTAAATATATAACAGATTGAAAACATGTCCACAAAAACTTGGAGACAGATGTTCATAAGAGCTGTATTCATAATAGCCAAATTATGGGAACAACCTGGAGAAGGCAATGGCACTCTAATCCAATACTCCTGCCTGGAAAATCCCATGGATGGAGGATCCTGGAAGGCTACAGTCCATGGGGTCGCTGAGTGTCATACATGACTGAGCAACTTCACTTTACGTTTATATATNTTATGGGAACAACCTGGAGAAGGCAATGGCACTCTAATCCAATACTCCTGCCTGGAAAATCCCATGGATGGAGGATCCTGGAAGGCTACAGTCCATGGGGTCGCTGAGTGTCATACATGACTGAGCAACTTCACTTTACGTTTATATATATACAGTATGTATATGTGTGTGTGTGTGTGTGTGTGCGTATATATATATATACATATATATATATATATATAGACTATATCACAATAGATTCCTCTGTCCATGAAATTTTCCAGGCAAGAATGCTGGAGTGGGCTGTCATTTCCTCCTCCAGGGGATCTTCCCAACCCAGGGNCCGGGAGATGGTGATGAACAGGGAGGCCTGGCGTGTTGCAGTTCATGGGGTCACAAAGAGTTGGACATGACTGACTGACTGAACTGAACTGAACGATGAAGATGTGGAATAGTAGTCTTTCATCCTTCAATGTTATGTGCGCTAAGTCACTTTGGTAGTATCCAACTCTTTGTGACACTATGGGTTGTAGTCCGCCAGGCTCCTCTGTCCATGGGATTCTCTACACGAGAATATTGGAGTGGGTAGCCATTTCCTTCTCCAGGGGATCTTCTCGACCCAGGGATCCAACCCATATCTCATTGTGTTTCCTGCATCAGCAGGCAGGTTCTTTACCATTAGCGCCATCTGGAAAGCAGCCCCCTCCCTCCCCACCTTCAACGTAACAGTTTCAGTTAAATTTACTCCCTAATTATATCATGATACACAGAATAAAAATAGTTATTTTAATACTAATAGTTTGTTTTCAGAATACAAATATCTCTGTATTCTGATTGCAATGAAGAACTGATGATTTCTTGAGCTTATATCCCAAATTTTCTTCTTTTGCAAGTATATTCAATTATAACAGACTAAACACATTTTTCCAAGTCCCTACCCTAAGACCTATCTATGCCTTAAGGGAATGGTATCATTATCAAAATTATTATCCATGACTCTGGGCATGAATTTTGAAAGCTAAGATTATGTTTTACAGAAAACTTCCAGATGGAAATGAAAAGCACAAATACACAGATATGTTTATACATGCACATACTTGGTATTCAGTGAACTAACTGTTACAAATACTTGTCTTATTTTTCCAGGTTTTGTCTGTGTGCATGTCATGAGAACATAACTATTTGTATCACATGCCTGAAAAAAATTATTATTTTGACAACTGAAATGTTTGTCCTCACCAACATTCTATGTGCATTTCATCAAGATTTAGTAAACTGAGTAGCTTTGTTTACAAGACACTATTAGATTGTAAAAATTTGATATGTGAGTAATTGCACTACATGTATAACATCTAAGGATTCTTCTTCTGTGTGTTTATGATTATAGATTTAGAAACCAGGAGATTTGAAGATGAAAGATAACCAATGAGTAGTTCATAAGGACCAAAAGCTCATCACTGAATTAACTCACGTTAATTAGGGAGGTGTTTTTGTTTGCTTAAAAAAGTGATTTGTAAAGATAAAACTAACATGTAGCCACACCATTTCATTAATAAGACTTGTCCTATTGAGTTTCTACCAAATAATTCTAGGATCAGTGTTTTAGCTTAAATATGTTTAAATTTTCATGTAATTGTAATAAATTTTCATGAATTGATAGGTATATTTTATTTCCTGGGTATACAGGGTATATAAATATAAATACACACATTATATATGTATATATTTATAAAACGAAATATGAATGAAACCAGTTGCAGAATGCATTTCGAAATGAAGCACTGAAGTGTTTAATTTCTTTTCTTCTTTGCCACTACCAGCATAGCTTCCATTATTTCAAGGGCCCAGAAAAACATACTGCTCATATGAATTAGCAGTAAATTTTTTTTGTTAAGTAATACATGCTTAACCAAAAACGGAAACTAATTCTTTTTCAGGCTTGTGTTGTGGTCTCTTGACTTCCTGAGAAGGCATGGATCAAGCCACTAAGCCACATTATAAAATACTTTATTTGCTTTGAGGAATCAGTTATTATTATTATAAGTAAAATGCATTCAGAAACATAGACATGTTAAAAGGCAGCTTCATCTTAGTTCCCAAGAGTGGTGAGTTTCTGGTTCTTGTGTAGAACAATGAGCTTCTAGAAACTGAGTTTATGCACTGCAATGACAAAAATTAGACATCTAAGTCAATCTCAATAGCAAAAAAGTTATTAATTGTATACCTGTGAGGGCCTGTTCTAGGGTGATTTTAGGCTGTCTTTGAAGACAACTGCTTTACGATTCCAGCAATTGTTTGAACTTGAATTGGTAGTCTGAATACATGCTATCAAGGTTTGAAGTGGTATAGGACAAACCCTTGATTTGATTCTAAAAAATGATGATACAGGGGACTTTGGTTTATCAGAATTTGTAATCTTTTACGTATCATTTCAGGTCAGTTGCTCAGTCATGTCTGACTCTTTGCAACCCCATGGACTGCAGTACACTAGGTCTTCCTGTCCATCATCAATGCCCAGAGCTTGCTCAAATTCATGTCCATTGAGTCGGTGATGCCATCCAACCATCTCATCCTTTGTAGTCCCCTTCTCCTCCTGCCTTCAATCTTTCCCAGAATCAAGGTCTTTTCCAAGGAGTCAGTTATTCACATCAGGTGGCCAAAGTATTGGAGTTTCACTTTCAGCATCAGTTCTTCCAATGAATATTCTGGACTGATTTCTTTTAGGATTAACTGGTTGGATCTTGCAGTCCAAGGGACTCTCAAGAGTCTTCTCCAACACCACAGTTCACAAGCATCAATTTTTAAATGTTCAGCTTTCTTTCTGGGCCAATTCTTACATGACTACTGGAAAAACCATAATTTTGACTATATCGATCTTTGTTGGGAATGTAATGTCTCTGATTTTTACTATGCTATCTAGGTTTGTCATAGCTTTTCTTCCAAGGAGCAAGCTTCCTTTTTAATTTCAAATTTTAATTTGCCACCTCTTCTTACTATCTTCTGTTTCTGCAGTCACCATCTGCAGAGAATTTGGAGACACCCACAATGAAGTCTGTCACTGTTCCCATTATTTCCACATCTATATGCCATTGAATGATGGGACCACATGCCATGATTTTTGTTGTTTGAATGTTGAGTTTTAAGTCAGCTTTTCGACTCTCCTTTTTAACTTTTATCAGAGGCTCGTTTGTTCCTCTATGCTTTCTGCCATAAGGGTGATTTAATCTGCATATCTGATGTTATTGATATTTCTCCTCCTCAATCTTGATTCCAACTTGTGCTTCATACAGCCCAGAAATTTGTATGAGGTACTCTGTATAGAAGTTTAATAAGCAGGGTGACAGCCTTAACGTACTCCTTTCCCAGTTTGGAACCAGTCTGTTTTTTCATGTTTGGTTCTAACTGTTTCTTCTTGACCTACATACAGATTTTTCATGAGGTAGATAAAGTGGTCTGGTATTCCCATCTCTTGAAGGATTTTCCACAGTTTGTTGTGATCCACACAATCAAAGGCTTTAGCATAGTCAATGAGGCAGGAGTTGATGTTTTTCTGGAACTCTCTTGCTTTTTCAATGATCCAAGAGATGTTGGCAATTTGATGTCAGGTTCCTCTGTCTTTTCTAATTCCAGCTTAAACATTTGTAAGTTATCAGTTCATGTACTGTTGAAGGCTGGCTTGGAGAACTTTGAGCATTACTTTGCTAGTGTGTGAATGAGTGTAATTGTGCAGAAGCTTGAACTTTCTTTGGCATTGCCTTTCTTTGGGATTGGAATGAAAACTGACCTTTTTCAGTCCTGTGGCCATGGCTGAGTTTTCCAAATTTGCTGCCATATTGAGTGCAGCACTTTCACAGCATCATCTTTTAGGATTTGAAATAGTTCAGCTGGAATTCCATCACCTCCACTAGCTTTGTTCATAATGATGCATCCTAAGGCCTACTTGACTTCACATTCCAGGATGTCTGGCTTTAGGTGAGTGATCACACCATCATGGTTATCTGGGTCCTTAAGAACTTTTTTTGTATAGTTCATCTGTGTACACTTGCCACCTCTTCTTAATATCTTCTGCTTCTGTCAGGTCCATACCATTTCTGTTCTTTATTGTGCCCATCTTTGCCTGAAATGTTCCTTTTGTATCTCTAATTTTCTTGAAGAAATCTTCAGTCTTTCCCATTTTATTGTACTCCATGGACAAACTTGCCTGTTACTTCAGGTATCTCTTGACTTCCTACTTTTGTATTCCAGTTCCCTTTGATGAAAAGGAAACCTTTTTTTAATGTTAGTTCTAAAAGGTCTTGTAGGTCTTCATGGAATTATTCAACTTCAGCTTTTTCGGCATTGGTGGTTGGGGCATAGACTTAGATAACTGTGATATTGAATGGTTTGCCTTGGAAATGAACAGAGATCATTCTATCATTTTTGAGGTTGCACCCATGTACTGCATTTCAAACTCTTTTGTTGCCCGTGAGGGCTACTCCATTTCTTCTAAGGGATTCTTGCCCACAATCATAGATACAATGATCACCTGAATTAAAATTGCCCATTCCGGTCCGTTTTATTTCACTGATTCCTAAGATGTTGATATTCACTCTTGCCATCTTCGCTTTGCCATCTCCTCTTTGACCACTTTCAACTTACCTTGATTCATGGACCTAACATTCCAGGTTTCTATGCAATATTTTTTCTTTACAGCATCAGACTTTACTTTCACCACCAGACACATCCACGTCTGGGAGTTGTTTCCACTTTGGCTTAGCCTCTTCATTCCTGCTGGAGTTATCTCTCCACTCTTCTCCAGTAGCATATTAAGCATCTACCGACCCAGGGAGTTCATCTTTCAATGTCATATCTTTTGTCTTTGCATGCTGTTCATTGGGTTCTCAAGGCAAAAAATGCTGAAGTGGTTTGCCATTCCCTTCTTCCAATTGACCACATTTTGTCAGGACTTTCTACTGTGACCCACCTGTCTTGGATGGCCCTACATGGCATGCCTCATAGTTTCACTGATTTAGACAAGCCTATGATCCAACTGATTGGTTTGGTTAGTTTTCTAATTGGTAAGGATAAGAGGCTTGTGGAAACTTCCTGATGGAAGGACTGGCTATGGGGGAATCTGGGTGTTGCTCTGATGGGCAAGGCCACACTCAGTAAATCTTTAATCCAATTTTCTGTGATGGGTGGGGCTGTGGTCCCTCCTTGTAGTTTGGCCTCAGGCCAAACGTGGTAGGAGTAATGGAGGTAATGGACCTCCTTCAAAAGGACGTATGCCAGGACTGTTTTATTTAGTGCCCCTGATCACATGGCAGGCCACTGTAGGCCCACGCCTCCACTGGAGACTCCTAGACACTCACAGGCATGTCTACTCAGTCTTTTGTGGGGACACTGCTCCTTTCTCCTGGCTTCTAGCGCACATAAGGTTTTCTTCGTGCCCTCCAAGCGTCTGTTTCCCCAGTTTTGTGGAAGTTCTGTAATCAAATCCCATTGGCTTTTAAAATCAAATTCCCTGGGGGGTTCTCAGTCCCTTTGCCAAATCCTCAAGTTGGAAAATCTGTTGTGGCCCTAGAACTTTCACAACAGTGTGAGAATTTCTTTGGTACAATTGTTCTACAGTTTGTAGATTGCTCAGTGGCTCTATGGCGGGGCTCACATGCCATGCCTCCCATATCTGCTGAAGCCAGAGCCCTTACCCTCACAGCAGACCACTGCTGACCCATCCCTGCACAGAAGACACACAAAGGCAGGTCTAACTCAGCCTCTTGTGGGGTCAGGTTTTGTTTGAGCCTTCCAAGCATCTCTGGTGGGTATGAGGGTGCTTGATTCTAAACATGATTTGGCCCCTCCTACAATCTTGCTGGGGATATTCCTTTGCCCTTGAACGTGGGGTATCTATTTTTGGTGGGATCCAACATCCTATTGTCGATAGTTGCTCAGGGGTTAGTTGTAATTTTGGAGTTCTCACAAGAGAAGATGTGCGCATGCTCATACTCTGCCATTTTGTCACACCTATATCTAGTTTCATCATGTAAACAAAGTAAGAGATCATGCCTATTCTGTATTGTTTATATTGGTGTCATTTGGAAAACTCAGCAGAGGCCACAGGACTGGAAAAGGTCAGTTTTCATTCCAATCCTAAAGAAAGGCAACATCAAAGAATGCTCAAACTACCACACAATTGCACTCATCTCACACTCTAGTAATGTTCAAATTTTCCAAGCCAGGCTTCAACAGTATGTGAACCGAGAACTTCCAGATGTTCAAGCTGGATTTAGAAAAGGCAGAGGAACCAGAGATCAAATTGCCAACATCTGCTGGATCATCAAAAAAGCAGGAGTTCCAAGCAAAACAAAACAAAACCATATACTTCTACTTTATTGACTATGCTAAAGCCTTTGATTGTGTGGATCACAACAAACTGTGGAACATTCTTCAAGAAATGGGAATACCAGATCATCTCACCTACCTCCTGAAAAAATATGTATACAGGTCAAGAAGCAAAAGTTAGAATCAGACATGAAACAATGGGCTGGTTCCAAATTGGGAAAGGAGTAGATCAAGACTATATATTGTCATCCTGCTTATTAAACTTCTATGTAGAGTACCTCATGCAAAATTCTGGGCTTTATGAAGCACAAGCTGGAATAAAGATTGCCAGGAGATATATGAATAACCTCAGATGTGCGGCTGACACCACCCTTATCGCAGGAAGTGAAGAGGAACTAAAGATCCACTTGATAAAAGTGAAAGAGGATAATAAAAAAGTTCGCTTAAAACTTAACATTCAGAAAACTAAGATTATGGTATCTAGTCCCATCACTTCATGGCAAATAGATGGGGAAAGAATGGAAACAGTGACAGACTCACTGCAGATGGTGACTGCATCCGTGACATTAAAAGATACTTGGTACTTGCAAGACAATTTGAGCATCAGAGAATGGTTGCTTTTGAACTGTGTTGTCGTAGAAGACTTTTGAGAGTCCCTTGGTTAGCGAGGAGATCCAACCAGTTAATCCTAAAGAAAATCAGTCCTAAATATTCATTGGAAGGACTGATGCTGAAGCTGAAATTGCAATACTTTGGCCACCTGATGTGAAGAATTGACTCACTGGAAAAGATCCTGATTCTGGGAAAGATTGAATGCAGGAGAAGGGGAAGACAGTGGATGCGATGGTTAGATGACACCACAGACTTGATGGACATGAATTTGAGCAAGCTCTAGGAGTTGGTGATGAACAGGGAAATCTGTCTTGCTGCAGTCCATGGGGTCTGAACTGAATGGATGCTCAACTTCTACCCTTCTTCTGGTTGAAAAGTTTAGTAAGCTATTAAGTATATTTCCCAGGCCCCCTTGAGCTGGGTTTGGAAGACTTGCAGATTTACTAAATTGTCTGACTCCCTGGCTTGGAAAGTGAGTGTAAGGCAGAGGCCATTGTCCACCAGTGTGTAGCTATCACTACCAGCTCCAGAATTAGGAATTCTTTTAATCTCAATTTTCCACTGTCCATTCTCCAGCTCCCAGGGTGCCCAAAAGCATAGACAATGATGGTGACATCTTGATTGGGCCTTACAGTCTTGAAATCACAGCTCTTGCTGTGTCATTCTCCAACTTCTTAGATGTAGAGAGGCCACTGGAGTCATGTTATTTGGGCTTCTTCCAGTAGAACTCCAGTGGCAGTTTTAATGAATTTGTTTTTATTGTTCTTAAAGTTATTCCAGAAGACCAAGCCTTGAAGCTGTTTCTTGAGCCTCTCTGACAATTTTGCAAGTACCAGATTTCTCATTTTAAATCTGTCCCAGTTTAAAACATTTAGGGTAGTTTCCCTGTCCTGCACTGAATTCCTCCTTATGCTTTAGGTAAGCAAGTAAAGATATGAATGTTTAAAAGACAAAGCTCTATTTCACTTTTAATGGTGCTCAGTAGCATTACTTTGGAGCTAACACTTCCATCTTCATTAAATATTGAAAGACCTGGTGTCCCAGTTTCCCAGTTTCAGTTCAGTTCAGTTCAGTTGCTCAGTCGTGTCTGACTCTTTGCAACTCCACAAAGTGCAGCATGCCAGGTCTCCCTGTCCATCACCAGCTCCTGGAATTTACCCAAACTCATGTCCATTGAGTTGGTGATGCCATTCATGTCAGTTTACAATGAGGTAATTAGAGAGTGGGCTTCACTGGTGGCTTCACCAGTAAATAATCTGCCTGCAATGCAGGAGACCTGGATTTTATCCATGGGTCAGGAAGAAACCTTGGAAAACAGAATGGCTACCCACTCCAGGATTCCTACCTGGAGAATTTCATGGACAAGAGGAGTCTGGTGTGCTACAGTAGCCCTTCAGGCTTCTCTTGTCCATGGGGTTGCAAAGAGTCCAACACGACTGAGTGACTAACACTTTTCAAGTTAGAGAGTATGTATGCACAGTAAATATATATATATATTTTAACACTTTGAACCATTAATAAAAGTAAAAGTTAATTTAAATTTGAGCTCTTTCAGATATAAATCATTGATGTACTTAAAATAGCCTTCAAAAGCAGATATAAGGTTTCAGATTGTGAAAGATTTCAAGATACAAAATTTCCAGATTGTGGCCAGAGAAAANCTGAGTGACTAACACTTTTCAAGTTAGAGAGTATGTTTGCACAGTAAATATATATATATATTTTAACACTTTGAACCATTAATAAAAATAAAAGTTAATTTAAATTTGAGCTCTTTCAGATATAAATCATTGATGTACTTAATATAGCCTTCAAAAGCAGATATAAGGTTTCAGATTGTGAAAGATTTCAAGATACAAAATTTCCAGATTGTGGCCAGAGAAAAATGCATCTGCACTGAAAAATAGAATGGAACAATATTCAATGAATTTGATATTAATTATAGTACAGTGTTATGCTTTTTTCCTGTCTGGAGAGTCAAAGGGTTTATAAAGTCTGGGTGAGCAGATGGTTCTATAGACATAAGTTCTCCATGGAAAACTCCTTGGATCCTTTTCAAGGTCAGTGCTGTCTGAGTTCTATTTAAGTGATGGCTTGAAGTGATAGCCAACCATAGGGAAAAAGCACTGTCTTGGATGCTAAGAACCCAGACTAACTCATGGAATGTCTCATGAGGCTCACTGGACCTACAATAAAGTGAATATTCTCTGTCTTCTAGTTTGGTTTCCATGGGAATTTATGTTTATGGGGGAAGCCTGTCTCTTCCTGGCCAAAATATTTGGACAATTCAGTCAGTTCAGCCATTTACAGAGTTCAACTGACTGGATGTTTTGTCTTTCTGGCTGGCATGAAATGCTGGTAGTATTGGCTGGGTGAAAAGTACTGTCAAGTCTGAGTCACTGCACTTTTTGGTGATGCTGGGCAAATTTGGCTCACAGCTGATTGATGGCAAGAGACGGCACGAGCAAAGAACATTGAGTAAATAGATAGGCCATGGGTGAAGTTGAGTATTTCTTAATCCAAGCTCCTTGTAGTTATTTAAGAATAAACTCATAATTTTTCTTTGTTTCTTCCCCCCAGAGCAGGTGAATGATCCACCAGAATGGAATGGGTATCTTCAGGTTTATGTTACTATCACAGAAGTAGAGGAAGGATAGACAATAATGAGATTTCTTTACTGGAGAAGTGGTTTATAATGAACTTCTTTTGGACAATTGAAGTCAATTCAGTTTAATTTGCAAAAATACTTATTGTATACCAAGTCAGTGCAGCTAAAAGGACCGACATGGGGACATTAGTACAGGCACAACAGTTATCTCTAATCTATCCTCAAGGCCTGGAGTGCTGGTTCTCAATTGTGGCCATCTGGTAGTATAACTTGGGAAACTTTTTAAAAACACAAATGAACTTATTTGCAAAGCAGAAATTGAGACAAGAATGTAGAGAACAAATTTATGGATAGTAAGAGAGCAGTGGGATGAATTGGTGTTGATATATGTATAATATGATGTGTAAAATAAATAACTAAAGACAACCTACTGAGTAGCACAGAGACTTCTGCTCAGTGCTCTGTGGTGACCTAAATGAGAAGGAAATATAAAAATGAGAGAATACATGTAAATGTATAACTGATTCACTTTGCTGTACAGCAGAAATTAACACAGTTTTGTGCAGCAGCTATCTAAAATTTTAAAAAACACTCTCATTTGGGCNGGACCTCTGCTCAGTGCTCTGTGGTGACCTAAATGAGAAGGAAATCTAAAAATGAGAGAATATATGTAAATGTATAACTGATTCACTTTGCTGTACAGCAGAAATTAACACAGTTTTGTGCAGCAGCTATCTAAAATTTTAAAAAACACTCTCATTTGGGCTCCTCTGAATGCCAATGGCACCCCACTCCAGTACTCTTACCTGGGAAATCCCATGGATGGAGGAGCCTGGTGGGCTGCAGTTCATGGGGTTGCTGAGGGCTGGACATGACTGAACAACTTCACTTTGACTTTTCACTTTCATGCACTGGAGAAGGAAATGGCAACCCACTCCAGTGTTCTTGCCTGGGGAATCCCAGGGATGGGGGAGCCTGGTGGGCTGCCATCTATGGGGTCGCACAGAGTTGAACATGACTGAAGTGACTTAGCAGCAGCAGCAGCAGCAGCAGCAGAAGGCCACTTAAATCAGAATTTCTGTGGGCCTGAGCTCAGGTGCTGGAGTGATTTTGAACTTCCCCAAGTGCTTATAATATGTAATCAGATTTAAGAATTATGTTTTGTGGGATAGAAATATGAATTCATAAATATAGCATGTGATGAATGCTGAAATTTCTGGCTAAAATTAGCTTAGTGGTGAGCTTTGAGCACACTCATATTTTTTTTTT
>SJYW01011433.1:50512-95960 GCA_006410735.1 Raphicerus campestris
CCCCCCCCCCCAATTCTTTGATTTCTTATAAAATAGCTTGGCATGCTGGGGAAGAACCCAGGCTCTGGAGCTAGAGTGCCCAGATTCAAGTCTTTCTTCTGGCTTTGAAAGTATAATCAGATCTAACATTTTAAGGCTTTAGCTTCCCTGTCTGTAAAATGGGGATAATTAGGGATTTTCTAAGGATTTAATTAATATTTTCAAAGACTCAGAAGGGTTGGGGCATAGTGTAAGGACAATATGTATGGTATTTTGTCAGATAAATAAATGATTGAAGATTTATAATATGTATCTCCCTGCCTCAGAGAAACATCTGAAAATCTTTTTGATTTTGGACAGAGCCAGCCTGTGTTTGGGCCAGGACAGTTCAGAGAGCACACAGATACCTTTCATACTTTCCCAGAAAAAATATTTCCTGGAAGCAAGAGTTACATGGTTTGCTCTCTAGCGTGACATCAATAAAAAGCTGAGCCTTGATAAGGAGATCCCAGAGATGTGGCCAAAGTAAAGATGGGAGGAATAAGGCACTTGCAAAAATGTCTGAGAACATCCTATTCCTGGGCTGCTTCTGCCTGCCTATGCCTTACCTACTCAGGAGCTTCCCTGTGTAAAGCTTGCTGCTCACCTGTCCCTCACAGATAGAGCCAGCCCCTCTCTGTCTTTGGTCCCACTGCAGCCCTAGCTCATCCCTTGTGAAGCCAGACTCATCACACGGCTAGCCAAAGGTTATCTGGTGTCAGAAGAGGTGAACTCAGAACAACCCCTCTTCCAAGCCCTGAGTATTTTCTTCTCCAACCTCCTGGATGTTGATTCCAAATCTTCACTAGCCCTAGCTCCCTGCTCCCTCTGTTTCTGCTTTCATCGTAAAATAAAGGCTTGATTGCTTTTTAACTTTCTGGCTGCAGTTCTATACACTCACACATACTTGCTCTTTGTGAACACAATCTTGACAAAGATGTTGTATCACTCTTACCATTAATACCACCCTTCTGTGTTATATCTGGAGAAGGGAAAGGCTACCCACTCTGATATTCTGGCCTGGAAAGTTCTATGGAATGTATACATAGTCCATGGGGTCTCAAAGAATTGGACATGACTGAGTGACTTTCACTTCTATGTTCTACCTTGTACTTTTTGGCACTGTCTTGAGGAATTTGGTCCAAAAATGATCCCTCCTGAAGCTCCTTTGATTTTTTTTCCCTAAGCTGTTAGAAAAACCGAGATGAACTTTTTGGCCAACCCAACACTTAAGATACTTGTAGGTCTGTGAGCCTTCATCTCTGTTTCCTCAGCTTTGGCCAGAGACATAGCCAGGTAAGAGGAAACCTGGCAGAGTTATTTGCAGTATTTTAGAGATGGCAGGAACTTTTGTGGGAGAGGGTAAGAGGAAAGAGAAAACAACCCAGAACATTTTGTTGTGTAGAAGGTCAAAGAGTGATTTTTCCCACATCATTTCTTCCACAGGGCAAGGATGCTGCAGGGATAATTCAGGGGGAAATTTAGAAGGTACAGTTTTCCTTATCAGAAAAACATAGGGCTGTTGGGGTTATGTTCTGGCTGTGGTTGCTGTTTATGTGTGTGTGTGGCTATGCTGATAGATCTGGTTTGTAGAAATAAGTCAACCTCAACACAACCATTTCTAACATAAGGTATGAGAATCAGGGAGAGGAAAGGTGGAGGTCAAATGAATATTATGATTTGTTGTCATCTCAGATACACTAAGAGAACATGAAAACTTAATTAATTACACCTATCATGTTCTAGGGCATTGCTAGATATAATGGAGACACAATATGAGCAAAACTCATGAGCAAATCAGAAGCGTAACCAGCCAATAGTAACAACAAGAAAACATTGCCTTTAGGTTCTTGGTACTTGAAATCTTGTGGGGGAAGACTGAAATCAATTAAAATTTATAATAAAGCATGAAACATTTTTTGGATAAATGTTAGGAAAAAGAGTTATGTGACAAGCACATAAGCACAGGCGAGCAGGACTCTATCTGTAGCTGGTTAACAGAAAGCTCCATTACAAACACAGGTTCCCATGTAAACCAAAACAAAAGGAAATTGAAGAGGCTAAGGGTATCGTGGTCTTTGGAGATTCTGGATGAAATTTCCATCAAGACCATCCCGAGTTTTTTTAGCCTCTGAGCATGTGAGGGGAGTTTATTTCTCAGCCAATGTTGTTAAGAGTTACAAATGATGATTAAAGGGAGAAAATATTTTTTGCATTGTTTATTGTGTATTGTATGTCATTTACAGTGAATGCTGCTTTAACACTAGTCATGTAAATGAATATCATCCATACAAAATATCTTTGAAGCCAGTTAAGAGGGATATATTCAAATCAAGGCCTACATCTTTTTTTAGAATTAATTTTTATCAGAATATAGTTGCTTTACAATATTTTATTAGTTTTTTGCTGTACAGCAAAGTGAATCAGCTATCTGTGTGCATATATCCTCTTTCTTTTGTATTTCCTTCCCATTTAGGTCCCCACAGAGTACTGAGTAGAGTTCCCTGTGCTGTACAGCAGGTCCTCACTAGACAATACCTACATCTTCTTCAAGAGAAGCAATGATAGCACCAGAAACTGCTAAAATCTTATGTAACTTTCTTCTCTCAGCTGATGAAAGTGTTTTATACATTATTAAGAACACTAATTTGGCCTTCCCAGGTGGTTCAGTGATGAAAGAATCCACCTATCAATGCAGGAGATGCAGGTTTGATCCCTGGGTTGGGAAGCCCCCCTGGAGGAAGAAATGGCAGCCCACTCCAGTATTCTTGCCCAAAGAATCCCACCAACAGTAGAGTCTGCCAGGCTACAGGCCAGGAGTCGGCCATGACTAAGTGACTGAACATACACATACCCATAACCATGAATTCTAACACTGATAATATATTGATATTGATTGACTGTGTGCACAAAAAATTCTTACTGAGGGAAACACAAGTAGAAAGTAGGCACTGTGAGACTGATGTACTGTCTGAGTTTTGAAAAGTTATTTGGCAACTAGAAACTAACATGTAGGTAAATCAGATTATGGAAACATTGAGATCAGATGTGTTGAAAATGATGTACTGAGAAATTATAAAAACATCTAATATTTATTGAATAATTGTTATGTGTCAAGTAGTTTGACAGTTTCTTTACTTTTGGCTTAATCTTCATTTTCACATCTTGTGCAGTTATTCCCACTCATGATGGTGCATCTGAGAAATTCCACAAATGCTGTCCTTTTAAAATATTTCACCTAATATTTGATAACTGCAAAAGTCACAAAATGATTCAGACATGGGTTTTTATGACCCATTGTTATAATTATTGCTTTATTTGCTATGTCATGTTTGAGTCTACAACCCCATGGACTGTAACCTCACCAGACTCCTCTGTCCATGGAATTTTCCAGGCAAGAATTCTGGAGTGGGTTGTCATTTCCTCCTCCAGGGATTTTCCTGACCCAGGGATTGAACCTGCATCTCCTGCATCTCAGGCAGATTCTTTACTACTCAGCCACCAGGGAAGCCCTTTATGGCCCATACCACTCAAAATTAACTTCTAATGTAAAATAGAAATATATTAGCAGAAAATCATTAAAGTGAAAATTAAAATATACAAGGCAGACATAACACCTTCTTGAAATATATTAAAAGGTTCCAGAAAAGCTGGCCCTATTAGACTGGAGTTGGAAATATGAGAGGGATAGCTTCTGGAGATCTAATATACAGTCTACTAACTATAGTTATAATATGCTGCATACCTGAAATTTGGTAAGAGGATAAGTCAAAAAAATTTTTTTAATGTGGACCATTTTTAAAGCTTTTATTGAATTTGTTACAATATTTTACTTTTATTTTTATGGTTTTGGATTTTTGGCCAAGAGGCATGTGGGATCTTTGCTCTCTGACCAGGGTTAGAACCTGGATTGGAGGTCGAAGTCTTAACCACTGGACAGCCAGGGAACTCTTAAGAGAATAAATCTTAAGTGTTCTCACCACAGACAAAAATGTTAACTATGTGAGGTACTGGATATGGTAAGGAGGATGACTGTGGTAATTATTTGACAATATATATGTATATCAAAACATTATGCTGTACAACTTAAATAAGTATGGGATTTCTTTGTCAATCATATCTCAATAAAACTGGAAAATAAATAAACAAAAATCTTGGAAAACTGGAAGACTCCATGCATCTTAGTTATCATGATGGAGGGTTTACTTTATTCAGATGGTCCTCGGGGGGAAAGAATCAGTTCCTCAACACTGCAAGTTTTCATGACATTCAGCATGACAAAAGATAGAGGATTCACATTGTTTCATTTTGTATTGGAATAGCATGATTTTCTATGAAGGAACAATTTCTTTGTAGGCTGAATGCTAGGTTAATCAAGCATAGAAATCCTTGGTTAACTGAGCATAAAAGGAAAATTAGTTAAAATGATCTTTAAATTTCCATTCTTTCTTCAGGATTAAATGTGGAGTTGGTATTTTTCTTCCATTTGAAGTCACTGGTGACATAACACTCATGGTCTTCCCACATCCACCTTTTTTTTTTTTTTTAAATTCTATTCTTGTTAATGTGCTTCTCAGCCAGGAAAAATGACATTAGGAAAAACACATTGTACGGGTTATGAAAAGGGCAAAATAGAAGCCCCAAAGTGAAATATTCTTCATGAAAAAAATTGTTCTTTTATATCCCTTTGGGGATAAAAATACCATCCAGTGTTTTATCTCATGCAAGATCTTAGTTCCTTGGCCAGGGATTGAACCCTTGCCATCTTGTGGTGGAAGCACAGTCTTAACCTCTAGAATACCAGGGAAGTCCCACCACTCTGCTTAGAAACATTTTATATTTAATTTTACTCCCCAACAGTTTTTAAGAGAATTGACCACACTGATTTCCGTGATGGGTAGGTGGTGGTGGTTTAGTAGCTAAGTCGTGTCCTGCTCTTGCCTCTTGCAACCCCTGTAGCCCAACAGGCTGCTCTGTTACTAGGATTTCCCAAGCAAGAATACTGGAGTGGGTTGCCATTTCCTTCTCCAGGGAGTCTTCCTGAACCAGGGATCAAACCTGAGTCTCCTGCATTGCACACTAATTCTTTACCACTGAGCCAATGGGAAAGTGCCTTGATTGATAGACTTAACTACAAATTATTGCTATTCAGATTTAGGAAATTTACTCCCAATTTTATGAATATACTTTCAGATATTCAAAGGGAAAAGGAAGATCAGGTTAAAAAAAAAAGCAATTTTTTTCCCATTAAGTATCTGTTTTCCTTTGCTTCTTAAGTATTTCAAAACATTGACAAAGTTTTTAACCTATGATGTCTGAGTCATGTCCACGGATTTTCTAAGCATCTAATGCATGCTGATACATAGGCTTCCTTTCATTTATATTCTCCAAATAATTAAGGAAAATTTCAGGAGGAATCAAATCTGTGTTTTTCTGCACATTTTTCTGCTCTGATGAGAAAAAAATTAAAAAATCTTTTCAAAGGACAGTTGTAGCTAAACCATTTGGTACTAGTTATTCTGGGGCTCATTAAAGTGAAGCTCAGTTTCCAAGCCACTCTGAAGTATTTTAAAATCCAAATTGGATATGGGAACATATTTCTAATTATTTGTTTAGTCTGGTAATTATCATTAACCTTTAACATGGGTTGAACCACTTTTCTCTGTGATTGGCTCTCTTATCTTCTATTACATTGTTATTAAGCAGACATGTTCTCATAGGAAATGCTAGGGCAAGTTACCCTGGGCTTTTGAAACTGGATGTCTGTTCAACAGTTTAGTCATGTAAGTGGATTTGAGGTTTCTTGGTAGAAGCCAACTTTTCAGCTGGTTC
This sequence comes from Raphicerus campestris, assembly GCA_006410735.1. Lineage (NCBI taxonomy): Eukaryota > Metazoa > Chordata > Mammalia > Artiodactyla > Bovidae > Raphicerus > Raphicerus campestris. The sequence continues at coordinate 56,363 of SJYW01011433.1, forward strand.
TTCTCTTTTTCAGAGATGGTGAAAGAGTAAGATTCCAGTGGAGAGAAAAGGACACTTTGACTATCCTAGAAATCATCTCTCATTCTGAAAAAGAGCAAGGGTCTTGTTTGATAAGCTGTCTGTTTGCTTCTCTATTGCTACATAGATCACAGTATATCCAGTTACTTGTCTTGACTGCCTAATATCTGTGATGCAGTCCTTGGGCCCTAGCTCTTGGCACCTCATTTCAACTAAAAGCCATAAATGTTTACCATGGGCAAAGAACCCTTCTAAAAGCAATAAAAAGATGTGACCATGACCTTAGTTACACTACTGTTGAAGGAGAAGGGGTGGGAAAAAAGCCATCAAAGAAGCTGTAATTACAGATCTTCATCTACAAAGTACCATCTGCGAAGTGTACTGTGAGGAGAAATGTAAGGGAAAAACTTGATGCTGGAGAAGGATTTTGGGAAAGACCAAGAAGAAAGCCTTCTGGACAGAGCAAACATTTGGTTTATGTTTTCTATCAATTGACCCCAAGATACATTTCCAGGTTTGGTGTTTACTATGTTTGTAGTCACTTAGTTGCACAATGAGTCAAATGTCTGTGCATATGTGGATTAATTCTTAGTGAGTGCCCCAAATTCATGAAGTCCAAAGCCTGTTAGGGGGGAATATCCCTGCCTTAATGGGAAATGCTCAGAGAGTAAACTTCAAGTTGGAATTTGGCCATTGTGAGGTAAGGTACTATTTCAAGTACTGAAAGCATTGGATTAGAGATTAGTAGCAATGGACAAGACAAGAAAACAGTTATACACGCAAGATAGAAAACTCATTTGAGAAGTGGGCTGGGCTATTCACTTGCTTTGTTCATATTTTCACTGAACGATGAGGTGTTGATTGCATATGGTGGGTCAGAAATTATGCTGGGAATTGGAGGAAGTGGAATTAGACAAACAATGACTGTCTTTTTAAAGTATCCACACAGTGAAAGGGGAGACAGAGCTTCTAAAGTCAACTCAACATAGAGGAAAGAGGGGCATTAGACTTCAACTGGGGATACAAGAATATGTACATATTAAGAAAATTGAGCTGAGTTTTTTTTTAAGAAAAAATTTATTTATTTATATATTTATGACTCTGCTGGGGTCTTTGTGGCAGCCTACAGGCTACTCTCGAGTTGAGATGTGTAGGCTTCTCATCACAGTGGCTTCTCTTTCTGTAGAGTATGGGCTGGAGAGTGTCTGGGCTTCAGTAGTTGCAGCACATGGGCTCAGTAGTTGCTGCTCATGGGCTCCAGTGCTCAGGTTCAGTTGCTGTGGTGCACAGGCTTAGTTGCTCTGCAGCATGTGGGATCTTCCTGGACCAGAGATGGAACCTATGTCCCCTGCATTGGCAGACAGATTCTTAATCACTGGACCACTTGGAAAGTCCTGAGCTGAGTCTCNGAAAATAAATAAACAAAAATCTTGGAAAACTGGAAGACTCCATGCATCTTAGTTATCATGATGGAGGGTTTACTTTATTCAGATGGTCCTCGGGGGGAAAGAATCAGTTCCTCAACACTGCAAGTTTTCATGACATTCAGCATGACAAAAGATAGAGGATTCACATTGTTTCATTTTGTATTGGAATAGCATGATTTTCTATGAAGGAACAATTTCTTTGTAGGCTGAATGCTAGGTTAATCAAGCATAGAAATCCTTGGTTAACTGAGCATAAAAGGAAAATTAGTTAAAATGATCTTCAAATTTCCATTCTTTCTTCAGGATTAAATGTGGAGTTGGTATTTTTCTTCCATTTGAAGTCACTGGTGACATAACACTCATGGTCTTCCCACATCCACCTTTTTTTTTTTTTTAAATTCTATTCTTGTTAATGTGCTTCTCAGCCAGGAAAAATGACATTAGGAAAAACACATTGTACGGGTTATGAAAAGGGCAAAATAGAAGCCCCAAAGTGAAATATTCTTCATGAAAAAAATTGTTCTTTTATATCCCTTTGGGGATAAAAATACCATCCAGTGTTTTATCTCATGCAAGATCTTAGTTCCTTGGCCAGGGATTGAACCCTTGCCATCTTGTGGTGGAAGCACAGTCTAAACCTCTAGAATACCAGGGAAGTCCCACCACTCTGCTTAGAAACATTTTATATTTAATTTTACTCCCCAACAGTTTTTAAGAGAATTGACCACACTGATTTCCGTGATGGGTAGGTGGTGGTGGTTTAGTAGCTAAGTCGTGTCCTGCTCTTGCCTCTTGCAACCCCTGTAGCCCAACAGGCTGCTCTGTTACTAGGATATCCCAAGCAAGAATACTGGAGTGGATTGCCATTTCCTTCTCCAGGGAGTCTTCCTGAACCAGGGATCAAACCTGAGTCTCCTGCATTGCACACTAATTCTTTACCACTGAGCCAATGGGAAAGTGCCTTGATTGATAGACTTAACTACAAATTATTGCTATTCAGATTTAGGAAATTTACTCCCAATTTTATGAATATACTTTCAGATATTCAAAGGGAAAAGGAAGATCAGGTTAAAAAAAAAAGCAATTTTTTTCCCATTAAGTATCTGTTTTCCTTTGCTTCTTAAGTATTTCAAAACATTGACAAAGTTTTTAACCTATGATGTCTGAGTCATGTCCACGGATTTTCTAAGCATCTAATGCATGCTGATACATAGGCTTCCTTTCATTTATATTCTCCAAATAATTAAGGAAAATTTCAGGAGGAATCAAATCTGTGTTTTTCTGCACATTTTTCTGCTCTGATGAGAAAAAAATTAAAAAATCTTTTCAAAGGACAGTTGTAGCTAAACCATTTGGTACTAGTTATTCTGGGGCTCATTAAAGTGAAGCTCAGTTTCCAAGCCACTCTGAAGTATTTTAAAATCCAAATTGGATATGGGAACATATTTCTAATTATTTGTTTAGTCTGGTAATTATCATTAACCTTTAACATGGGTTGAACCACTTTTCTCTGTGATTGGCTCTCTTATCTTCTATTACATTGTTATTAAGCAGACATGTTCTCATAGGAAATGCTAGGGCAAGTTACCCTGGGCTTTTGAAACTGGATGTCTGTTCAACAGTTTAGTCATGTAAGTGGATTTGAGGTTTCTTGGTAGAAGCCAACTTTTCAGCTGGTTCTTCTCTTTTTCAGAGATGGTGAAAGAGTAAGATTCCAGTGGAGAGAAAAGGACACTTTGACTATCCTAGAAATCATCTCTCATTCTGAAAAAGAGCAAGGGTCTTGTTTGATAAGCTGTCTGTTTGCTTCTCTATTGCTACATAGATCACAGTATATCCAGTTACTTGTCTTGACTGCCTAATATCTGTGATGCAGTCCTTGGGCCCTAGCTCTTGGCACCTCATTTCAACTAAAAGCCATAAATGTTTACCATGGGCAAAGAACCCTTCAAAAAGCAATAAAAAGATGTGACCATGACCTTAGTTAGACTACTGTTGAGGAGAAGGGGTGGGAAAAAAACCATCAAAGAAGCTGTAATTACAGATCTTCATCTACAAAGTACCATCTGCGAAGTGTACTGTGAAGAGAAATGTAAGGGAAAAACTTGATGCTGGAGAAGGATTTTGGGAAAGACCAAGAAGAAAGCCTTTTGGACAGAGCAAACATTTGGTTTATGTTTTCTATCAATTGACCCCAAGATACATTTCCAGGTTTGGTGTTTACTATGTTTGTAGTCACTTAGTTGCACAATAAGTCAAATGTCTGTGCATATGTGGATTAATTCTTAGTGAGTGCCCCAAATTCATGAAGTCCAAAGCCTGTTAGGGGGGAATATCCCTGCCTTAATGGGAAATGCTCAGAGAGTAAACTTCAAGTTGGAAGGTGGCCATTGTGAGGTAAGGTACTATTTCAAGTACTGAAAGCATTGGATTAGAGATTAGTAGCAATGGACAAGACAAGAAAACAGTTATACACGCAAGATAGAAAACTCATTTGAGAAGTGGGCTGGGCTATTGACTTGCTTTGTTCATATTTTCACTGAACGATGAGGTGTTGATTGCATATGGTGGGTCAGAAATTATGCTGGGAATTGGAGGAAGTGGAATTAGACAAACAATGACTGTCTTTTTAAAGTATCCACACAGTGAAAGGGGAGACAGAGCTTCTAAAGTCAACTCAACATAGAGGAAAGAGGGGCATTAGACTTCAACTGGGGATACAAGAATATGTACATATTAAGAAAATTGAGCTGAATTTTTTTTTAAGAAAAAACTTATTTATTTATATATTTATGACTCTGCTGGGTCTTTGTGGCAGCCTACAGGCTACTCTCGAGTTGAGATGTGTAGGCTTCTCATCACAGTGGCTTCTCTTTCTGTAGAGTATGGGCTGGAGAGTGTCTGGGCTTCAGTAGTTGCAGCACATGGGCTCAGTAGTTGCTGCTCATGGGCTCCAGTGCTCAGGTTCAGTTGCTGTGGTGCACAGGCTTAGTTGCTCTGCAGCATGTGGGATCTTCCTGGACCAGAGATGGAACCTATGTCCCCTGCATTGGCAGACAGATTCTTAATCACTGGACCACTTGGAAAGTCCTGAGCTGAGTCTCCTCTGACCATGGAATTTTCCAGGCAAGACTACTGGAGTAGGGTGCCATTTCCTTCTCTAGGGAATCTTCCCAACCCAGGGATCAAACCTGAGTCTCTTGCATCTCTTGCATTGGCAGGTGGATTCTTTTACCACTGAGTTACCAGGGAAGCCCCTTAAGGACTGCTGCTGCTAAGTCACTTCAGTTGTGTCCGACTCTGTGCGACTCCATAGACTGCAGCCCACCAGGCTCCCCCATCCCTGGATTCTCCAGGCAAGAACACTGGAGTGGGTTGCCAGTTCCTTCTCCAATACATGAAACTGAAAAGTGAAAGTGAAGTGGCTCAGTCATGCCTGACTCTTAGCGACCCCATGGACTGCAGCCTACCAGGCTCCTCTGTCCATGGGATCTTCCAGGCAAGAGTATTGGAGTGGGGTGCCATTGCCTTCTCCCCCAAAGGACTAGCAGATATTAAATAGGTACACTGGAGGAGGGCTGCTTCTGCTGCTGCCAAGTCACTTCAGTCGTGTCCGACTCTGCAACTCCATAGATGGCAGCCCACCAGGCTCCCCTGTCCCTGGGATTCTCCAGGCAGGAATACTGGAGTGGGTTGCCATTTCCTTCTCCAGTGCAGGAAAGTGAAAAATGAAAATGAAGTCACTCAGTTGTGCCCGACTCTTAGCGACCCCATGGACTACAGCTTGCTAGGCTCCTCCATCCATGGGATTTTCCAGGCAAGAGTACTGGAATGGGTTGCCATTGCCTTCTCTGCTGGAGGAGGGCAGTACATGCAAAAAAAAGAAAAAAATCTGTGTGCTATAAGAGAACATGAATTATTCACACATTTTGTTTTGAGAACTACATATAGGACAGAAGGTTGAGAGTAGCAGGTGACTAACAATTATGGCAGAAGAAGACAGTGGGGTTAGCACATGGGTTAATGCGGATGCCACAGTGTCAGTGTGGGCACGAGCCACAGAAAGATTTTAGGATTGAGAAACACAGAAGCAACATTTGATAAGATGCAGTTACAGCTTAGAGACTGGCTGGATTCTAAAGCAGAAAACTTCATGGAGAAAAGATCTGAGGGACAGATGTTTAGAATTAGGTAATATGTACAGATGTTGCTGGAGAATAAAACCAAGAAAAATACCTCGGAAGGATGAGAAAGCAGAGAGAAGGGAAGAGAAAAAGATTGTTAAGACCGTGACTTCATCAAAGTCAAGGTAAAAGACCATTAAAAAAGAGTGTCAAATACACTGAAGGAGTCCTGTGAAATGAATGAAAACCAAGAGGTCACCTGATATGGCAAAATTAAATTAAGAGTTTAATGACCTTTACAAGCAGAAACTTGGCACCTTGTTGGAAATGGAAAGCAAACCACAGGGGGTGAAGGGGGAAGTAGGTGGAGAGGAAATGCATGTAATGGGTGTAGAAAAGTCAATTGAGAAGTCTGGCACAGCTCTTGCCTGGCAATGAATGGCCAAAGGGAGAACAGAGTTGATAGCTGAGCAAGGAAGCATGTTGTCATTTACTCTTATACATAAACCCTGTGGTTCAGCCCAGATCATCTAATCTCTGTCCCTGAATGAGTATCTGGCAATTCCTTCTCGGAAATATTGCTCAGCTTCCTAAATTATTTTTGCTCCTCCTCTCTTTTTGTCAGAAGCATATCACTCACTCAGTTTAAGATGATGTCCTGTACAGAGTAAGTGTTCAGTGCATTTAAGTGATTGAACAGTCTCTTCTTTGCTTCATTATGTTTGGAGATTCTGCTTACATCAGCCAGTTCCAGGAGGCAAAAGAATGAAAAGGATTCATGGCATCTCGGGGAGAATAGGCATTTCTGATCTCTCACTCATCAGCAGCATCAAACCTCATCGTATTAAAGACACAAATGAAATTTTTTTCCTGTTACTTTTCTGTGGGAGACACTCAACTAAAAACCAATTTCAGGCCAAATCATCCAGTACCCAAGGGGGTTAGATTCACATGCTGAGTTACAAAAGTATGATGCTCTAAATATTAAGACATGAAATAAATAAGTAAATATTTCCCATCTACTCCTTCTTGAAAAAGGAATAATGCATAAAATAAAAATTTAAAAAATTAATGAAGTTTCCATCAAGGGAAATAAACATTAATTTTACTTTTGTTATAAAGCAGACATTATTCTAGGGGTTTCATGTATGCTATTTCATTTCCTTCTAACAACAATCCTGGAAGACGGGTAATATTAATATGAATTCAAAGATGAGTAAATTTAAGTTCAGAGATACCTAGAAACAGGTTTTAAGTGATCTTTTTAAGATATATTACTTCCATTAACAGTATCATATCATAACCATTTTATCCCAAAGCTTACATTAAAACTAAAAAAAAAGAGGAAAGAAAAAAAAAGAAAAACAAAAAACAGAGATAATTGTGAGAACATATGTCAAGAAAAATATTATAAATATCAACAACAAATAATAAAAATAGTAATGATGATACCACTGTATTTCTATCACATGGTACTTCAACTATTTTAGAAATCAATTTTTTTTTTTTTTCTCACATGTGTTCTTATTCAGTTGTATGGAACTAAGTGCTGGAAAATCCAGGATCTTGCTGGGCTGTTTTAAATAAAAAAATTTCTGGTTTGGAAAATGCACTGAGCTGCATATACTAGGAAAGAGTGAACATCATAAAATCTCTTTCTTTTGACTACAACTGGCCAGCCCTAATCATGCAAAACTATCAGAAGAAGACTGAGAATGGGAAAACGGGAGCTCCATCTTAAAGTGAGAGTTGGCCCTGTGGGTTTGGAGAGTAGCTCCAGGGCCTCTGGGTCTGAAACTTAGATGTCCAGTATAGCTGGCCAGCTCTGGACACTTTCAGAGATCTCTGGCTGGTTTGTTGGGGCCTGACTGGCTGGCTTTGGAGAGACCGTGCTCTAGGTTCCCCCTGGTCCAGAGAATAGTGAACATGGCCAGCTGCCTCCTACATGTGGCCAAGTTCACTGATGAACTGATTCTACATTTGGGGGACTAGGAATCAGAGAGGCTCACTATCAGCAAATCCGAGAATGAGCAAGAAATTGACAAACTAGCGATGGGTTTCAGTCACCAGAGAAGAACTGGGTAACAAAAGGATTTTGCTGTCACCACAATGATTCAGGTACCGTTAGACTTTCATATTGATGAGCTGGGTAATTGGGTCTCCATAAGTAATGAATGAGTTTAAATTCTCATTATATGGACATGAGAAAGATTCTATCCTTCACCAAACTCTAGCCAGGCTCCTCTGAGCAATCTTCTTAATCAGGCTTCAATCTTGATCTATAAAAACTACACACACCCTTAATGTAAATGATCCACCCCTGCAATGAAAGACTTTAATAGTTTCTGGGCTTTCCCAGTGGCTCAGTGGTAAAGAACACATCTGCCTATGCAGGAGATGGAGTTTTGATCCCTGAGCCAAGAAGAACCCCTGGAAGAGGAAACAGCAACCCACTCCAGTATTCTTGCCTGGGAAATCCCATGGACAGAGGGACCTGGTGGGCTGCAGTCCACAGGGTTGCAAAGAGTCGGACAGTGTCTAAACATGCACAGCATAGTTTCTGAAAGTTCAAGGCTAAATTCCTAGAAGGAATCTAGGCCCTGTTAAAGTGCTTGTCTTTGGAAGGTCAAGGCTGCCAAAATAATTTACTACTTGTTCTAGACATTACCTGATCATAGGCTCTGATCACCCTATCTGAGAGCCTTTACTAAAAAGGGTTGTTAATACTTCTGAGTACTCTCTCTATCCCTTTGAGAAGTATATGTATCTCCTGTAACTCAGGAGTGTCCTTCTCAGGGAAGTAAAAGCCATTTCCTTAAAATCTAATCACCAGGAAGGACAGGCCTATGTCTTGCAGCCTGAGTCAGAAGACAGAATCCTAACATGGAAAACTGTCATCCATGAGAAGTGGCTGGCCTATTTGGTATTTGCACTGATCAACCCTTCACTTCCGTCACTCTACTGAGACCCCTACTCACCCTTCCCTACTTCCTCATTCTTCTTTTACAATATCCAGTTACCTGTGTACATCAAAGCTGGGTTCAGTTTACACTGAATCCTCTTCTCTGTATCAATAATATATTATGAATTAAAATCCATCCTTATCATTTGATAGTGCCTCACTGTTTATTTTTGACAGACACAAACATTAATCTTTAAAAACTTTGTTTTACAACAACCAAATACTGAAGTCTGGGCACTTAGGAAAGTGAATTTAGGAGGAGAGATTTCAGGGTGATACTATCATACAGCCTCAAAGATGACACCCAACATTCTCCACCACTGTGGAGTTCATACCCTAGTGTAATCGCCACTCACTGAATATAGGCTGGGATATATTGTGTCTCTTCTAATAAACAGAAAATGGCAGAAGTAATGGGAAGTCACTTCTGAGATTAGGTGATAAAGGACCACGTCTTCTACCGTGGAAGCTGTTTTGTTGTCAGTTGGGTGATTCACTCCAGAGGAAGTCAGTGCTCATGTCGTGAAGCAACCCTGATGAGGGTCTCTGGAGAGAGACCTCAAAAACAGGCCTGCATCCTCCCAACTGGGCTTTCCAGGTGGTACTAGCAGTAAAGAACCCTCTGCCAATGCAGGAGACATAAGAGATGGGAGTTCTATCCCTGGGTTGGGAAGAGTCGAGGGCATGGCAACCCACTCCTGTATTCGTGCCTGGAGAATCCCATGGACAGAGGAGCCTGGTGGGCTACAGTTGACAGGGTCTCACAGACTTGGAGATGACTGAAGCAACTGAGCATGCTCATACATTCTTCCAGCTGCCATGTCAGTGAGTGAGCCTGAGAGTTGATTCTCCTTCAGTTGGATCTGGTAAGGATTGTAGCTCCAGTCACCTCCTTGATTGCAGATCCAAGAGACACATAGAAACTAAAATAATAAATGCCTGTTGGTTTAAGCCACTAAATTTCAGGGCAATTTGTTATGCAGCAAAATGTAGCTAATAAAGCGACCCACCTTTACCCAAGTGGTTTACATAAGTTTAGAGTAAATCATCTGTACTCAAGCATGCAGATCTGATATTAATACATTGTTTCTATAGACTATCATCCTGTCTAAGGAAGGGATTATCAAGGGTTATGTTGACAGCTATCTATCCTTGGTGGCTCAGATGATGAAGAATCTACCTGCAGTGTGGGAGACCCAGGTTAGATCTCTGGGTCAGGAAGATCCTCTGGAGAACGGAATGACTAATCACTCCAGTATTCTTGCCTGGAGAAGTCCATGGGCAGAGAAGCCTGGTGGGCTACAGTCCATGGGGTCACAAAGAGTCAGACATGACTGAACGGCTAACACACACATGTTTAAAGCAGAAGTTTTTTTTAACTCATTGCTGTGGTAATAAGGAAATTCCATATTTCTAGTTTTATTTCTTCTGGAGAGTTTACAATTGTTTGAATATATGACATGAGTTTCCATTTTCAAACAAAATTCATGGGGTCAGAAATTACTTCGGGATTCCATTCACCGACATTGCAAAGTTATTTCCTAAACCCCTGTAATTTTGACTGAATCCACTTTTAAAGTGTGTTGCATGGTGTTCTATTCTATCTGAGATGTCAAGCTCAGATGAGAACTACTAATTACATGGAGATTTTCATTCTTCATTTAATCTATGTAGTGATAGATAACAACTTTGACAATACTTCATTCAGATCTGACAAAAATATCTAAAATAAAATGCATTGTTTGCATGAGTCCTTCTCATATAGTTAGAAGTTATTTTGTCTCCAGGTTGATTGTTATTAATTTTTAGTGGCAACTTCCTCAATAACCTTCATATCAGGGGAGCATTTTAAAACTAAGTTTCCTCCTACCACCACCCAAGGACAAATGCTGTTAGATAGTGATCATAAGGGAGTCTTAACATTAAGGGAAAGTTAACCCAGTGCCCATTCAAATATTAAAATATAAGAAAAATAACAACAAAACCCTCTATGCTAAGCTGAATATTTGACTGTATCAAAGACTTTACCTACAATATTTCAATGACCACTTGGAATGGATGTTATTTTTGTTGTCATTTCACAGAAAAGGAAACAACCTTACACTCTCAAGGTCACTTCACTACAAAGAGGTAGAACTGGGGTTTAAACTCAAGGCAGGCTAACTCTGGAATATGTATTCTTACCCCATGTACAATATTGCCTCTTAAAGAAAGCTGTGACTCTCTTTGCGTACTATGTAACCAGATGGAGCCATAAAGTTGCTCAGGGTAAACAATATTTGCTTTCTTCTTCTTTTATTAACCGTATATTGACTATAAGCAAGACCCTCAGAAACAGCCTGTGGTCCCTGACCATAATTTTAGAACTATTTCCCTAAGCTATTCTTCCCCACAGACCACATTTTCACTACTATAAGGTCAAATCCTGTATTGATACTTGAAAGATGAAAAAAAAAAAAAAAAACTTCATGTGATTGCACACACACACACACACACACACACACACACATATATATATATATAGGTTGTTTATATGCATATGTATGCATGAGTGAGTGAGTGAGTGAAGTCGCTCAGTTGTGTTCAACTCTTTGCGACCCCATGGACTGTAGCCTACCAAGCTCCTCTGTCCATGGGATTTTTCAGGCAATTGTACTGGAGTGGATTGCCATTTCCTTCTCCAAGGGATCTTCCTGACCCACGGATTGAACCTGGGTCTCCTGCATTGTAGACAGACGCTTTACCATCTGAGCCACCAGGGAAGTCCTATATGTATGTATACTACTATATATATACGCACATAGTACAAAATGAAGTTCTAATTTTCTTTTTTTAAGTTCTCAGTTTCTTTACCAAATCAAAAAGCTAATCCACAATCAGACAGTTCAGTTGCTCAGTCATGTCCCACTCTTTGCACGCTCATGAACTATAGCATGCTAGGCCTCCCTGTCCATCACCAACTCCTGGAGTTTACTCAAACTCATGTCATGAGTCAGTGATGCCATCCAACCATCTCACCCTCTGTCGTTCCTTTCTCCTCCCGCCTTCAATCTTTCCCAGCATCAGAGTCATTTCAAATGAGTCAGTTCTTGGCATCAGGTGGTCAAAGTATTGGAGTTTTAGCTTCAACATTAGTCTTTCCAATGAATATTCAGGACTGATTTCCTTTAGGATGGACTGGTTGGATCACCTTGCAGTCCAAGGGACGCTCAAGGGTCTTCTCCAACACACAAATTCAAAAGTGTCAATTCTTCAGTGCTCAAATTTCTTTATAGTCTAGCTCTCACATCTGTACATGACTACTGGAAAAGCCATAGCTCTGACTAGACAAACAGTTGTTGGCAAAGTAATGTCTCTGCTTTTTAATGTATTGTCTAGGTTGGTCATAGCTTTTCTTTGAAGGGGCAAAATCTATTAATTTCATGGCTACAGTAACCATCCACTGTGATTTTGGAGCCCATGAAAATAAAGTCTGCCACTGTTTCCACTGTTTCTCCATCTATTTGCCATGAAGCGATGGGACCGGATGCCATGATCTTTGTTTACTGACAGTTGAGCTTTAAGTCAACTGTTTCACTCTTCTTTTTCATCTTCATCAAGGGGCTCTTTGGTTCTTCTTCACTTTCTGCCATAAGGGTGGTGTCATCTGCATATCTGAGGTTATTGATATTTCTCCTGGCAATCTTGATTCCAGCTTGTGCTTCATCCAGTCCAGCATTTCTCATGATGTACTCTGCATATAAGTTAAATAAACAGAGTGACAATATACAGCCTTGACTTACTCCTTTCCTGATTTGGAACCAGTCTGTTGTTCCACGTCCAGTTCTAATTGTGTTGCTTTTTGATCTTCATACAGATTTCTCAGGAGGCAGGTCAGGTGGTCTAGTATTCCCATCTCTTCAAGAATTTTCCACAGTTTTTTGTGACACACACAGTCAAAGGTTTTGGCATAGTCATTAAAGCAGATGTAGATGTTTTTCTGGAACTCTTTGGCTTTTTCAATGGTCCAAGCGATGTTGGCAATTTGACCTTTGGTTTCTCTGCCTTTTCTAAATTCTACTTGAACATCTGGAAGTTCACATTTCGCATACTGCTGAAGCTTGGCTTGGAGAACTTTGTGCATTACTTTGCTAGTGTGTGAGATGAGTGCAGTTGTGTGGTGGCTTGAGCATTCTTTTGCATTGCCTTTCTTTGAGATTGGAATGAAAACTGACCTTTTCCAGTCCTGTGGCCACTGCTGAATTTTCCAAGTTTCCTGCCATACTGAGTGCAGCACTTTCACAGTATCATCTTTTCATATCTGAAATAGCTCAACTGGAATTCTATCACCTCCACTAGCTTTGTTCGTAGTGATGCTTCCTAAGGCCCACTTGACCTCGTATTCCAGGATGTCTGATATCTGGCTCTAGGTGAGTGAATCATGATGGTGAATCACGCCATCATGATTATCTGGGTGATGAAGAATTTTTTTGTATAGTTCTTCTGTGTATTCTTGTCACCTCTTCTTAATATCTTCTGCTTCAGTTAGGTCTATACCATTTCTGTCCTTTGTTGAGCCTATCTTTGTATAAAATGTTCCCTTGTTATCTCTAATTTTCTTGAAAAGATCTCTAGTCTTTCCCATTCTACTGCTTTCCTCTATTTCTTTGCATTGATCACTGAGGAAGGCTTTCTTATCTTTTGCTATTCTTTGGAACTCTGCATTCAAATGAGTATATCTTTCCTTTTCTCCTTTGCCTTTCACTTCTCTTCTTTTTGCAGCTATTTGTAAGGCCTCCTCTCACAACAATTTAGCTTTTTTGCATTTCCTTTTCTTGGGGATGGTCTTGATCACTGCCTCCTGTACGGTGTCATGAACCTCCATCCATAGTTTTTCAGGCACTCTGTCTGTCAGATCTAATCTCTTGAATCTATTTGTCACTTCCACTGTATAATCATAAGGGTTTGATTTAGGTCATACATGAATGGTCTAGTGGTTTTCTCCACTTTCTTTAATTTCAGTCTGAATTTGGTAATAAGGAGTTCACGATTTGAGCCACAGTCAGCTCCCAGTCTTGTTTTTGCTGACTGTATAGAGCTTCTTCATCTTTGGCTGCAGAGAATGTAATTAGTGTGATTTTGGTACTGACCATCTGGTGATGTCCATGTGTAGAGTCTTCTCTTGTTTTGTTGGAAGAGGGTGTTTGCTATGACCAGTGTGTTCCCTTGGCAAAACTCTACTTGCCTTTGCCCTGCTTCATTCTATACTCTAAGTCAAATTTGGCTCTTACTCCAGATGTTTCTTGAATTCCTACTTTTGCATTCCAGTCCCCTAAAATGAAAAGGACATCTTTTTTGGGTGTTAGTACTAGAAGGTCTTGTAGGTCTTCGTAGAACCATTTAACTTCAGCTTCCTCAGCATTACTGATCAGGGCATAGATTTGAATTACTGTGACATTGAATGGTTTGCCTTGGAAATGAACAGAGATCCTTCTGTCATTTTTGAGATTGTATTCAAGTACTGTATTTCAGACTCTTTTGTTGACTATGAGGGCTACTCCACTTCTTCTAAGGGATTCTTGCCCACAGTAGTTGATATAATGTTCATGTGAGTTAAATGTGCCCATTCCGGTCCATTTTAGTTCTCTGATTTCTAAAATGTCAGTGTTTACTATTGCCATCTCCTATTTGACCACTTCCAATATACTTTGATTCAAGAAACTAACATTCCAGGTTCCTATGCAATATTGCTCTTTACAGAGTTGGACTTCACTTCCATCACCAGTCACATCCACAACTGGCTGTTGTTCTTGCTTTAGCTATGTCTCTTCATTCTTTCTGGAGTTATTTCTTCACTGATCTCCAGTAGCAAACTGGGCACCTACTGACCTGGGGAGTTCATCTTTCAGTGTCATATCGTTTTTCCTTTTCATACTGTTCGTGAGGTTCTTAAGGCAAGAATACTGATGTGGCTTGCCATTCCCTTCTCCAGTGGTGATAAGGGAAATAAAGTTCTTGCCCACTAAGGGGTATGTCAAGGCTGTATAATGTCACCCTACTTATTTAACTTATATGCAGAGTAAAAAGTGAAGTCTCTCAGACGTGTCTGACTCTTTGCAACCCCATGGACTGTAGCCCACCAGGCTCCTCCGTCCATGGGATTCTCCAGGCAAAAATACTGGAGTAGGGTGCCATTTCCTTCTCCAGGCGGTCTTCTGGACTGAGGTATCAAACCCTATATGCAGAGTACGTCATGAGAAACACTGGGCTAAATGAAGCAGAAGCTGGAATCAAGATTGCTGAGAGAAATATCACTAACTTCCAATATGCAAATGACAGCACCCTTATGGCAGAAAGTGAAGAAGAACTAAAGAGACTCTTGATGAAAGTCAAAGAAGAGAGTAAAAAGTTGGCTTAAGGTTCAACTATCAGAAAACAAAATCATGGCATCTGGTCCCATCACTTCATGGGAAATAGATGGAGAAATAGTGGAAACAGTGGCAGACTTTATTTTCTTGGACTCCAAAATCACTGCAGATGGTGACTGCAGCCATAAAATTAAAAGACACTTACTCCTTGGAAGAAAAGTTATGACCAACCTAGACAGCATATTAAAAAGCAGAGACATTACTCTGCCAACAAATGTCCATCTAGTCAAGGCTATTGTTTTTCCAGTAGTCATGTATGGATGTAAGAGTTGAACTATAAAGAAAGCTGAGCATGGAAGAATTGATGCTTTTGAACTGTGGTGTTGGAGAAGACTCTTGAGAGTCCCTTGGACTGCAACGAGATCCAATCAGTCCATCCTAAAGGATATCAGTCTTGAATATTCATTGGAAGGACTGATGCTGAAGCTGAAACTCCAATACTTGGGCCACTTAATGCAAAGAGTTGACTCATTGGAAAAGACCCTGATGCTGGGAAAGATCGAAGGCAGGAGGAGAAGGGGACGACAGAGGATGAGATTGTTGGATCTNCCTAAAGGATATCAGTCTTGAATATTCATTGGAAGGACTGATGCTGAAGCTGAAACTCCAATACTTGGGCCACTTAATGCAAAGAGTTGACTCATTGGAAAAGACCCTGATGCTGGGAAAGATCGAAGGCAGGAGGAGAAGGGGACGACAGAGGATGAGATTGTTGGATCTGAGTCAGAGAGGTACTGAAAGATGTTTCGTTGCAGGTTTTGAAGATACAGGAAGCAACCATGATCCAAAGAATACAGGTAACTCCCAGAATCTGGAAAAAGAAAGTCAGTAGTAGATTCCTCTTTAAAGCCTTCAGAAAAAACCAGCCTTACAGACATTTTGTTTTAATTTTAGTGAAACCTGTTTCGCACCTCTGACATCTGGAACTACAAGATAGTGAATCTGTTGTTAGCCATTGTCTGTGATTCCCTCTCATACTACTAGTCATTCAGTTCAGTTCAGTTGCTCAGTTGTGTCCGACTCATTGTGACCCTATGAACTGCAAGCATGCCAGGCCTCCCTGTCCATCACCAACTCCCGGAATCCACCCAAACTCATGTCCATTGAGTCAGTGATGCCATCCAACCATCTCATCCTCTGCCGTCCCCTTCTCCTCATTCCCTCAATCTTTCCCAGCATTAGGGTCTTTTAAAATGAGTCAACTCTTCCCATCAGGTGGCCAAAGGATTGGAGTTTCAGCTTCAACATCGGTGCTTTCAATGAACGCCCAGGACTGATCTCCTTTAGGATGGACTGGTTGGATCTCCTTGCAGTAAGAATCCAATTTAGTGTGTGTTAGTCACTCAGTTGTGTCTGACTCTTTGTAACCCTATGGACTGTAGCCTGTCAGGCTGCTCTGTCCATGGAACTTTCCAGTAAAGAATACTGTAAAGGATAACCATTCCCTTCTTGAGGTACTCTTCCTGGTCCAAGGATTGAACCCTCATTTCCTGCACTGTAGATATATTCTTTACCATCTGAGTCACCAATCCAGTGCAACCATCAAAAGAGGACATCTAGAATGTCCTCTAGAATTCATGTGGAATGAATTTTCCCATGTTGAAAAATTAAGAAACCCAAATCTGTCTTGGGTGGCATCCTTGCAGTTCCTTATTTCCTTTATCTTGAATTAGACATTACTTTTCTTTCTTTCCTTTTTTTGTTGTTGATTTTGTTATTTATTTATTTTTCTTGAAGTGTAGTTGATTTACAATGTTATCTCCTGTTATACAACAAAGTGATTTGATTATACTAGACATCACTTTTCTCATGCTTATTTCTTTTTATCTCAATTAAACTGTGATAGTTTCTTGTGAGGAGTTAGTCTTTTTGAATATTTTGTATTTTTACCCTTCCAGTGCACTACACCCATGTAGAGTGTCCTACACAGCAGAATCTTGATGCAAAGTTGATTTATTGATCTCATTTGCTTATCACTGTGAGTTTTCTGAATTAAGCATCTTCTTAGTAATTTTCCTGGAAAAATTATGAGTACGATATAAACCAGGATGAAATTCAAAAAGTGATTGCCCTGTTTTTCCATCTCGATTTCTGTGTTTTGAAACATTTAATTTAAATTTATTTTAATTTGTGTACAGATGATTCTCATACCAGAGCCATTACAGAATGTATGAAATACATGTTGAGAGAAAAATAACATAAAACAGATACTCCTTTTCTCCAGATAGTTAAGAAAGAAAAATAATCTTGTTTCTGTCCAAAATTTTTGTGTTCATAAAAAATAGTTTTGAAGCCCTCAATGCCTATTTTCACCTTCCCATCAGCTTGTGTTTTTCTGCACATTTCTGTACCTTAAATTCATCCTTTGGCAATGTGCTGTTTATTTAGACAGACTGAACAATAGTGTTATCTATGATATTCAAACAGGGTCTGCTATAAGGTTATGTCTTAATTTAGAACTTTAATGCTCCATTGAAATTTAACATCTTCTAAAAGATGACATTCTGACCAACATGGTTATCCAACATAGTATCCCAGAAGGATTTGTTTCTGAAAAATTAACTTTGTAAAATAATTTGTTCAGAGATAGCTTGACTGTGAACAAAAATTTGCTGAGACTGAAAATGATTTGGCATTCTTTTCACAAAAGTTGAATTACTCATGACATTATCTACCATACAAATCATGCTTATATTTACATTTTTCATTTTAAAAGGGGGGATTTGCAGAGCTTTTAATTTTAATTAGATCTCATTTGTTTATTTTTGCTTTTTTTTCCAGTATACTGGGAGGTGGATCATAGAGGATCCTGCTGTGATTTGTGTCGGAGAATGTTTTGCCTATGTTCTCCTCTAGGAGTTTTATAGTTTCTGGTCTTACGTTTAGATCTTTAATCCATTTTGAGTTTATTTTTGTGTGTGGTGTTAGAAAGTGATCTAGTTTCATTCTTTTANGACTCTGATGCTGGGAAGGATTGGGGGCAGGAGGAGAAGGGGACGATAGAGGATGAGATGGCTGGATGGCATCACGGACACGATGGATGTAAGTCTGAGTGAATTCCGGGAGGTGGTGATAGACAGAGAGGCCTGGCGTGCCGCAGTCCATGGGGTCGCTCGAAGAATTGGACAAGACTGAGCGACTGAACTGAACTGAACTGAATCTTATCCATTTTGACATCCTTAAAGTCTAGTTCATTAACTGTCAAGATAGAGGCTTGAAAAATGGAAATGAAAGCAACTTATAAACTGTGGATATATTACTTTCCTTTACTCATCCAAATAACATTTTCAGGTATGTATTATGCTGCCTTCCTATTATAATATGATTCTGGAATAGTGGATAATATTAAATGATTTCAACTCCTCTGAATACAACTCAAGTAGTCATTTTGATGTGATGCATTTAGATCATACATACGTCATCTGTTTCTTGTGCTCAGACTGGCAAAAATGTCAGCACCATCAATTAATGAATGAGATTAAATTAGTACAATGCAAATAATCTAGCAGGAATATATATAGTTTCCACTAAGTTATTACTCTTTTTAAATGAGGCCTATCATTATGTCATCTATTGATGTAAAAGTCACCTTGTGTCTGAGTAGTAGGTTTGTCTGGAAAATGATTATGTTTATTCCCTCACGATTTTGCAAATGGTCTAGCTAAATATAATATTCTGAAAGTTACCCCTGAGCTAATGGCTCTGACGATCACTGAATTGCTTTTCTCAAAAACAGAAATTGTTTAAAACCAGATTGTGACTATAAAATCAGTTTATTTCAACTAAGAAATTATCTTACATATGCAAAGATGTTCCTGTTTTCTTTAAGCATAATGTTATTTGCCACAGGAAAGAGAAGTTTCTAGATCTCTTAATTTTGAAAGGACAGTCAGCAAAATGATCTAAATGCCTAACTCAGAGGAGTTTATCTTGCCTTCTGAAAAACTGCTGGTTAATTCCATGCAACACTCTAAAATATGAACTTTTCTGCAGAGTTCATCTAGATTACTGTCTTTTCAGAAGATTTAGCAGCTGAAACCTTATTCTGAGCCCAACATCCAGGAAAGACACATAACCATGCTTCCTTTATAGATAGATTTTCACAGAAGTGGAGGAAAAACTCTATTTTGGTTAGGACAGAGTATAAGGCTGAAAAAAGCAAAACAAATGCCTTTGAAGCAAAGATCTCAAAGGCTGGTGATGAAAGTGAAAGTGAAAGTCACTGAGTCCTGTCCGACTCTTTGTGACCCCATGGACTATATGGTCCATGGAATTCTCCAGGCCGGAATACTGGAGTAGGTAGCCATTCCCTTCTCCAGGGGAGCTTCCCAACCCAGGGATCAAACCCAGGTCTCCCACATTGTGGGTGGATTCTTTACCAGCTGAGCCACTAGGGAAGCCCAAGAAAACAGGAGTGGGTAGCCTATCACTTCTCCAGCAGATCTTCCCAATCTAGGAACTGAACCTGCATCTCCTGCATTGCAGGCAGATTCTTTACCAACTGAGACACCAGGGAAGCCCTGTATAGTGATAGGTAAGGAATCAAAATTTTCTTTTTCCTGTTTGCAAGAGTATGTAAATTGACACTGTAAAATTTTGTTTCTAACTGAAACTCGCATACATAATTTCAGCCTATGTGTTTAGAAAGGAGATGACTGTTACAGATTGGAAAGGTGCTGGAAAAGGGGAAAGACACTTAATTTGGACAAAAAGCAATTTATTCAACAAGGATTTGTTGTCATCCAATGAATGATGGCACATGCACCCTTGGATAATTTTCTATATATTTATAGATTAAATATAACTATGTCAATACAAAAATAGGTAGAAGAATCCTAGCCAGTATGATCACGATGGTTTTTTTCAAATCAGCTCTGGCACTTGACCAACCAAGACTCAGTTAAGTTTATGAGTCTCTTTTTGGCTGCATAATTGCTTCAGGCAACATTCAAAGAGGGGTTCCCTGGTGGTTCAGTGGTAATAAACCTTCTTGCCAACGCAAAAGATGTGGCTTTGGTCCTTGGATTGAGAAGATCCCCTGGAGAAGGAAATGGCAATTCACTACAGTATTCTTGCCCAGGAAATCCCATGGACAGAGAAACCTGGCAGGCTACAGTCCACAGGATCACAAAGAGTCAGACACAACTTAGGGACTAAACAGCAACAATGTTCATAGGAATACTTAGGACAAAGTGCAGTGACTTTGGCATTCTTGTATACTCTGGGGGAATAAAAATTTCTACTTTTCTGGGAAGAAATGTGTCACTATGTATGACGATTTCGTTAAATGTCTCTTAGCCATGTAAATTTATATTTAAAAATTCATCTTAATCAAAAAGATGTGATCCATTTTGAGTTTATTTTTGTGTATGGTGTGACCCACCTCCCAGAATATTGGAAATAAAAGCAAAAATAAACAAATGGGATCTAATTAAAAGCTTCTACACAACAAAGGAAACTATAAGCAAGGTGAAAAGACAGCCTTTGGAATGAGAGAAAATAATAGCAAATGAAGCAACTGACAAACAACTAATTTCAAAAATATACAAGCAACTCATGCAGCTCAATTCCAGAAAAATAAATGACTCAATCAAAACATGGGCCAAAGAAATAAACAGACATTTCTCTCTCCAAAGAAGACACACAGATGGCTAACAAACACATGAAAAGATGCTCCACATCACTCATTATCAGAGAAATGTAAATCAAGACCACAATGAGGTACCATTTCACACCAATCAGAATGGCTGCAATCCAAAACTCTACAAGCAATAAATGCTGGAGAGAGTGTGTAGAAAAGGGAACCCTCTTACACTGTTGGTGGGAATGCAAACTAGTACAGCCATTATGGAGAACAGTGTGGAGAGTCCTTAAAAAACTGGAAATAGAACTGCCTTACGACCCAGCAATCCCACTGCTGCACATACACACCGAGGAATCCAGAATTGAAGGAGACACATGTACCCCAGTAGTGTTCATTGCAGCACTGTTTATAATAGCCAGGACATGGAAGCAACCTAGATGTCCATCAGCAGATGAATGGATAAGAAAGCAGTGGTACATATACACAATGGAGTATTACTCAGCCATCAAAAAGAATACATTTGAATCAGTTCTAATGAGGTGAGTGAAACTAGAGCCTATTATACAGAGTGAAGTAAGCCAGAATGAAAAACACCAATACAGTATACTAACACATATATATTGAATTTAGAAAAATGGTAATGATAACCCTGTATGCGAGACAGCAAAAGAGACGCAGATGTACAGAACAAACTTTTTGACTCTGTGGGAGAGGGAGAGGGTGGGATGATTTGGGAGAATGGCATTGAAACATGTATAATTTCATATAAGAAACGAATCACCAGTCTAGGTTTGATGCAGGTTACAGGATGCTTGGGGCTGGTGCACTGGGATAGCCCAGAGGTATGGTAGGGGAGGGAGGTGGGACGGCGGTTCAGGAGTGGGAACTTATGTATACCCGTGGTAGATTCATGTTGATGTATGGCAAAACCAATACAGTATTGTAAAGTAAAATAAAATAAAATAAAATTAGAAAAAAAAGATGTGATCACATGTAAATATTCATAGGAATATTTTTAAAGAAATAAAAATGTGGAAATGACTTGAAAATTTAAATAAAAGGAGTTACAATAAAATAATATTAGATCATTTTGCCACTATAAATCAACATTTGTTTGATTAAAAGCAAAGTTAATGTCTCTCAGTAAGGGGGTGGTTTCCATTAATATAGGCAGATTGTACAGCTTGAATAGTGTGCATTAAAAGATAACATATTTGAGCTATATCAGTTAACTCAGGGTTTCTGTAAGATGTTGGGTAAAAAGCAAGATTGGAAAGTATTTATGGTAGGGTATTTTCTAGGTAAAACAACTCGAAGAAAAAAGTTATGTATATTTCTGTATACACGTACGCATCCATGTGGGTAAGGAGGGTTATACAGGCACAGAAAAGATATATAAATATAACTACTGGTATAACTGTTGGTTATTTTATGGCAGAGGAAAGGTGATGGTGAATCAGAGGTAGGAGAGCAAAATAAAAGGCAAAGAAAAGATACCTAGATAAACACATTCACATTTAAAACATCAAACAAAATAAACATGTTTACTTATTTGTATAAAGACAATAAATCCAGTTTTTTCACTTACCCTTTTGATGGCATTTAACAGGGGAGAATGCTTAGGGTCTGAATGTATAATAAGAGGATGCAAACTCTTGTTTGGCCTTCAGTCTCTAACTGCCCCTGAGACCACTCCTATCATGGTTACCCCTGACTTCCATCCTGCCACATTCAATAGGCCCACTTAAAAATTTTTTATTTATTTATTTTAATTGGAGGCTAATTACACTATTGTAGTGGCTTTTGCCATACATTGACACAAATCAGCCATCAGTTCAGTTCAGTTCAGTTGCTCAGTCTTGTCCGACTCTTTGCGACCCCATGAATCGCGATGGACCCACTTAAAAAGTTATTTTAGATACTTTACTTCTAACATTGGACAAGAGCAACCACTTCTTTCTTCTGGAAGCAACTTCCTCTCTTGGCTTGCTTGATGCCAAAGCTTTATGAGCTTCCTTCTCCTTTTCTGTTCTCTTCCTCTTCATTTCCTTTACAGGCTCACCCTTTCTTGTGTGACTTCAAAATATTGGCATGTCCCGAGGAGATGATGGGACCTTGTGGCTCCTCTTTCTACATACTGCCCCACAGACATCTAATCCTCTGGTTTGAGATTCTATCTGAATCTCTGGCCATTTTTAAATCTCCCAAATTTTCAAGTTACAGTTATCCAACTGTCTACTTAACATCTTCTTTCCCATTCATTTCTCTTCTCTATCCCCAACTTTCTGCTTTCTGATTTCTTTAACTGACACCTATGGATGCACTCAGCAGTAATCCAAGTGTTACCCTTGACTCTTCTCTTTTTCTCACATCCATCAGGCAGCAGGTTCTATCACGTTTACCCCAAAGACCTTTCTTCAGTTTAGGAGTTGTCCACTCCTCCTCATCCTTCCTTTGTCCATCTTTTGTTCTAGTAGCTTTTGTTTATCTGAATATGATCACAATGACTTCCTAATTTGTCTCTTGCTTTTACTTTTGTCCATTTTTCACTGTAGCCAGGACAATCTTGTGAAAATGCAGATTAAACTATTATAATGGATTGCTTATAGTACTCCTAATGATGTCCCATTTCATGTGGACAAGAGAAAACCCATAGTCTTTTGTCTGAGTTACCAAGCTTACACTATCCAACTTCCTGACTTCCTTCCTCTGATACCATTCTTCTCATCCGCTGGACATTCAAAGCTCAATTAGCCATTTTCTGGGTTCCTTGATAATGTCATTCTAATTTCTTTCCTTGAGCCTTTAATTTGACTGTTGACCCTACTTGGTGTACCCTTCCTCTTAATTTTCATATGACTGATGATTCCTTCTTCCTACAACTCTTTAGAGAAGCACTCTTGACAGTCCAATCTAAACTAGCCACCGGGATACACTCTATAAACCCACCCCACTTCATTTCTCCAAACTGTAGCTATCTCTATACAATATATGTCTTTAGTGAGAGTTGGACTGTGAAAAAATCTGAGCGCTGAAGAATTGATGCTTTTAAACTGTGGTGTTGGGGAAGACTCATGAGAGTCCCTTGGACTGCAAGATCCAACCAGTCCATTCTGAAAGAGATCAGCACTGGGATTTCTTTGGAGGGAATGATGCTAAAGCTGAAACTCCAGTACTTTGGCTACCTCATGCGAACAGCTGACTCATTGGAAAAGTCTCTGATGCTGGGAGGGATTGGGGGCAGGAGGAGAAGGGGACGACAGAGGATGAGATGGTTGGATGGCATCACTGACTCAATGGATGTGAGTCTGAGTGAACTCCAGGAGATGGTGATGGACAGGGAAGCCTGGCGTGCTGCGATTCATGGGGTCACAAAGAGTTGGACATGACTGAGCGACTGAAATGAACTGAACTGAACTGATTTATAATCTGCCTTTGCATGCCAGAAGTTGTGTAGGGTCTTTGCCTTGTTTGTCTAATTGACTACATTTCACCACATATTATGCTGGAGTAAAATTGCTTTAAAATTATTTGACACATAGTAAGTGTGACAAAATATATACATACATACTATGTATACACTTTGTGTGGCAAAGTATATGTGTGGCATATATACTTTGTATGTGTGGCAAAGTATATACATGCTATTTATAAATATGCCACATAGTATGCTCTCAGTAACTCTTTGTTAGATGGATGAAGAAACGTTGGATGTTTTAATCAACTTCCTTATCTGTAAATAATCTGGCAATAGTATCTATATCCTTGAATAGAAGAAATGTTTATTGAATAATGTGTCTTACAGTATGTTTTGGACTTCATATATTTTTATTCCATTAACCTTTCAAGACAAATGTGTGAACTGACTACAGTCCTTTCTATTTTATAGAAATAAGCATGAGACTAAAAAGGATTAGGAATCCAAGCCCAACTAGGTCACTATTTGAATATAAGCTTATTTGCTTGCTTTTTCTAAAATATCACACAACCTTCCTAACATTTTATTGCTCTTCACTTACCTATATTCAGTCCTGGATAATCCCTCAACTTAAAAAGAATTTTATCTACTTGCTTTTTTGGTGTATGTGTGTGTGAATTTCAAATGTTTGTCAAGGGCTTTGTTAGCTATATTGATTCAGTTTCTGCAAATTTGTGCTGTATTTCTTGTGTGGGGCTTCAATGTTTTTTCCAAAATAGTTTTTTTCAATTTATACATTGTTGTTGTTGTTTTTCAGTCGCTAAGTCATGTCTGAGTCCTTGTGACCCCATGAATTGAAGCACACCAGGCTTCTCTGTCCTTCACTATCTCCTGGAGTTTGCTCAAACTCATCTCCATTGAGTCAGTGATGCCATCCAACCATCTCTTCTTCTACGGTCCCCTTCTCCTCTTGCCCTCAATTTTCCTAGCACCAGGGTCTTTTCCAATGAGGTGGCTTTTTGCATCAGGTGGCCAAAATACTGGAGCTTCAGCTTCAGCATCAGTCCTTCCAATGAATGTTCAGGATTGATTTCCTTCAGGATTGACTCGTTTGGTCTCCTTGTTGTCCAAGGGACTCTCAAGAGTCTTGTCTAGCACCACAGTTTGAAAGCATCAATTCTTCAACACTCAGCCTTCTTTATGGTCCAGCTCTCACATCTGCACATGACTACTGGAAAAACCTTATCTCTGACTCCATGGACTTTTGTTGTCAAAGTGATATCTCTGCTTTTTAGTATCCTGTCTAAGTTTGTCATAGCTTTCCTTGCAAGGAGCAAGTATCTTTTAATTCCATGGTTGCAGTCATTGTCCACAGTGATTTTGGAGTCCAAGTAAATTAAATCTACCACTGTTTCTACTTTTTCCCCATCTATTTATCATAAAGTGATGGAATCAGATTCCATGATCTTTGTTTTTGAATGTTGAGTTTTAAGCCACTTTTTTCACTCTCCTCTTTCACCCTCATCAAGAGGCTCTTTATCTTCACTTTCTTCCAATTAGAGTGTTATCTGCATATTTGAGGTTGTTGGTATTTCTATTGGCAATCTTGATTCCAACTTGTGAGTCATCCATACTAGCAGTTCACATGATACTCTGCATATAAGTTAAATAAGCAAGGTAACAATATATAGCCCTGACATACTCCTTTAGTAATTTTTAACAGTCCATTTTCCATGACTGGTTCTAACCGTTGCTTCCTGTTATGCATACAGGTTTCTCAAGAGAAAGGTAAGGTGGTCTGCTATTCCCACCTGTTTAAGAATTTTCCAAAATTTGTCGTGATCTACACAGTCAAGGCCTTTAGTCGATGAAGAGGAAATAGATTGTTTTTGGTATTTCCTTGCTTTTTCTTTCATCCAATGGATGTTGATCCAATGGATGATGTTGTCAACATCCATTGGATCATCATATTTAATTTGTTTTCAATAGCTTCTCTGCTTTTCTAAACCTGTATTTAGAAATATATTCTTTAAAATGCTCTTTGAAGCTTCCCCAGTCTTTGACGCATTCATTTTCAAGAGTATGCCAATGTTTGGGTCAGTCTGTCCTTGACTCTCTTCTCTTTTCCCCATTTCTTCTTTTCATGCTTATTTCTTCAGTAATCAGGTCAGTGTGTCTAGCTTCCTGCCCTAATATTTCCTCTAAGCTCTAACTTTAATGTACCTTTGGGGTACTTTTTCATGGACATTCTTAATCAACCCAAACCAAACCACATTTATCATTTCTTCTCTTGAAATGACCTCTGCCTCTGATGCTTCTTTCTCTTATTCTCTTTTAAAAGTATTATCCTTATTAATTTTTGTTATTGTCACTACTATTCTTCACTAAACAACAGGACTCAGTGTGGTTTTGATAGCAGTCTCCTTTCTAAACAATGTCACATGCTTGGAATGTCACATTCTATCTTTGCTTGATTGATTTTGAAAACTGAATATTTTCACTAAATGTAACTAGGAAACATTAGCCTATTTTAAAGCTCTTTACTTCACTGTTACCTTTCTTACTTCTCTTTGGAAGTCAGTAACTGAATTTTCTTCCTTGCCATCTTAGATGAAACTGATGGAGAAACATGAGTTTAAAGGAGCAGAAGATAGATAACCTTTTTAGTTATA
Organism: Raphicerus campestris; assembly: GCA_006410735.1. Taxonomy (NCBI): domain Eukaryota; kingdom Metazoa; phylum Chordata; class Mammalia; order Artiodactyla; family Bovidae; genus Raphicerus; species Raphicerus campestris. The sequence goes on from SJYW01011433.1 coordinate 82,975, forward strand.
AGAATCAGGAACTCATGGTTTTAGCTCTGGAACTTCCTTTGTTCATTTCCTTTTTAAGCTTTATCTCTAAAACTATGTAACTTTCACCTTTTGATTCTTTAGGCTAATAAAAACCTAATTAACTTTGAAGGCATGTCTCATGCCACAGTTTATCCTTCCACCACAACGGTATTTGGATCAGCATTATGTCCCCTTTTCCTACCTTTGTGTGCACAATTCAGGTCTCCACCTGCCAATGCAAACATCCTTCACATTTTTAGTTTAACCTGAGGACAGAGGCCAAGGAAATGCCTCAGATCACAAATCTTTTTGCACTTACTGAAAGAGTTTATTTCTGATGATAAAATTAATAAATGCTTATTGTGGGACAGTTGCAAAACACTAGGAAAATCACATACACACACACAAACACACCATACAAAACACAGCATGCATTCTACAACATAATACCCACTATTACTTTACAATATTCTATTAGTTTCTACTGTACAATGAAGTGAATCAGTTATATGTATGTATGTATGTCTTCCTCTGAAGCCTCCCTCCCACTCCCCTCATCCTACCCTTCTAAGTCATGACCTAGAGCCCTGAACTGAGCTTCCTCTGCTTTACACCAAGTTCCCACATAGTTCCCATATGTAAAACATAGCTATGTTTTACACATAGTAAGGTATATATGTCAATCCCAAGATTATGAATCAACTATATTCTGGGGTTGCACAGAGTCAGACACGACTGAAGCGATTTAGCAACAGCAGCAGCAGCATACCCTAGTGGAAAAAAAAAGAAACTTATGGTTACCAGGGGGTAATGGGAGAAGGGATAAATTGAAAGACTGGGATGGACAGATAAAAAAAAAGATACTATTACTCTGCCTTGCCCAAGAGTATGTGTATTTGCAAATATACATATATTTGCTTCTATACTTGCTTAGGTAAGAACACTCTATGCATGCATTGGAGTATGTATGTTTTAAGTTAATGTTTTCCCACGTAAATAATCATATTTCTGTCTGCTATTTCTGTGACTACATAGTCTGCTCTCATTTACGTGAGATTTAAATCATTTTGCTGTGTTTGAGGTTTTAGGTTGCTTCTGGTTTTTCACTCATACAAACAATAAATAGTTAAACACTCTGGAATTAATTAGCACTTCTTTTTTAAAGTTTAATCCTAAAAAGGATTTTAGATGTCATGCTTAAATTCTGTTTTATAGCCTTGCCCTCTAAATGCAGTCTAAAAAGAATTCATGTTCAGTTCCTTCTGTTATTTCAGAGATTCTGGGAGCACTTTATTGAACTTCCTGGAAACCCTCTCTTAGTGCTTTTGCTTGAATAGTCATCATCTCCAGAGGCCTTTATTTCGGCTTTTAAATTGTAAACTTCTTTCTCCTAGATAATTAGCAAGAAAGTACTTTTACACTGAATTTGATTTTATAGTGATTTGTCATTTTCAGTCTTTCCACGGACATGTATTGGGCTTCCCCAGTGGTTAAGCAATAAAAAAGAATCCTCCTGCAATGCAGGAGATACAGGAATAAGTGTTAGTTGCTCAGTCATGCCCGACTCTTTGTGACCCCATGGACTGCAGCCCACCAGGCTCCTCTGTCCATGAGATTTTCCAGGCAAGGATACTGGAGTGGGTCACCATTTCCTTCTCCAAGGGATCTTCCCAACCCAGGGATAGAACCCAGGTCTCCTTCACTACAGGCAGATTCTTTTTTTTTTGAAAGCCTTTTGCTTTATATTTTTAATATTTTCAGCAGAGGATGATTGTTTATTTTATTTATTTTATTTTTTTAATACTTTATTCTACTTTACAATACTGTATTGGTTTTGCCATACATTGACATGAATCAGCCACAGGCAGATTCTTTACCGACTGAGCTACAAGGGAAGCTCCTGCAATGCAGGACATACAGGAGATGTGGGTCCAATCCTTGGATCAGGAAGATACCCTGGAGGAGGAAATGGCAACCCATTCCGGTATCCTTGCCTGGAAAATCCCATGGACAGAAGAACCCTATGGACTACAGTTCGTGGGGTCGCTAAGAATTCTACACGACTGAGCACACACTCAGGGACATACATTAAGTGCTTAATAGATTCAAGCTCTGTGCTGAAGGATGGGAATGAAACAGGAGCCAGACTTGTCCTAGTAAAGTGTCGAAAGAGGAAATAGTTGAGTATATGGACACAGAAGACCTCTGATTGGCATTTATAATGCAGGGTGGTTGGTAAGAATGTAGGCAGAGCTGTCCTAGTCTTGGTGGTGGATGGGGACTTTAGGCAAACCTTCTCAGTGGAAATGTCACCTGGGCTGAGCTTTAAAAGATGTATAATAGCTAAACAGGTACAATGCTAAATATGGTTGACAGTTATGATTTTCTCCCATGGAGCTAAGTGTGAAATGAGCCACACTTTGTGCTCTTGAAGAAAGAAGGGCTGAGGGACTTTAAATGCACAGTATGGCTCATTTTGTAGACTGGCTGATTCCTCCCCTCCTTTGTCTTTTGATAATAAGTGTGTATGTAATCAATGATTATTTAGAAATCACATGTGTATATTTCTATAATGTACAGAAGATTTTACATTTTGCCTTTTAGGTCTTAGCATTTTCCCCTTTCTTTTAAACATTTAATAAATAAGATGAAAATTGAAAGTTGTTACCTGCTCAGTGTGTCTGACTCTTTGTGACCCTGTGGACTGTAGCCTGCCAGGCTTCTCTCTCCATGGGATTCTCCAGGCAAGAACACTGGAGTGGGTTGCCATTCCCTTCTCCAGAGGATGTTCTCAACCCAGGGATTGAACCCAATTGAACCAATCTCCCATATTGCAGGGAGATTCTTTACTATCTGAGTCAGGGAAGCTCAATCGATAAAATAGCTGTTTTTAAAAATATTTCACATTCAGCAAATTGTAATAGCATAATCTAGCTTTTAGTCTCTTTTACTTAATTCTAGACATTTGTCCTTACTATTTATGGTAAATTGCTTTGTTCCTCTTCATACCATCTGAATTTAGGACAATGCGAGAGAGAATGATAATTCCTCTGAAATTTTCAAATCTATTGAAACATCAGGTGTTTGTGCTATTTTAAAAGTCCCCATAAAGAAAAGGATGTTATCTGTAAAGTTTACTCTGTGTAATGGCTTTGTAAATCAGACAGAATAAGGAGGGTAACATTAACTGCGCTTTCAAAAATTACTGAGCTGCTATTCACAATAGCCACAACATGTTAACAGCCTAAATGTCCATCGACAGAGGACTGGATAAAGAAGACGTGGTATAAACATACCATGGAACACTACTCAGCGAAAAAAATGAGTGAAATAATGTTGTTTGCAACTATCTGGATAGAACTAGAGATTTTCATACTAAGTGAAGTAAGTCAGAAAGACAAATACAAATACCACATGATATAACTTATACACAGAATCTAAAATACAACATAAATAAACTTTCCTATGAAACAGAAACAGACTCACAGATGTAGAAAAAAGAATATGTTACCAAGGGGAAGGAGATGGGAGAGGGAAGCATTGGGAGTTTGGGATTGTTAGAGGCAAGTTATTATACATAGGATCAGTAAACATCAAGGACCTACTGTATGGCACAGGAAAGTACATTCAATATTCTATGATAAACCATATGAGAAAGGAACAAATTGTTGAGCTGGTAAGGGCCTTAGAACTATATCTTGTAGAGTAGTCACTCCTTTTCAGAGATGTGCAGATGAAGGTTCCAGAAAGCACACATGCCTTATCATAAGGCTGATTGGCAGAAAAGCATGAAATTAGACCCTGTTTTTTCAATTTTGATGCCCTTTGCAGTGATTCATCAAATTTCTCACTTCCTGCCCCATCATTCAGTGTTAGTCAATAAAAATAAAAACAAGATTGGAACATGATCTACTAACATTCACTTCAATGAAAAGGATTTAATGCTATTATCTTACCAAAATTATAACTTTTATTTCTAATTAATTATTCCTAGATGGGAATAAGCTTTCCCCTTAACTGCTAGGAAAATGTAGCCAGAGTTGAGAAAATGAACCCTCCAAGGACCCTACAGGCTCTTTCCAATCTAAAACACCCGAGGGAAAGAATATAGTATTAAAGAAGCTATAGGTGCAAGCAGAAGTCTTGAGTTCTGGATGTCTGGGGAGCCCTGTGGAAGATGCAATTGAGAGCCACTGTGTTGTCTTCATCGTTATTATATAATTTGTTAGATTATCTAATTTATTATCTCTCCATCTGGAATGCATTTCTCAAGATTGCTTTGCTACCGAGGCATCTTTACGAAATGGGACATTATGCTCCTATCTACTGGTGCAACATAGACGCTAGAAGAAAGGTTTTCACTCTCTAGGGGATTGATGGATTATTTACTCAGCACAGTTATTTATTCAATTTACATTAATTCATTCAATAAATATTTGGCACCTTCTCTGTGACTGGTCTTCTAAGAGTTTTTACTCTAATATGGTAATACAGACAGCAAATGTTAAATAAAATAAATAAGCAAATTTTACTTTGTGTTAATACTTTTACTCTGTGTTAGATAAGTGGTGAAGAAGAATGAAACATAGAAGAGAATATGATGATTCCTGAGTATGGATGTGGGCAAAGTGGCTTCTATGGGTCATTGGGTCAAGCATTCCTGTATGAGGGTTTTCATCATTGTCTAGTTTATTTCAGATAACTACTCTACCAACACAGAAACAGAGACACAGAGATTAATGACCAGGCCACACTGCTAGTAAGGAAAGAACCAGAATTAAAATCTATTACTTCTGATTCCAAGACCCATGACCTCTATAAAAGAGACTCAATTAGGGGAGAGCAGAGACCTATAGAATTCAGTGGAATAAATGGTATAAGGTAGGTCCAAAGAGCAGGAGTTGGCAAATGACTGCCTTCTTGCCAAATCTGTTCTGCCTCTTGATTTTGCCTCAGCTATATTCATTCCTAAATCACACATTTAGTGACTTAACAACAGCACACATTTAGCCTCTTCAGTGCTGGAGGTCAGAAATTTGCAATCAGTTTCATTGAGACAAAGTTAAGGTATTGGTAGGGCTGTGATTCCTCTGGAGGCTCCAGGGGAGAATCCCCTTCTTTATCTTTTAGAGCTTCTAGAACTGCATTCCCCGAATTCCTTGGCTTGTGGTCCCTTTCTCCATCTTCGAAGTCCATTGTAGCATCTTGCTTCAGTACTCCCATTGCCTCTGTTGTTTGTGTGGTTAAATGTCCTCTGCTGCTTCCATTTATAAGGACATGTGGTCACATTTAAAGCCCATGCAGATAATTTTGAATAATCCTCTATTTAAAGATCCTTGATTTAATCATGTGTGCAAAGCCCCCTTTGCCACAGAAGGTGACATTCACAAATTCCAGGGATTAAAATCTGGATGTCTTCTGGGATAGGCTTCCCAGGTGGTAAATAATCTGCCTGCCAAAATGCAGGAGACGCAGGTTTGAGCCCTGGGTCAGGAAGATCCTCTGGAGAAGGTAGTGGCAACCCACTGTAGTATTCTTGCCTGGAGAATCCCATGGACAGAGGAGCCTGGTGGCCCATAGTCCATTGGGTCACAAGAGTCAGACATGACTTAGCGACTAAGTAACAACAAGTCTTCTGGGACCCACCACACCAGACATGCTCGTGTGTTAATGTGTTGTCTATGGACAGTTTCTCACTACAAAGCAGAACTACTTTCGATGGAAAGCATAGGACATAAATATTAGTGTATAGCCCTTTACAGAAAAAAATTGCAGTCCCTCACTCTAAAAAAGAAGCACCTTGGACAGGAAGGAGATCAAACCAGTCAATCCTAAGGAAATCAACCCTGGAAGGAGTAATGCTGAAGCTGAAGATCCAATACTTTGGCCACCTAATACCAAGACCTGACTCATCGGAAAAGATCCTGATGTTGGGAAAGACTGAGGGCAGGAGGAGAAGGGGACGACAGAGGATGAGACGGTTGGATGGCATCACCGACATGATGGACATGAATTTGAGCAAACTCCAGGAGATGGCGAAGGACAGGGAAGCCTAGTGTGCTGCAGTTCATGGGTTTACAAAGAGTCAGACATGACTGAGTGACTGAACAACAAGAACAACCTCAAGGGAAGAAGAATTTCTGACATAAGAAAGCATTGTTCCCTGACAAGTGAAGGCATTCATTTAAAATTCAGTCACACCAAGGTTAAAGTTCTCTTCAGCTTCTGCTGTAGAAAACAGGATCTTCAAGCAGAGGAAGATTTTCTTCTGTTGCCTCGTGTGACTGAAATCTTTATTCTGGCCCACTGGAGGAAATATCCCTTCAGGATTAACAGCAAAACACTAATTTAGGGTCCATAGAGTAAAAATGTCTAAACTGGATTAATGACATGTACCAACATAGTTTCCCAATGAAATTTTGTCAAACAATGAAGTAACTAGCTAAGTGAAGCTCATGCTTACACAAAAGGCTTTTTAATTAAAAATATTTTTAAACTAGCATTTTGGACCCACATTATGTCAGTCCTGTTATTGTGCAAATGGAAATTTAAATTTCAGGTTTACGTAATGTTTACCCTCTAAATATCACCATAACTGCCATAGAAGTACACAAAACATCTGGGAACACAGCACTGTTTTGAAAACTATAGTTTTCATAGTATTACAACAATGCTGTCAGTAAACATACAATTATAACTGATCTCAAATTTGCAAATGCTGGCAAAAAAACGTGTAGTCTTTTTGATGAAAGAAAACTGCTCATGTGGCTGAGTTCTGTGTAGAATTCCAAGATTTGTAAAGATCATTGAGTGGCTAGTCCTACAGTAGAGAGAAAACAAAAGCCAACTCTTTATGTTTAGAATTCCTTTCATGACTTAACTACTTTGGATTTGAATTTTTGTGCATCATTGCTTTATCATTAAACATTATGACAGCTTGCTGCTGCTGCTGCTAAGTCACTTCAGTCGTGTCTGACTCTGTGCAACCCCATAGATGGCAGCCCACCAGGCTCCCCCGTCCCTGGACTTCTTCAGGCAAGAACACTGGAGTGGGTTGCCATTTCCTTCTCCAATGCATGAAAGTGAAAAGTGAAAGTGAAGTCGCTCAGTTGTATCTGACTCTTAGTGACCCCATGGACTGTAGCCTACCAAGCTCCTCCGTCCATGGGATTTTCCAGGCAAGAGTACTGGAATGGGGTGCCATCACCTTCTCCAAATGACAGCTTAGGGAAACTTATAGCCAGTACTTACAAAGAGCTTCCCATGGACCAGGCACTAATGCAAGTGTCTCATTCACATGGAGGCATGTCATCCTTCCAACTGGAGCTATTATTACCGCATACAGTTCAGTTTCTCCGTCATGTCTGACTCTTTGTGACCCTATGCACAGCAGCACATCAGGCTTCCCTGTCCATCACCAACTCCTGGAACTTGCTGAAACTCATGTCCATTGAGTTGGGATGTATCCAACTGTCTCATCCTCTGTCCTCCTTCTCCTTCCACCTTCAATCTTTCCCAGCATCAGGGTCTTTTCCAATGAGTCAGTTCTTTGCATCAGGTGGCCAAAGTATTGAAGTTTGAGCTTCAGCATCAGTCCTTCAAATGAATATTCAGGACTGTTTTCCTTTAGGATGGACTGATTGGATCTCCTTGCAGTCCAAGGGACTCTCAAGAGTCTTCTCCAACACCACAGTTCAAAAGCATCAATTCTTCGGTGTTCAGTTTACTTTATAGTCCAACTCTCACTCACATCCATACATGACTACTGGAAAAACCATAGCTTTGACTAGATGGACTTTTGTTGGCAAAGTAATGTCTCTGCTTTTTAATATGCTGTCTAGGTTGGTCATAGCTTTTTCTACAAGGAGTAAGCGACTCTTGCCTGGAAAATCCCATGGATGGAGGAGCCTGGTAGGCTGCAGTCCATGGAGTCGCTAAGAGTTGGACATGACTGAGTGTCTTCACTTTCACTTTTCACTTTCATGCTTTGGAGAAGGAAATGGCAACCCACTCCAGTTCTTGCCTTTAGAATCCCAGGGATGGGGGAGCCTGGTGGGCTGCTGTCTCTGGGGTCGCATAGAGTTGGACATGATTGAAGCAACTTAGTAGCAGCAGCCGCAGCAGCAGCAGCAACAGCATCTTTTAATTCCATAGCTACAGTCACCATCTACAGTGATTTTGGAGTACCTCAAAATAGTCTCTCACTTTTTCCATTGTTTCCCCACCTATTTGCCATGACTCAGATGGGACCAGATACTATGATCTTATCTTTCTGAATGTTGAGTTTTAAGCAAACTTTTTGCACTCTCTTCTTTCACGCTCATCAAGAGACTCTTTAGTTCTTCACTTTCTGCCATAAGGGTGGTGTCATCTGCATATCTGAAGTGACTGATATCTCTCCTGGCAATCTTGATTTAAGCTTGTGCTTCCTCTAGCCCAGCATTTCTCATGATGTACTCTGCATGTAAGTTAAATAAGCAAGATGACAATATGCTGCCTTGACAATTTGGGCAATTTCCCAATTTGGAACCAGTCCATTTTTCCATGTCGAATTCTCATTGTTGCTTTTTGACCTTCATACAGATTTCTTAGGAGGCAGGTAAGGTGATCTGGTATTACCATCTCTTTCAGAATTGTCCACAATTTTTTGTGGTCCACATAGTTAACAACGCAGCAGTAGATGTTTTATTTATTTATTACTGCTTTACAGAAGGAAAGTCCAGGTTGCTTGGCCAAGATCACATCACTAAATAACAGAAGACTCAAGACACAAGGCAAGAATATAAAAGATACCCTCTTAGCCACTACACTGGGCTATCTCTCACACACACATTTGTCCCAAGGAGCTCCTGATCTGAGAGGTATAGGAGATAGCAAGCACATAAGTGAGCCAGCAGTCCTGTTAGGTGAGAAGAATTTCTTTCTAGAAGTATCTGAAAAACTTCTGACAAGGGATTATACCCTATTATAGTATACCAATATGCCTATAATTCAATTCAGATAGTTAATTTTAGGCCTTTGTTCATCATTTTAACCTTGGCTGCATATTAGAAGTTACTGAAGAGCTATTAAGAAACCAATGCCTGGCTCCAACCCAGACCAGTGAAGACTCTCTGGGGCTGGGGTCCTGAGTGCTGAGGTTTAGTGAGAGCTCTCTGAGAGATTATGCAGAGGTGAGAAAGTAGTATGGGCCCTGGCATACCTCATCGATGTAGCTCTGAGGTTGCACATGCCCCACCATTAATCATCACATCACACATTAGAACACTTTCAACTACCCAATCATGAATCAAGACTCAGATACAGTGTGTGCTTGGAGAAGCGCTTATATATTTTGGATTCGCTAGGAAATCTTTGAACGATTTTTTGATCTTCAGCATTTTCCAGAGCCAGCATTTTGAGACTTTTAACATAGCTTTGCCATCAGTGAGCTGGCTCCATGGAAAGAGATGGGAGGAATTCCTTTCTGATGTATGTTCCAAATCTCCCAGCATCTGCCAGCCCAGAAGTACGGGGAAGATGTGTGTGGCTGCTCCACTGGACTCTGTTTTTATGCGCCAGCCTGTAGCTCCTCAGCATGCTGCCTGATTTGCTTTCTTTCTATTAAAGAAAGCAAAAGCATCTAATTCATAAGAAGAGCACAAGGATTTGGCCACACATTTCCAGAGTTCTGCTCATGACACTGAACAGATCAACAGACTCTATTTCACTTCAAGCAATCCTACCATCCAGCTCTGCCATGAACTTAAATCTTTTTTTTTTTTTCCCATGATGGAATCAGCCCCAAGCAGACCAGCCATGGAGGATGTATGTTAAAACCGTTAGGGCTCATTAGCACAGAGCAGCAGGCTTGTCAAATGTCAATACTGCTGAGATTTTCCTCTAGTCCAGGCGTGCACACATGCACACACACATACACACGCACTTTGAGAGAGTTCAGTTGGATGAGTCATCCAGTTTATTAATAGCAAGGAAAGGAATCATTGCATATGAATGTGTAAAAGAAAATGTAATTTTCCCCTTTGAACTCAATGTCATGTTTTTTAATCCTAGGAGAAAGACATGCTGAGAGGTGGTCTATGGTAACCAAGGATAGTATGTGTTTTCATCATTCTAATAAGAATCTTAGAGACCTGTTGGGCTGACTCGGCATCTATGTAAATTCCAGAGGCCTTTCTTGCCTTTGTCCTTGGAAACATACCATAGTGGAGAATTTCATTTGACAGCATCCTGGACTATTAAGGGAACCAAAAGAAAGAGTTGACAAGATGATCTAATAGATCTTTTGTGCTTTCTACTTTTTTTATTGGCTGGAAATAGTAAGCAAGCTTTCAGAATTGGGTCTTGTCCTTCAATGGGTGAATAGAAAATGCTCTTATTTGTACACAATTACTCTGAACATCCTTTCATGCATGAATTTCCATCCTTGTGAACCCAATAGAAAAATCAAAGAAGAGCAGAAATGCAGGGACTCTGACTACAAGTTAAATGTGACCATTATAGCTCTTGGGGATGAGAGTGTTGGTCACAGTAAAAATTTTGAATGGGAAACTGAGTTGAGGCCAAAATATTTATCTTCTAGACTCTGCATCTCTCAGTAATTTTCTTACCTGGCCCCTTTTGTCCTGGAACAGTGACAACCATCTCTTTCACGGTCATCTGAGATTCTGGTATTTTTCAGAATACAAAAGTTATTATGATCCTTGAGCCAATATCAATTTTAAATCAGGGTGGCAATATTTCAGAGTAAAGTCTTGACTTTTTGATATGGGCATAGTTTGATGTGGCTTAAGTTTATTTTTTCTTCTAGGTCTAGGATGAGGACAAGACATTTTCTCACAGGGGTTTCTACATCGATGGGAAACACATGAAATTGTGTGAAAATAAAAGGTGATGCACGAATAAGCTGTAGCCCTACTGTGGTTACAAAGTCTAGCCAGTTCAACAAAGCTGCCTGGGTGACTATCCTTCATGTGATGGGCAACTGACGTGATTCTACTTTTTTTTTTTTTCCTTACACATTCTCAATTTCTTGTCCCCTTTTAGCAAGCTTACAGCAGCTTTTGATTGCATTATCACTTCTGTCCAGGTGTCTTACTGCCTTCTATACTCCTTTTCTGAGATCTTTCCTTCCATCTAAAACACTTGCCCCTTTGTCTGTCAATTTGAGCTTCTTCATGACAGTGGCTGCAGCGAGGTCGCTTCAGCCGTGTCCAGGGTCTTTGTGACCCCGTGGACTGTAGCCTGCCAGGCTCCTCAGTCTATGGGATTCTCAGGCAAGAATACTGGAGTGAGTTGCCGTGGCCTCTTTTGGGGAATCTTCATAACTCAAGGATCAAACCCACACCTTTTATATCTCCTGCATTAGCAGGCCGGTTCTTTACCACTAGTGCCATCTGAGAAGCCCATGCCAGTGGAAGTGATTCCAAACACAGTGTTTCAAGTGTCATTCACGTCTGATCATCTCTTGACGTTTCTTGAGATGACCGATTCAAGATTTTGATGTACCAGTTTGGAAGTAATAGGTGACTTTGTGCATGTGATCTCACAGTCAAGTGGCAGTGTTCTTGAAACAGGTCCTGGGACTTCTAATTCCCTTCCTCCTTCTCAGTGCACAGTGAATGCCACCTAATTCAGGGTGACACACCCATTTTTAGTGAAGGACTCTGGGAAGTTTAGTAGAATTTTTAGTATTTTAAAAGACTAGCAAAAGAAGCAGAATGTGTGAATGCATACGAATTTATACAAATTATATATATACCCATTGCTTACAGTTTAGAGAAATAAGAAAACTTCCTGAAGAAAATGAAGGTGTGAACCCAAATAAGCCTTCTTAAAATTCTCATTTTTTTTTTCTTTTGGAAGACTCCTGAGTATATTCAAAAGTCTTCCAAAAGGGGAAATATATATATATGAATATATATATATATGTTCAATGATTATATATTCCTGACTGAGAAGCTAAGAGACATCATTAGCTCAGAGATTGTTTTTAGAAATTAATAAAGAAATATGTTAGACATTAATTGATTATTTCCAAAGCCTTAATAAAATCACCATTTTGATTTGAGCTCCTAGAATTGACTTAGTTACTTTAAATACATTTTTTTAATTTTAATTTTTACAAATAATCTTGGAAAAATACCACCAATGAAGAAAAGTTGTGATTAAAGACAGTTCCTTTCCTAACATTTATTTTTTAGTCACATTTGAAAGAAATCCCCCATTGAAGAACTTTTTTATCATTTTAAAATAAGATACTTTGAGGGGGAAGAATTTGTTACTGTGGAATTAATGAGTTCATTCATTCTTGTTTATTTATTTATTTATTTTTTGGGGTATTTAACCTAGAGAAGAATCTAAGAAGTAGAATGCATTTATTAGTACATGTGTTTATGTCATTTAATTTTACTGGGTACTTGAAACCCATATTTGTACATGTAAATAGAGCTCTGAGCAAGCAAATGCATTTGACTTCACCATGAAAATATTTATGTGTACATATAAATGATTTTTCCTACTCATAAGCTACATTGTTATATGTTTTTAATTTAAGTTAATGTACACATCTCTCTGCATTACATAGAAGAAATTAATTGCCCATATAATAACAATTTTTTAAAAATCCTGTAAACCAGCCTTCAAATTATGCTAAATGCAAAAACTATACCTTGATGGCATGTCTGAGAAGAATATATTCAATTCTATAATTTTCCAAATAATTATCTTATTTTAAAATTATTTTTATGTAGCATATCACAAAATGGCTTAGACTAGGAAAATAAAATAATCACAATATTAAGAACTGTGACTATGAAATAAAACAACTGGCTGAGTATAACAAAGATGCTAAAGCGTAATTCTCACAATTTTTCCTATTTTCTATTTAAGGAAGACAGCAAGTACTTCAAAATGTTCCAAAAGGTAGCCTTTTTTAATTGACAAGTATAGGTTGTTTTGTTACCTGTAAAGAAAAATTGATGTAA